>CM040624.1:74333875-74566267 GCA_022817965.1 Solanum lycopersicoides
CCCCTCTATTGACTAGATCATCATACAATGTGTGTGTATACATATATGTGAGAAACCTTTCACACAAACTGCACATATTCATACTTCATTTCATTCATGCATAAGTGTACAAGTGTAACTATATGAGTAATCCTTTCATATAAACACATTTAGACACTAGGTATAATCATACTTCATCATACCATATACTTCACATTATAGCATATAAGACATGTTGATAACATACTCATGCATTTATATTCTTGTACATAGATCACACACCTAGGAACTATCCTATCAAGGCACACATGTGGAATGCATAGACAAGGTCCCATACCCGTGCCCATACTAGTACACCTATCAAGTCATCCTACTGATTGATACATCACATAACATCATAGAATGGATAGCATAGCATAAGACTCATTTATTCAAGACTTAGAGCATCCTTACAGTAAGCTCTAGTTATTATGCAACTATATTTACTTTACTTCGCATAGAACATTATCAGACCTCGTCATAGGCAGCAAGTATACATAAATCTAACATAGCCATTCATATGCTTATAAGATTAGCAATACAACCTAGATCATAGCTAGAATAGGAAACTAGGCATATGCTTCACATTTGGTGATCATCACCACCACACATTCATATCGCAATTTCCTATAAGGCCATGATCACATCACATATATCATGGAAATAAAATAAACACCGCCACCACAAGTGGACCATACCACACAATTCCAAACAAGGCTTCACAAATTAACAATTCTATAGGAAAGTAGAAGGAGTAGGCAATCTTACCAATTTCTCAACCTTTGGTCATCTTTGACCAATGATCATATTTCATCAAAAATTCATATCTATGGCAGTAG
This sequence comes from Solanum lycopersicoides, assembly GCA_022817965.1. NCBI lineage: Eukaryota > Viridiplantae > Streptophyta > Magnoliopsida > Solanales > Solanaceae > Solanum > Solanum lycopersicoides. The sequence goes on from CM040624.1 coordinate 74,334,733, forward strand.
CTAAAGGTATATTAACATAATCAAAATCATGCATTAATCATATCATGTACACTACATCATCAATCTATAGAATGTGAAGGAAAGTTCATCACTTACCAATTCTTCATTACTTTGATCATCAATGATCAACCTCCCTAATTAATCAAATTACAATATAGGGCAGTAGCTACAAGTATATTTTCATAAAACAAAATCATACATCTATAGAGTCTACATTACAGTGGACACTATACAATTACAATAGACAGAAAGTAGAGATCAAGTAATCCACATTGGACCAATAACACATAATTCATCATCAGAATACATCATAGACAGTAGCTAAAGTACAATAACCCTATAAGAAATCAAGAATCAATTACAATAAAATCGAGATATATTGAACTACATTAGCAATTTATAGAAGATTGCAATACTACCTAATCTCCAAACCTTGATCCACATTGTATCCATTACATATAATTCATAATAAATACAAATGATAGGCAGTAGCTAACAATTAACTTACAATACTCTAATCACATTATAATCCTCCTAACATCAAGATCATGATAACCAATACATGGCTTAAAATGAGAATTGGAAGAGAGCATGGGTTCATCATGCAATTGGTTTTAAATTAACCTTAAAATCAATAAATTATCATGAATTCATCATGATAAACCCTTTTAAAATGGTTTGAGAAAGAACCCATTGCTAGATTGAAGAAGAAGAAGTTTGATCATGAATTTGCATTGAAAATATTGAAAAGAACTCTCTAAATGGAAGTTAACTAGAGATGAAGGTTCACCATACCTCTTGTAAAAGAACACCTCTAAAATTTAGGAAAAACCCATGCGAATCCAAGATCCAATCTGTTCTTGAGATTCATCTCCAATGGAGGTTCTAGAGAGAATACTTTGGAAGAGGGGAGTCTAATTTTGAATTGAGGATTGGGTATGGGGTATTCACGTTTTTGATCACTATACACCCAAAAATAAAAAAATTTTTTAAGGTCAGGTTAGCACGTGGGGTGAATTTACCATTCACCCTATTAATGAAAGCAGCGTGCATGGCAGTTAACACAGGATACATCGACAAACACATCGACGCCCAGTAGGTCCATCGGTGGACCGTACTGCAGCCCGCCGTTTGGGTCTGAGGCTTTAAAACTACCTTAGGACTTCACTAGGCTAAGTGTCCATCTAAGCCTCACCATCGACGGGGCGCAGGTGAGACTACTGACCGTCCTTTGGCTCAGTTGATTGACACTGCCAAGGGAGTGTCTCGACAGCCTTTGGGTCATCCTTGAGGGCTACTTGCGGGGCCCTTGAGGAGTCGTACCCGGACGTTTCCAATGTGAATATATAACTTAACATGTAAGGAACTTACACATAAGTTTCACCCAAAACAAACACTCGCAACACCTTCAAACATGTTAGGCACACTGAAGACACACATGTACGTCTCAAGAGCTAACTTTCGAACGTTTTAAACGTTCTTGGACGTTTGACCTCCAAACTTCATGAAACTTAATATACTACATATAAACATTATTATTACTCATATATGGACTTCATAAGCCCATGAAACACATAAACACATAAAGACATAAGGCCCCTTTTTGTGACTAGTCGTCGAACGTCTTGGTCGTCCCTTGACGTTTGACTTCCGAATAACCTAAATCTTTATACATTGCTTCAATACAACCTTAGAACCAATTTTAGGATTACAAAACATCATGAAACAAACTTTATTCTCTAGACACCTTAACTCATTTTAGGGGTATTACAAAAAGACAACTAACCACTTCCAACTAGGTCGACATCAATTCTCTTCTTCTCTTCAATAGTTAAGGGGTAAATACAACACCTCCCCCTAAGTCACCTAAGGGTAATCATACTTCCAAATTGTGGAATAAAACCCTTTGTCCCCTATTTCCCACACTTAGAATAGGTTCATAGAGGGAATCAGTAACTAGTCATAAGGTTTCTCCCATTAACTAGCATACTTCACAATCACCTTAAAAGGCACAACACACTATCTCCCCTCCTTAGGAGCAATCCTATGCAAAATATTCCAATCCACACAAGGACAACTATGAGCACTTCACATATACAAAGGTAACATTCATCTTTCTCACTATTAACCACATTCTCAAAGACTTCAAGCCTATATCATAACATCATGCTACCATCCTACATAAAAATAAGGCATTATATCATTCCAAGGGGAAATCCATTCGACCTTAACGACTACTAAAAATCTATAACCATATCATTTCACTTTTCAACATAGCATATAATTCCTCATAAACCACCTATAGCCATAAATGGCATCACATCAACATGTACTAAAATTCACCTTCATATGTACTCATCATACCATAAAACAAAGGTAAGCATTAAAACTCACCTTTTCTCCCTCAAGCATTGAGACATCATCACAATCCAAGCAATCACATATAAAAGACCACCGGACAAGGAAACATAAGAGAGAGAATATATAGAGTTAAGTTCTATGGCACGTTATGAGAATAGTTAAGAAGGGAAACTCTATCGTCCTATAACCTCTCGCTCATGGAGATGTCGCGACTCCGATGAATGAGACTCTACTAGACGTGGTAATATGAGACTGTCAAACATAAAGACAAATTTCAAAACCTTATGCTCTGATACCATGTTTTTTACGACCCAAGGGTATACCCTAGAAGTTATGGTATTCTCCAATCGTCACACGGTGTACTCGACCTCTCGGAGGTCTAATACAAGCCCTTTGACATCGTTCATCGCATAAAAATAAAAATAATAGAAATGATAAAACTTTTCATAGCACATCATATGCTAAAACATAACTTCTCACATATATATATATATATAAACATCATAGTACATAATTACACTCTAAGTTTGTTTGCAGTATTAAGACACAACTCAATAGAATAGAATACGGACACGAACCTTAACGACATAAAATATAAGTCTAAGCTATTACATAAACTTAATGAAAAATATTGACTTAGGCAACCTTTGAATCATAAGGGTCCCTTTAATTTAACTTGGGAGATCTATCCAAGCACTTCACTTAGGAGACATCCTCTAGCCATCACCACCTACACTTTGAGTAAATATGAAGAAGAATGGTATTAGTACAAGAATGCACTATGTATGGCAACCATGCAAATACATGCGTTTAAACAGAACATTTCATTGAAATCATGCAACAAGTCTTTTTAGTAAACTTCATTAATATAGGCACAATAACACCATATAGTTCTTATAAATCAAGTAGAGATGGACACTCATCATAATAGCACATAAAGCCATTTAACATACTTTGAGGCATATTCAATACATTCAATACATTACCTTTCTTTTATCTTAATTTTTTCCTTAAGTAACACTCAAGTGTACTTAATACAAAGTATCACCTTGAGGGCATCTTACAATAGACTTTCATAATATGATTCATAACACAACCATAAATATTCAAAAGTCATAATCACCTCATAGACGTAACCTTCACATAAGGACCATCACCTAAGACATCTCCTAGTCACACTAGTGCAATGTGTAGGTAGCATCCCATAATTTTACTTCCACCAAGTGTACCTAAGAAGTCACCCTAGACTAGGCATAAAATACTTAACAAGTCATAACACTTTATTATATAAGTAGACATAAGGCCACATACTTCATCGCATCATATAAGGACTCTTTCCTTTACTACAACCTTAGTCATAACTCATTTAGTTCATATCATAGGTAAACTACCCTCACAACCCTTCACAAGCTTACTTGTGCAATGTAAATATGGAGTCCCATAACCCCACATATACTCAGTAAACTTACTTAGAAATCATAAGTGTAATTCACATGCATAGTTATAATTCATGTCTTGACATAACAATGTCACTTAACATGCATTCATACAAATCATACCTAACATAAGTCATTACTTTATAAGATGTTGTGATATTGTGAAATGCATAGGTAGGGTCCATAGTCCTCCCAATACTAAGTACACTTCTCAAGGAATTTATATTCGAGTTCATGTTCTTATCTTAGTTCATATCATAACTTTCGGGAGACATAGCCTTAACCGACATAGACCATGTGAGCTACATGGAATCCGGTGTTCAACTCTGTCACATCCCGAGACCACACCCTAGAATATATGGCACTCTCGGAGTGCAACCAACGTACTTGACCTCTCGGAGGTCTTATACAAGCCCTTTTGATCGTTCATCACATATATAGTGAAAAATAGTGCGAAATTAAAACTTTTCACAAACATTTTCAGAGTCTTTAAAATATCTTCATATAAAACTCATAGGGGATACTAAGTCTCATTTCATCAAATCTTAGACACCATAGTACTTGGGACACGGCCCATACAAAATACGAATATATAATTACTTAGTCTATTACATTACTTCAATAAGAGAAATAAAAGGCATGTATGCCCTCGAGTCAAATGAGGACATACTTCAACTTCACTTGAACGATGCTACGATACAAGTCTTCCTTCCCAAATGCTCCTTACCTACCAACAATTTTAGAGATAGATAAGAACATGGAATTAGTACAACCACATGTACTAAGTATGGCAGAATGCATAAAAGTAATGAAAATGAACATTTATTGAAAATATGCATCTTTTGATAAAAAAAATATCATAATATAATCATAAGAGCAACATTTAACACCTTATAAACACATAAGAATTCACTTAATCAATTTAGAATATTTTTAAGGCAAGTTTACATTAACCTTAATTCACTGTACAGTGAATTCCTTCACTGTTACAGTGAAGTTGCTTAAATCTAGCTTAGGCACTTTATAGCATATAATCCCCTCACTAAAAGCTATCCTAAGACTCACTTAATCAATTTAAAGAGAGATCGACCATACACCATCTCTAATCATGTCGAAATGATCCTCAAGACTACTTATAATGATAGGCGTCTACTTCCTCTTTCTCCCTAAGAGTCACAGCCATAGCATCCACCACCTTGAACACCTCATCTATGAAGTCTTGTGAATCTTCGTTCACCTAAGTGCTTGTCACACCCGGATCCTAGACCCCGGATGAGACCGGCGTCGTTAACATCTTAAAAGTCGCAGAGAAGACTCTTCTTAGCTTTCATCACAATCATACAGTTAAATTTTGCGGAAAATTAAAAACTTTTAACATACTAATGAAGTATACTTAGACTTCTTACTTAAGATTTATAAAGAACATACAATATTCTAAAACTTTCTCACATATATAGAAACCATCTAAGAGTGCAAATCCGGACTTAGACAATAATAGTCAATATGTCATATAGGCCTTAATACAAAAGAATCCAAAGAACATACTGGAAATAACATATTCTAGAAAACTACTAAGTCTTCATAGGCTGGAATATAGATGATAGCATCCCAAATATGAGGACCTACCAAAACATTGAGAAAGAGTTCCAAGCTTCTTCAAATCGACCTCTTTAACTTCAATGGCCGGAACCTACAATTGTAGTAATATAAAGTAATGGGGTTAGTACGCCACATGTACTAAGTATGGATATATTCACATAACACATACATACATGCATGAAAAAGAATCATTTATCATCTCTTTAGAAAACATGCTAAGTCATATGAAAATCTTCAATGAACATATCATATTACATATACAAGATAAGGATTCTATCACTTAAAGCATTATAATAATCAAAGACATATTCTCATAGAGTCATGTTAACATTTCATATTCAATAAATCATATAAACATAACATACAAAATATTTACTAATGACCTCATCCCCAACCTACAAGTGCAATGGTCATGTGAAGCCCCATAACCCCACATAACCGAGTAGATAAGATAGGAGACCATAAGTAAAGTCTTGCTTCATGTAACTTGTAACATAGTTAGTCATCACTTCATATAGCAATATAACCAAATAACATATTCATCATAATGACCGACATTCATGTAAGAGTAACATCATATATCATAAGCATCATACCTTTCACGTTATGATATTACATAAGAAAAATCTCCTAGGTAACGTATGAACCATAATGACCAACATTCACATAAGAGTAACATCATGCATCATAAACATATATCTTTCATGTTGTCATATTACATAAGAACAATCTCCTAGGATTTCCCTTAGAGTCAACTTGTGCAATGTCTAGGTAGCTTCCAATACCACTATCTATACTACGCAAACTTCTCAAGTCCCCCTAGTCAACGTTCATTTACTTGTATTTCATTTTACATGAGGGAACATACGCATTAACCGACATAGACCATGTGAGCTAAATATGGAATCCGGTGTCTTCCTTACACCGAAATAAGGTGGTCAACCGGCCAAAGTAGAACCGAACATGACGTAGCTTTGTAGGTGGATCCACTAGATAGTATTTTATGGTGGAAAAATAGTCCAAAACCTAAGAGATGTATTAGAGACCCATATTTCCACATTTTATGGCATCCTCAATCTCATGAGAATCATTGTGAACCTACCTTCCCGCTAGGGAAGGGACACTTCCCATATCTAGTTCATCGGTGTTTAGATAAAGTCCCTTACTTGAAAAACCTTTTAAGTTTTATTTTATCATAAACTTATCATAGGTCATAGGATATTAACTCCTTATATAACATGATCATGAACTCTTTTAGATTAGACGAGAATTTCCTTTCATCATAACCTTTCTTTTGTGAGATTTACATGGCATAAGCATCTTTTGTAAAGCATACTAGAGAGTATCATAAGTTGCATATTCGTATTCTTATCATAATCTCACAAGTAACATGTTCATAGCCCAGCATATTCACATAGAAACATCATACATACTTTTTATAACATAGCATCTTAGTTTATAGGCTAACATAAATATTTAAGAGTAATCACACTTAGAAGACTTACCTCTTGCTTCCAAGAATCTTATTCATTATGAAATATTCATAATCATACATAGTAAAATTCTAAATGGCATAATCAAGAACAACTTATCAAATCATGTACAAGATCAATGCATGACATAGGAGAAGGGAAATTGGTCATTAAAGGGTTCATTCAAAACTCAAATTCCAACCCTAACGTTTACACGTTATCAAACACTAGAATCAACCCATTCAAAACCATAAATTAGGGAAACATCATGTATCACACGAAATTCAAACATTATCAATAAATTTCTCAATAATTCATGCAAAATCAAATGTAGAAAACGTTTACTTTTCATCGAAAATCATAAAATCTAGGGTTAGGAAGAAAATTCGTTTTGTAGAGTAAAAAACTTAGTATTTGAAGTTCTTGAAAACTTATCTTGAAAGGACATCTTGGGGAAAGGAATACCAAGATTGAAAAACTCATACCTTATAGAAAAAGAATCTACGAAATCCGATTGGAAACTTTGAAACCTTCGTCTTCTTCCCTAAGCTTTTCTTGTTCTTCAATGGAGTTTGGAAAAGAGAGCGTTCTTGAGAGATTGAGAGAAAATTCATTTGATCTGATTTGGGACTTCTAAAAGTGGTCTAAAACTGACCTAATATCAATATATAGTCGTCCCATGAATTACCCTAAAGACCTTCCACTTAAATTACCCAAAACGCCCCTCCTAGATTGACTATAAATAGAAGAACATTTGACTTAGCCAAATTCTGAAAATTTGCTTAAGGGTCTCAGGTTTGACAATTTAAATTAATTAATTAAGTTGATAATTTAATTAATTAAGTTACCTAGGGTAATTACTAAAGTGCCCCTAAGTTGTTAGGACCATAACCACTCCTTTTGGACATTCCTAGGTTAGGTACTAGGATGTTTCTTTAGTTAGCTACTCAGCTAGTGTCACCCGGTTAGGTCTTAGGATTTCGGGCACACTATTTTAGTTCATTTTAGTTAGTAATAGGCTATTTATTTAGTTAGGTAAGTTAGTTAGAACTTAGGATTGGTTAGGAAGCTCGGCCTCACGTGGCTGGACCCGACGCGTGCCTGTCCCCTAACCGCCCTAACCGAATTGGTTGGGCTTGGTCTCTCGACCATTGGTAGAACATGTCCTTGCACATGTTATGCCGTGCACTTTCCTAACTGTGCACTCTGGAAAGTTCACTTCTTGTCCAAGGATCCTCACTATGTCCTTGGGCACTGCTTAATCTACATGATCATTTTAAATGATCATGTGCTATGGTACCTAGGCTTGACACTTGGATGTCTCGTTCCTAATGTGTGTATGTCAAGATACTTGTGAATACATAAAATTTGTCTAACACCCTTAAGCCAATATTGTCTAACATGCTCAATATTACTCAATATTGGGCATTTGGGATGCCTATGTACCCCAATACGTATTCTTATAACCTAATAGACTCTTCACTAGACAAGTACATTTTCTGGAAATATCATTTTAAGAATTATTAAATATCTTAAGCTCTATTCTATGTCATGGCATTTCCGGAGAGTCCCCCCCCTTAGGAATATTCGTCCCCGAATGACACTAAAATCTTTTGGAGGGTAGGAAAAAGACTCAATACTAGCAGCACAACCATCACATAACATATCATTACACTTAGCACTCAATTCATGATGCACAACATATATGAGCTACATATCCATAACACATAGTGAGGAATTTCATTCTCAACCTTATCATAAGCTCAAAATGCATCAAAGAGTTACCATGCTATCAATCTTCTCAAGATATCAACAAAACAGCAAAATCTCAAGAAAACATATGCATACAAGTTTCACATAAGTTCAAGAATATAGTATGAAAACATCTTCTTAAACTCTAGTTGGTACTATCTTTTACTAAAACATGCACCTATTTAGTAAACAAGTTAAATTTTTTTTGTTCAATTGGGCATGAAGTCTTTATAAGCCAATCTTTATTGGCTATGCACATTCTTTGATTATTTGCATAATATATAGTTCTTGAAGCATATATTCATACTCCAATACTGGCATAAACCAATAACTGTTAAAACTTCATTCTTATCAAACACTGAGATTTGACATTCTCATGCTTTGCCTTAGTTCACTTGAACTTACATTTCTTCTTCTTTGATCTCACGTTCACTTTGAACATACTAGGTTGACTTAAGATATCCTTTTAAGACTTCCATTTGGATCAACTCTAGTTTCGGTTTTCTTGAATTCAATACGTTTGAAAAGCCTCCTTCATCCTCACCACATGGTATATACAACCCTTGGATATCATCTTACAAGCCTTTAAACACGAAATAATTTGACCCCTTGGCATAAAATTTCCCTCTTCCACTCTAGAATAGGTTTATTAGGGAATTGAAAATTCACTACCCTTGTTCTACAATCTACGGAAGCAAAACAATCATGAAGCCAATCCATATCCAAGATGATATCAAAATCAAACATGTCAAGTTCTACCAAATCAACAAGACTAACTCTATTGGGCAGCATGACAGGGCATTTCCTATACACTCTTTTTGCAACTACAGAGTCACCCATTGGGGTACAAGCGGAAAAGTGCTCAATCAAAACATCGGGAAGTACATAAAACTTCCTATCTACCAAAGGTGTAACGAAAGAAAGAGTAGAACCTCGGTCAAGCAAAGCATAAACATTAACAGAGAAAACCTGTAACATACTCATCACAACGTCGGGAGAGCTTTCTTGCTCACCCTAGCCTTGAGTGCATATAAACGGTTCCTTTTTGGAGCTTCAGAATTAGGACCGCTTGGTTGAGCTTGACTATTACCCTTACCTTGACTTCTCACATTACGACAATCTTTCACAATATGGACACCCTTGCCACAACCATAGCAACTATTAGTTTCAACAAGACATTCGCCCCCTTGCTTCTTACAACACTTACCACAAGTTGGTCTTTCTCTTGGTGGATCAACATTTCTCCCTTGGTACCTAAGAACACCATCCTCCCCTTGGGAGAATGACTCATTGATCTTACTAAGTACCGATTCCTTCAACTCCATCAATAGGGGATCAAGATGTTGCTTCGATTTCGAATCAACCACTAATGATGAGTCGGAGTTATGATGGACCATGAAACCACCAATTGGAGAATCTTCTAACCGCACACCTAAGCGAGTCAACATATGAACATCTTTCACAAGTTCTTTCTTCTCTTAATCGACATGAGACACACTACCCATAGTCATACGACTGAAAGCATCTGCAACCACGTTGGCTTTGCCGAGGTGGTAAAGGACACTCATGTCGTAATCCGTAACACTCATACCTCCTTGACGAAGGTTGATGAACTCCTCTAAGTTAGCTTCTCTTTGCTCTCTTAGGAATCTGTCAAGAATGGAATTAGATGCTAAAAGACACATCGTGTCAAAGCTCTAGAGGCACGACATAGGAGTATAAGGAAAAGAGAAGTTTCCTAATCATCAGATATCCTCTCTTCCACATTGTGGCGCGCTTCACAACCATGAACAAGACACTAGGTAATGTTGTTTAGTGAGAAATTTATCCTAAGGATATTTAACCTGATCCTCTGATACCAAGTTTAATATTCTAATATTTAACCTCGTGCTGTGATACCAAGTTTAACATTCCGTATTTAACCTCATGCTATGATACAAAGTTTGTCACACCCGGATCCTTGACCCCGAATGAGACCGGCGTCATTAACCTCTCAGAGGTCGCAGACAAGCCTCTTCTTAACTTTCACTACAATCATACAGTTAAATTTTGCGGAAAATAAATTTTTTTTAACATACTAATGAAGTATACTTAGACTTCATACATAAGATTCATAAAGAACATACGATATTCTCAAATTGTATCACATATATAGAAAACCATCTAAGAGTGCAAATCTGGACTTAGCTAATAATAGTCAATATGCCATATAGGCCTTAATACAAAAGAATCCAAAGAACATAATGGAAATAACGTATTATAAAAAACTACTAAGTCTTCATAGGCTGGAATATAGATGATAACGTCCCAAACATGAGGACCTACCAAAACATGGAGAAAGAGTTCCAAGCTTCTTCAAATCGACCTCTTTAACTTCAATGGTCAGAACCTACAATTGTAGTAATATAAAGTAATGGGGTTAGTACGCCACATGTACTAAGTATGGGTATATGCACATAACACATAGGTACATGCATGAAAAAGAATATTTATCATCTCTTTAGAAAACATGATAAGTCATATGAAAATCTTCAATGCACATACCATATAACATATACAAGTTAAGGATTCCATAACTTAAAGCATTATCATAATCAAAGACATATTCTCATAGATTGATGTTAACATTTCATATTCAATAAATCATATAAACATAACATACAAAACATTTACCAATGACCTCGTCCCCAACATACAAGTGCAATTGTCATGTGAAGCCCCATAACCCCACATAACCGAGTAGATAAGATAAGAGACCATAAGTAAAGTCTTGCTTCATGTAACTTGTAACATAATTATTGATCACTTCATATAGAAATATAACCAAATAACATATTCATCATAATGACCGACATTCATGTAAGAGTAACATCATATATCATAAGCATCATACCTTTCACGTTATCATATTACATAAAAACAATCTCCTAGGTAACGTATGCACCATAACGACCAGCATTCATATAAGAGTAACACCATGCATCATAAGCATATATCTTTCATGTTGTCTTATTACATAAGAACAATCTCCTAGGACTTCCCTTAGAGTCAAATTGTGCAATGTCTAGGTAGCGTCCCATACCACTACCTATACTAAGCAAACTCCTCAAGTCAGCCTAGTCAATGTTCATTTACTTGTCTTTCGTTTTACATGAGGGAGAATACGCATAAACCAACATAGACTATGTGAGCTAAACATGGAATCCGGTGTCTTCCCCACACCGAAAAGATGTGGCCTACCAGCCAAAGTAGAACAAAACATGACGTAGCTTTCTAGGTGGATCCACTAGCTAGTATCCTATAGTGGCAACATAGTTCAAGAACTAGTAGATGGATTAGAGACCCATAGTTCCACATTACATGGCAGCCTCAATCTCATGAGAATCATTGTGAACCTACCTTCCCGCTAGGGAAGGGACACTTCCCATATCTAGTTCATCGGTGCTTAGCTTAACTCCCTTACTTGAAAAACCTTTTAAGTTTTCTTTTATCATAAACTTATCATAGGTCATAGGATATTAACTTCTTGTATAACATGATCATGAGCTCTTTTAGATTAGACGAGAATTTCATTTCATCATAACCTTTCTTTTGTGATATTTACATGGCATAATCATCTTGTGTGAAGCATACAAGAGAGTATCATAACTTCCATATTCGTATTCTTATCATAATCTCACAAGTACCATGTTCATATCCCTGCAGATTCACATAGCAACATCATACATACTTTTCATCACATAGCATCATAGTTTATAGGCTAACATAAACATTTAAGAGTAATCACACTTTAGAAGACTTACCTCTTGCTTCCAAGAATCTTATTCATCATGCAATATTTATAAGCATACATAGTGAAATACTAAATGGCATAATCAATAACAACTCATCAAATCATGTACAAGATCAATGCATGGCATAGGTGAAGGGAACCGGATCATTAAAGGGTTCATTCAAAAGTCAAATTCCAACCCATTCGAAACCATCACATAGAGAAAGATCATGTATCACACGACATTCAAACATTATCAATCAATTACTCAACAAATCATGCTAAATCAAATATAGAAAACATTTACTTTTCATCGAAAATCATAAACCTAGGGTTAGGAAGAAGATCTGTTTTGCAGAGTAAAAACCCTATTTGAAGTTCTTGAAAAGTTATCTTGAAAGGACCTCTTAGGGAAAGGAATCCCAAGAGTGAAAAACCCATACCTTATAGATGAATTATCCATGAATTCTGATTGGAAACTTCGAAACCTTCGTCTTCTTCCCTAAGTTTTCTTGTTCTTCAATGGAGTTTGGAAAAGAGAGCGTTCTTGAGAGATTGAGAGAAAATTCATTTGATCTTATTTGGGACGTGTAAAAGTGGTCTAAAACTGACCTAATATCATTATATAGTCGTCCCATGAATTACCCTAAAGACCCTCCACTTAAATTACCCAAAATGCCCCTCCTAGATTGACTACAAAAAGGAGAACATTAGACTTAGCCAAATTCTGCAAATTTGCTTAAGGGTCTCGGGTTTGAATATCTAAATTAATTAATTAAGTTGCTAATTTAATTAATTAAGTGACCTCCTAAGTCGTTAGGACCATAACCAACACCTTTGGACCATCCTAGATTAGGTACTAGGATGTTCCTTTAGTTAGCTACTCGGCTAGTGTCACCCGGTTAGGTCTTAGGATTTCGGGCACACTATTTTAGTTCATTTTAGTTAGTCCTAGATTAGTTAGTAAGTTAGGTAAGTTAGTTAGAACCTAGGATTGGTTAGGAAGCTCGGCCCCATGTGGCTGGAACCGACGCATGCCTGCCCCCTAACCGCCCTAACCGAATCGGTTGGGCTTTGTCTCACGACCGTTGGTAGCACATGTTCTTGCACATGTGTTGCCGTGCACTTTCCTAACCGTTCACTCTGGAATGTTCGCTTCTTGTCCAAGGATCCTCAGTATGTCCTTGGGCACTGTGCTTAATCTACATGATCATTTTAAATGATCATGTGCTATGGTACCTAGGCTTGACACTTGGATGCCTCGTACCTAACGTGTGTATATGAAGAATATAGTTATTTTAGCTTAGGGTCTTCATTGCAGGTACAATTCCTAAACAATCTTGGATTGGAGTGTATGTCAAGATACTTGTTAATACATAAAATTTGGCTAACACCCTTAAGACAATATTCTCTAACATGCCTAATATTACTCAATTTTTGGCATTTGGGATGACTACGTACCCTAGTACGTATTCTTAAAACTTTATAGACTTTCCACTAGACAAGTACATTTTCTGGAAACATCATTTTAAGCATTATTAAATAGCTTAAGCTCTAGTGTAAGTCATGGCATTTCCGGAGTGTTACAGTGGCATGGAAAGTAGGAGGATTCATCCTCATGAAATCCCTGATTCTACAAGCGGGAGTACTTCCATTAGGTTGAGGTCTAACTCAAAGGTTAACTTGCTCAACCACATGATTAGTGACGACATGATCTTGAGTCGCCATGAGTCGGATCAAATCCCTAAGGGAAGCCCTTATCTCCGCATTAGTCATATTCCCTTTAACATACGAGCTTGAGGACCTTCGGACATGGGAGGCATTTTTTATGACCCGAGGGTACACCCTAGAATTTATGGTATCCACAAATCGACAGACGACGTACTCAACCTCTCAGTGGTCTTATACCAACCCTTAGGCATCGTTCGGCGGATAAACATAAAAATAACGGTAATTTTAAATGTTTTCATAGCACATCATATGCTATAACAGTACTTTATATGTATATATATATATACTTCATAATACATAGTTACACTCTAAGTATCTTTGTCATCTTAAGACACAACTTTATAGAATAGAATATGGACACGACACTTAACAACATAAAATATATGTGTAAGCTAGTACATCAACTTAATGAAATATCTTGACATAGGCAACCTTTGAATCAAAAGGGTCCCTTTACTAGAACTTGGAGGATCTATCCATGCTCTTCACATAGGAGACATCCTCTAGACATCACCACCTACACTTTGTGTAAAAAGATGAAAAAGAATGGTATTAGTACAAGAATGCACTATGTATGACAACCATGCAAAAACATGCGTTTAAAGAGGACATTTCCTATGAAATCATGCAACATGTCTTTTTAGTAAACTTCATGAACATAGGAATAAATAACACAATATAGTTCATATACATCAAGTAGACATGGACACTCATCATAATAGCACATAAATCCATTTATCACACTTTGAGGCATATTTAATACATAAAATACATTACCTCCCTTTTACTTACTTTTTTCCTTATGTAACCCTCAAGTGTACTTAGTACAATGTATCACCTTGAGGTGATCTTACAATAGACTTTCAAAATATGATTCATTACACAACCGAATATATTCATAAGTCTTAATCTCCTCATAGATCAACTTCACATAAGAACCATCACCTAAGACAACTCCTAAGTCACACTAATGCAATGTGTAGGTGGCATCCGATAATACTATTTCCACCAAGTGTACCTAACAAGTCACCCTAGACTGGGCATAACATACTTAACAAGTCATAACACTTACATTTATAACTAGACATAAGGCCACATACTTCATAGCATCATATAAGGACTCTTCCCTTTAATACAACTTTAGTCATGACTCATTTAGTTTATATCATAGGTAAACTACCCTCACAACCTCTTCACAATCTTACTTGTGCAATGTAAACATGGAGTCCCATACCCCCACATATACTAACGAAACTCACTTAGAAGTCATAAGTGTAATTCACATGCATAGTTATAATTCATGTCTTTACATAACAAGGTCACTTAACATGCATTCATACAAGTCATACATAACATAAGTCAGTACTTCATAAGAGGCTCCAATTTTATCCTTTCTTGATGTCATCTAGTGCTATGCATAGGTAGGGTCAATAGTCCACCCTATACTAAGTACACTTCTCAAGGAATTTAGATTAGAGTTTATGTTCTTATCTTAGTTCATTTCATGAATTTCGGGAGACATAGCCTGAACCGACATAGACCATGTGATCGACATAAAATTTGGTGTTCTACTCGCTTACCGAAAAGAGAGGGTAGTACTTGTCATGGTAGCACCTTCATACAAAATAACTATTCTAGTGGATCCACTAAGCTAAATCCTACAAGGGAATGTAGTTATCGATAATGGAGACTGGTTATAGAAACCTTGACTTTCTATCGTGTAGGTTTCCATCTTATGAGACAATATCTAGGTTGGGAAGCCGGACTTGCTAATGTGAAGGTTCGCTTTGTGGGAAGCCGGATTTACTAACGTGAAGCTCCCACTCTCATTTGTCATATTCACTCGGCGCTAAGCTTAAACTCCCCTTTTAAACATCATTAAGCCTTTAGATAACATTAGTTCATAATGATTAGGCCTTAGGGACTTTCTCCCTCATACATGATATAGCTCAAAGGTATCTATGATGAGAATTCTACTTTTATCATAGAACCTATATTATGTGAGAATATTCTTTCACATATCATATTAAATTCATACTATAGTCTAGTTTAGAGTACAATTGAGTAATACCTTTCAAGAGACTCACTTTTTCATTAGACTACTATTAACATACTTCATTTATACATGCATGTATATTTGTACGTATATGTGAGATCTAGCTTCACATAAATACCTTTAGGCACACATGTTCATAACTTCATTAATCATATACTTTACATTCATAGAAAGAGGTAATGATGCATATGAGAACTATACATTGGTCAACATGATCACATAATGGCTATCTCATAGCATTATGGAAGCCACCCTCTAATGGTCACTACACATGTACAACATTTTTCAAGTTTTGAGTCAAACACATCTAGAGTATTTAATACTATAGTCTACACACACTCACAATGCATCATAGGAGATAGGATATATTAAACATTAGATTGGAAGACTACTAGCATACTTTTATCACACATACATAAAGGGATTTAATAATTAGGGGTCATGCTACACGAGTATTCATCATCATTAGCCATATAGACCACCCCTAACCCTACATGATCATCCACATACATACAATTCCATGCACACACCTAGATCATATAACTAGTGTGGAAGTCTATACATATAATTCGCATTCATCAATTCACGTAGAACATGATATTAGAATCAAGGCTAAATCCTTCAACTTACTAAACATGAGATTCATCATATCAATTTATCTTGCATATAATTCCTTCTAGTCCATGATCATCACACATAAGCATATACAAGAATATAAACACCGCCACCATAAGTGAACCATACCAGACAATGTCATTCAAGGCCAATTCAACTACCGATTCTATAAAAAGTAGAAGGAATAAGGAAATATTAAAAACTCTCCATGCTTTGATCATCATTGATAAATTAACAATAATTCAGAAGTAATCCATAAGGAAAACAGTAGCTATAGATACATTAACATAATCAAAATCACAATCTATCATCATCTCAACAAGATCACATTACCCACTTTATAGGCTAAATTAAAATTTGAGAGGATCATGGGTTCATTATTAAATTGGAGTTAAGTTCTCATTAAAAACACTAGCTAATCATCAATTTATCATAATTATGCTTTTGAAATCATTTTGAGAAGGAACACATGGAAACATTGAAAGATGGACAATTTGATCATGAATTCTCTTTGAAAATATTGGAAGGAACTCCGTAGATGAATGGATAACTAAGGACAAAAATGACAAAACTCTGAGAAGAAAGCTCCAAGAATCCACCTCCATAGCTTGTTCTTCAGCTTGGTCTCCAATGCATGTATTTTTTTTTTAAGAGAACAGAATTTTGGGGATTTTGATTTCTTAATGGGTGTTGGGGTTTTGACTTGGGAAAAGGGCTAAATAGGTCCTAAAATTAGTTTGTAACTGACTCCCAAAGTTACCAAAATACACCCACACATATTTGGATTTTTAGACATGTCAAACTTGACTTTAAAACGACGCAACCAAATGTGTAAAGCAGCTGCGCGTCGCAGAGGCAGCCCCAAATCTTGACTCCCATAATTTTTAAGGCAGTAAGCCTTGTGCAGCCCGAGTGACACTCAGGCATATGAAGTTCTAGGCGTGCGACGCGTGAGTGGCTCCCAATCTTGGCGTTGCACGCTACCTTGGGCATCTTCCTTGTCCAACGTTTGGGTCCTCCTCAAGGACCCTTAGGGTTGTCCTTGGGGAGTCGTACCCGGACATTTTTACCCTTAACATGTCTATTAAGATACTAGGGTCATATCTACTGTTTTTAGACTCAAAACATCAGATAAAAACAAGACAAACATACAAGGACACACTAGTACGTCCAAAGATTAACTTTCGAATGTCTTGGACGTTCTTGGATGTTTGACCTCCAAACCTCTTCAAATCAATTATACAATCCGTACAACACTTTATTAACATGTTATTAACCTTTTTAGGCACGTGTGAGGCTCTAGCTACCTTAGTTCATTTTGAGGGTGTAACAATACTCCCCTACTTGGAAAACATTCGTCCTCGAATGACACTTGAAACATTTTAAACACATTTAATGACTCAGTTAATCTCATAGCAGCTCACAACACTTTAAATTTTTACCATAAAATATTCAATGCACAAAACTTACAAGGAACACCAACTTCATACTAACATGCATTCAAGCAACATATTCAAACATGGACTACTTATACAATTCTTTCCACGTATACATACGTCTTCATATTCATTGCCATTTGAAGTAACTACCTTCTCAAACTTTAGACATGTTCAATTTTTTTCATCAAAAGGTTTAACATACTACGGATTTCTATTGCACACTTAGGTATAATCCCCACTACAAATCTTGCAAAATTTGAACAATTGATTTAGTTGCACAATAATCATGAATAGTGTAGTTTAAGTACAATTTTATAGTCTAGACGTAACACCATCAAAGTCATATATTGCATTACCATTCTTAGCTTTGTTCATGGAGGAACTACCTTCTCCTAGTAACAACATATACACATGTTATCATGGAGTTCATATAAAAGAAATGCATAGAGGTTAATTCATATTAGGGAGGATTTATTTACTCAAAACCACATTATGTTTATACTTCCTTCCTTATTGTAACAACACGAGACCCCACCCTAGAAGTTAGGGAGCAATCTCGGATTGTGACATTGCGTACTCGACCTCTCTGAGGTCTCATACAAGCCTCTCATATCATTCATCGCATATACATAATGAAAAGTAGTGCGGAATTTAAAACTTTTCATAAAACATAACATAGTCTTATAAAATCTCTTTCATATAAAAGTAATAGGAAATACCAAGTCTCAATCTCATCATCTTAGACACAAGAGTACTTGGGACACGGACCATACGAATAAAGAAAACATAGTACTAATAAGTCTATTACAAAACTTCATTAGAAACATAAAAGACATATATGCCCTCGAGTCAAGTGAGGACATACTTTAACTTCTCTTGAACGATTCTCTTAGTCCAAGTCTTCTTCCCAAAATCTCTTCACCTACCAAACACTATATAGATAAAAGCATGGTTTAGTACAACCACATGTACTAAGTATGGCTTATGCATAAAAATCATGAAAACGGACATTTATTGAAAATATGCATCTTTTCATTTGAAAATAATATTATAATCATAAGAACAACATTTATCATAGAAAAACATAAGATAACATTTAACCAAATATCATAATTTTTTAAGCTACTTTACAGTAACCTCATTCACTGTTACAGTGAAGTTCTCACTATACAGTGAAGTTACTTATCCTTCACCTTAGACACCCTTTAGCATGTAAATACCCCACTTAAAGCTATCCTAAGATTCATTGAAGTCACACAAAGAGAGAACGCCCTTACACCCTCTCTAGATGTGCCTAAACGAACCTCAAGATTACTTATAATGGGTCACATACACATTTACAAAGCATCATAAACATTAAGGTAAGCTTCTTCTACCAAAGTTGATTCTAAGTCTCACTTGAGTGAGTTGTGAAGAAACTGCCCATACAATCCCTTACACACACACACAAGAGATCCTATAGACTCCCTAGAATAGAATCATTCTCACTAAACACACCAACACATAGATGATATGACATTCTCCTTCCAAAAGCTATCAAAAGACCTACTTAAGTAAATCAAGAAGATAACATCCATGATTGACCTCTTCAAGATTACCTAAATAGTCCTTAAGACTACCTAAGTCTTAGATCATGTCTACAACACCAAACATCTTTCCTAACTAGAGTCATTCTCAAGACTTCCAAAGATAAGACATGAAGAGATCATCCCATATGCCCTGTTCACACTTTAGCTAAGGAATCCATAAGTTACTTTAGATTAGATACTTAATCATTTACACGCTTTCTAACAAGAGTCAGTAGTTCATTAGTTAATTTAAGATACATGCATACATCACATAAAGGACATTCAAATAATAGTCTTGGACAAGACCTAGGGACTCTTACTAACATCTTCAAAGCCTATTGTGCATTGTCTAGATAACGTCCCATACCACCACCTAAACCTCATAGAACTTCTCTAATGATAATATGCATCTCAGATGATGAGAAAAGGCAATAACCGACATAGACCATGGTAGCAAAGCATGGAATCCGGAGTTCTATTCTACTCCAATTAGGTTGTTCTACTTGCCAATGGTAGAACTTATGCACATCCCATGTAGGCACATGGTTAAGGAAATATGAAGGGTTTCTTTGTATTCTAGTGTCATGATTAACTAGAACTAATTCCCTTACCATACTCACTCGGTGCTAGTCTTAGTTCTCATAGATTAATTCACATTAAGGTTCATACGAATGGGTCCCATATCATGTTCATGACTCAATTACATTTACCTTACCAAAGCAAGGTCCCTTAGGGCTATCTCACTATGGCGACAAGAATCTCATCATGACTTTCCTAATGATTGATATGATGTCGTTCCAGCCAATCAACCTTATGTCCATCATTCATTACATGAAGGATACCATTATGGCTTTCGGCTTCAAGTTTCATAACCTTACCACTTGGTTCAAGGTTCCACATAACATGTATATATACAAGACTCTTAAAATCCTAAGTCAAGTCATCACGTTATTCACATTCATACATGTATCAAGTAAGAGACATTAGTCTACCTAAACAAGACACCATATACATCACATTAGTCCATAATGCATGTTATACTAGAAGCACATAGTCATAGTCTAAAATGATCACCTAACATCTTCAATATAAGAAACATATACTTTCACATAGGAAGGATAAGGTCATACAACACCTAATTAATTACACAAATAGCCATATAACTTCAAGTAGTGCGGACAAGGTCATGATCATCATAATACTTAAAATAACGCCGACAAGGTCACATCAATTCACATAACACCGCCACCATAAGTGGACCAAACCAATCACAACATAATAAAAATCTAAAATAACATTAAATAAGAAGAAATAGGGCAGCATACCACCTCTTCATCCTCAACACTTCAAGCCAATACCAAATCATCCAATTCAACCTCATAAGGCCCTTACCCATGGCCATGAACGTCAATTCAATACATAAACTATAATAATCAATGAAATATAAACCAATTCAATATAGATTCAACAATCTAAGACCAATTAAACATCAATTCAATACAATTCTTATATCATTAGAAAGCCCATAGGAAACTACAGATGAATTCATAAACATTAGACCAATATCTAGTAACCCATAAATTAGTCAAAAACTAGGGTTCATCAATTACATGGGTTGATAGTTAGATTGATTTAAAATCATCTAAATAACAACAATTCAATCACTATTCAATGATTAAAAACCTTTAATGCAAGAACCCATGGTAGAAGCAAGAAATTGGACAATTCAACTTTAGAAAACTTTAGAAAACATCTTTGAAGTGGGCTCCTTGATGAAACGAGTTTAAAGGATCAAAAATCATACCTCAATGAATCTTATTATTCACTTTGATGAATTATCTTCACTCAAAACGTAACACCAAGCTCTTCCTTGATTTTGGACTTCAATGGAGTCTTTGGAAATTCTTAAGGGATTTTGGGGTTTTGTTTTTGGAAGAATGAAATCTCCTAAGTGTTAAACACTTATATACATGTTTAAAATACCCAAAAGACCCTTAAATAACGACCAAACCTTCCATTTATAAGTGGTGTGAAATTATAATTTCACTTATAAGTTGGCAGTGAAAGAGCACGCAGGAACAGGCCCATCGACCCTTCGACAGTCGACGGACCGTTTGTCCACAAACGGACCATCATGTCTTTCCGTTGGTTGTGTCAGAGACTTGTCAAGGTCCCTTCCCATACAAGAACAGGTATCCACCGACGACACCCATCGAAGGGGCGTCGATTGGCCCACGAGCCGTTGATACCTCCGTCGTTTGGGGCTCCCTGGAATAGTCTTGTCATAATGTTTGGGTCCTTAATCAAGGACCCTTGGTTGTCCTTGGGGATGTTTGCCCAGAAGTTTCCAACCCAAACATGACCGTATACGAGTTTAACACCTCTCAAATAAATTTTCATACAAAACGAACACGTAAAGCTCGATGAAACATGCCTAGACTCACAAGGTCACTTCAAGGCACATCTTTCGAACTACATGAACGTTCTTGGACGTTTGACCTCCAAACCTCTTGAAACTTGACACACTGCCTATACATGCTATAATAAATAAATTAAGGACCTTATAACCTCATGAATCACACATAAACACATATAACCACATACGAGGCACATCGGTGACTTAGTCGTCGAACGTCTTAGTCATCCTTTGATGTTTGACTTCGTATGCACCTAAACTCTTAGATAATGCCTCTATACAATATAATAGACAACATTAGTAATTTATACCACCATTACCAACATGTTAGGCTCTAGTTAACCTATGTCATTTTTGAGGTCTTACAATCTGCCCCACTTAGACAACATTCGTCCTCGAATGACACTTGCCACTCTCCAAACACTTCCAATATTAGAGATTCAACTATCAGAACAAAACCAAACCATATAACACATTATCAAGGAGAAAACATTAATTTCACATAGTTAAGAGATTCACAACACAACAAGAAGCTAGAATACACCTCTATAACTCATTATGCTACAAAACTCACATGCTTCATCCCAAATAGAAAAAACTCCTTTTATATTCATTATCATACTCATACACATCAGTTATAACAAAATTAAAACAATTTTACACTAAAAAATCAATTAGCCAATTTTCACAAAATTTTACAGTGAGCAGTTTTCCAATGCTACAGTGATTTTAACAAATTTTTCCAAAAATGCAATTTTAGGCAATTCATTATATAGACGTGCTAATATGAAAGGTAATATAATATAAACACCTCTTACAACATGCTCATAGCTCAATAAAATGCACAATGCAAGAAGTTAATGAAATTTAATTTCAACCAAATTCCTAAACATCATGCACATGCAACAACTTCTAGCACATCTATCAAGCCATACTCCCCAACTTAGAAGGAACTCATACCATAACAAGAGAAAATAAAACTTACTAATATCATCATCACTTTCATCCGGCTTCTCACCTCTAGTCCGTAGTGCATAGAAACGCCTCTTGATTGGAGCATCTTCTTTTGGAACACTAGGATCAACTTTCTTACCCTCTTTTCCTCTAGAAGCAATGTTAGGACAATCTCTCACTTTGTGCCCGTATTTTCCACATCCAAAGCAACTCCCGGTACCTAATAGACACTCACCAAAATGTTTCTTGCCATAATTGGCACAATAGGTTTGCCATCTTTGGAAGTACCTCATTTCTCAACCTTGAACTTAGCACTTCTAGATTCTTCTTGAGGTTGAGCCCTCTTTTTTGAACCTAGGTTGAACTTGATCACTAGCAACACTCCTTTTTAAGTTTCTTGACATCCTCCAAAGTTTAGACTCTTCAATTGATTGTGCATACACCATGAGTATAGCCAATGTCATATCATCATGTAACATATCCGTACGGAATTCCTCCCTAACTAAGTCGGCTACACCCGTCACAAAGCGACTCATTTCATCCCCTAGATTAGACACTAGGGAAGGTGCATATCTAGACAAAGTTGAGAGTTTCAAATAGTATTACTCAACACTCATATTGCCTTGCTTGAGATTGATAAACTCCTCTACTTTCACTTTCCTCCTCTCACGGGGAAAGTACTTACCAAGAAAAGCTTCCTTGAATTCTTCCCACTCAATAGGACCTAACTTCACCAGCCTATTATCCTTTCATTGAGTGTACCAAATTTGAGACACATCTCTTAATTGATAAGAAGCCAACTCCTCCTTCTCCCTAGATGTAACCCCCATAGCACTCAATACCTTGTACATACCATCAAGGAATTCTTGGGGATCTTCATTCACCTTAGAGCCAAGAAAGATTGGAGGATTCAACCTATAAAAGTCTCTCAACCTAGATGACATAGTGCTCTCCATAGAAAGATTCCTAGGCACCATATTCAAATTCACTTGAGTAGTCACGGCTCGGGCTAAAGCAAGCAAAGCCTCTCTAATCTCTTGATTAGTCAATTCCGTGGGAACCACCGGAACCACATACCTCCTTCCACAATTGGAACTTCATCACCTTGGGGAGGCACTTGAGCACCTTGAGCACCTTGGACACCTTGCCCACCTTGAAGAACTTTCTCAACTTGCTCAACTTGAGGAGGAGCTTCCTCATTCACCCTTCCCTCTTCCAACCTTCTAGCGGCCATCCTTCTAGTATTCATCTCCTAGAAACACAAGGAAACACATTTAGAAGGATACTCATAACATTACTCTACAGCACGACATAGGAGTAGAAAAGAAGGGAAACACTATCGTCCTATAGACTCTTGCCCATAGATGTGTCGCGACTCACACCGATGGTCAAGACTCTACTAGACGTGACTTGATGAGACTTTTTGATTCCTAAGACTACTTTAACCAACCTATACTCTGATACCAAGCTTTGTCACAACCCGAGACCCCACCCTCGAATTTAGGGCGCAATCTCGGATTGCGACACCGCGTACTCGACCTCTCTGAGGTCTCATACAAGCCTCTCATATCATTCATCGCATATACATAATGAAAAGTAGTGTGGAATTTAAAACTTTTCATAAAACATAACATAATCTTATAAAATCTCTTTCATATAGAAGTAACAGGAAATACTAAGTCTCAATCTCATCATCTTAGACACAAGAGTACTTGGGACACAGCCCATACGAATATACAAAACATAGTACTAATAATTCTATTACAAAACTTCATTAGAAACATAAAAGACATATATGCCCTCGAGTCAAGTGAGGACATACTTCAACTTCTCTTGAACGATCGTCTAAGTCCAAGTCTTCTTCCCAAAATCTCTTCACCTACCAAGCACTATATAGATAAAAGCATGGATTAGTACAACCACATGTACCAAGTATGGCTTATGCATAAAAATCATGAAAATGGACATTTATTGAAAAAATGCATCTTTTCATTTGGAAATCATATTATAATCATATGAACAACATTTATCAACTTAGAAAAACATAAGATAATATTTAACCGAAAATCATAATTTTTGAAGTTACTTTAACCTCATTCACTGTTACAGTGAATTTCTCCACTGTAGAGTTAAGTTACTTATCCTTCACTTTAGACACCCTTTAGCATGTAATTACCCCACTCAAAGATATCCTAAGATTCATTCAATTCACACTAAGAGAGACCGCCCTACACCCTCTCTAGATGTGCCTAAACGACCCTCAAGATTACATATAATGGGTCACATACACACTTACAAAGCATCATAAACATTAATGTAAGATTCTTCTAGCAAAGGTGATTCTAAGTCTCACTTGAGTGAGTTGTGAAGAAACCACCCATACAATCCTTTACACACACACTCAAGAGATCCTATAGACTCCCTAGAATAGAATCATTCTCACTAAACACACCAAAACAGAGATGATATGACATTCTCCTTCCAAAAGCTATCAAAAGACCTACTTAAGTAAATCAAGAAGATAACATCCATGTTTGACCTCTTCAAGATTAACTAAATAGTCCTTAAGACTACCTAAGGCTCAGATCATGTCTACAACACCAAACATCTTCCCTAACTAGAGTCATTCTCAAGACTTCCAAAGATAAGACATGAAGAGATCATCCAATATTTCCTCTTCACACTTTAGCTAAGGAATCCTTAAGTTACTTTAAATTAGGTACTTATTCATTTACACACTTTCAAACATGAGTAATTAGTTCATTAGTTCATTTAAGAGACATACATCACATAAAGGACATTCAAATAATGGTCTTGGAAAAGACCTAGGGACTCTTACTAACATCTTCAAAACCTATTGTGCAATGTCTAGATAGCGTCCCATACCACCACCTAAACCTCATAGAACATCTCTAATGCTAATATGCATCCCATATGATGAGAATAGGCAATAACCCACATAGACAATGGTATCAAAGCATGGAATCTGGAGTTCTATCCTACTCCGATGAGGTTGTTCTACTTGCCAATGGTAGAACTTAGACACATCTCATGTAAGCACATGGTTAAGGAAATATGAAGGGTTTCTTTGTATTCTAGTCTCATGTTTAACTAGAACTACTTCCCTTACATACTCACTCGGTGCTAGCCTTAGTTCTCATAGATTAATTCACATTAAGGTTCATACAAATGGGTCCCATATCATGTTCATGACCCAATTACATTTACCCTACCAAAGCAAGGTCCCTTAGGGCTATCTCACTATGGAGACAAGAAGCTCATAATGACTTCCCTAAGGATTGATATGATTTCGTTCCAGCCAATCAACCTTAAGTCTATCATTCATTACATGGAGGATACCATTACGACTTTCGACTTCAAGTTTCATAACCTTACCACTTGGTTCAAGGTTCTACATAACGTGCATACGTACAAGACTCTTAAAATCCTAAGTCAAGTCATCACATTATTCATATTCATACATGTATCATGTAAGCGACATTAGTCTACCTAAACAAGACACCATATACATCACATTATTCCATATTACATGTTATACTAGAAGCACATAGTCATAATCTAACATAATCACCTAACATCTTCAATATAAGAAACATATACTTTCACATAGGAAGGATAAGATCATACAACACCTAATTAACTACACAAATAGCCATATAACTTCAAGTAGTGCCGACAAGGCAATTATCATCATAATACCTAAAATAACGCCGACAAAGCCACATCAATTCACATAACACCGCCACCATAAGTGTACCAAACCAATCACAACATAATCAAAATCTAAAATAACATTAAATAAGAATAAATAGGGCAGCATACCACCTCTTCATCCTCAACACTTCAAGCCAATACCAAATCATCCAATTCAACCTCATAAGGCCCTTACCCATGGCCATGAACATCAATTCAATACATAAACTATAATAATCAATGAAATCTAAACCAATTCAATATAGATTGAACATTCTAAGACCAATTAAACATCAACTGAATACAATTCTTATATCATTAGTGTCACGACCCTCAAGTACACCCTAGAAGTTAGGGTGCAATCTTGGATTGCGATTGGCGAGTCGACCTCTCAAAGGTCTCATACAAGCCTATCGTATTGTTCATCGCCTAATAACATACTAAAAATGCGTAAGAATTAAAAACTTTCTTTTCATAAAAAATATAGATAAGCGGAAGACTTTCATTTAAAACATTAAACCTTTACAACCCTTGAACCATCTAAACTTAGAGTATACAAGACTTTGGGACTAATCCCATACAAGACATAAGCATAAAGACATTAAGACATAACCGAACGTGTGGATATTGTCCTCGAATCAATGAGGACTCACCAATACTTCATTTTCAACTCTTAGAAACCTATCCATCATCCATGGTACATCAAGACTTCAAATTTCTTACACTTTAGTCAAAAAGGGAAAGAAGGGGTTAGCACATTAGATATACTAAGTATGGAAGCCATGCAAAAACCATGAAAAAGGGACATTTAGTTAATAACATGCTTTTCTTGAATTTCGGTTTAAAAAATCATAATATAATTATAAGAACAACATTTATCTTATTAGAAATACATAAAAAAATCATTTAAGCAATTATCACAATTTAAGAAGCATTACAGTGAATACTTCACTGTTACACTGAAGTCCCCTTCACTATACAGTGAAGTTCCCTATGTTCCTATTTAACATCTATTGGCATGTCGTCTTCCGACTAAAGTTATCCTATGATTCACTTAAGTCACACATGGAAATACCATCCATACACCCTCTCTAGATGTGCCTAAACGATCCTTAAGATTACTCATAATGAGACACATACACACCTACAATACATCCACATATAAAACATAAGATCCTCCTACCAAAGGTGATTCCAAGGTTCACTTGTCTGAGTGTGGAGCGACCGCCCATACAATCCCTATCACACACACACAAGGGATCCTATAGACTACCTAGGATAGAATCATTCTTACTTAATACAATAGTATACATCAAACATGTCATTCTCCTTTCAAAGATTATCGAAAGACCTACTCAAGTAACTCAAAAAGATAACGTCCATGATTGACCTCTTCAAGATTACCTAAATAGTCCTTAAGACTTAACTAAGTTAGGATCATGTCCACATAGTCCAACATATTCACTAACTAGAATCTTTATTAAGACTCATCTAAGTAAGAAGTGAAGTGACCATTCCCTTGCCCGCTTCACACCTTAACTAGACAACCCTTCATTACTCTAGAAAGAAACTTATACAATTAACATGCTTTCCTATCTTAAGTCATTACATTACTTAGTTCATTTAAGAGACATTCATCACGTAAGGACATTCACATAATGGTCTTAAGGAAGACCTAAGGACTCTCACTAACATCTTAAAAGACCATTGTGCATGTCTAAGTAGCGTCCCATACCACCACCTAAACTTCATAGACTTCTCTAATGCTAGTGGGTATCCCCTATGATGAGAATACGCAATAACCGACATAGACCATGGTAGCAAAACATGGAATCCGGAGTTCTATCCTACTCCGATGAGGTGTTCTACTTGCCAATGGTAGAACTTGGACACCCCATGTAGGCACATGGTTAAGGAATATGAAGGGCATACATGGTATTCTAGTCTCATACTTAACTAGAACTAATTTCCCTTACCATACTCACTCGGTGCTAGCCTTAGTTTTGATAGATCAATTCACATTAAGGTTCATATAAATGGGTCCCATATCAAGTTCATGACCCAATTACATTTACCCTACCAAAGCAATGTCCATTAGACTATCTCACTATGGCGACAAGAAGCTAATAGAGACTTTCCTAAGGTATGATATGATGTCGTTCCAGCCTATCAACCTTAAGTCCATCACTCATTACATGAAGGATACCATTACGGCTAACTACTTCACGATTCATAACCTTACCACTTGGTTCAAGGTTCCACATAAAGGACCTTCTTATCAACATTCAAGGTCTCACTTAACATTCATTTATTCAAGACTAAGACCCTTTAGGTTCCTAAGTCAAGACATCACATATTCACATAAGCATCAAGTAAGGGACACAAGTCTACCTAAACAAGACACACCATACTTTCATTTCACACATATAGCCTATATTTATTTAGACTCTTAGGAAGGATTCTTAACATTATTTATCCAACCTATTCATTACTTTAACATCACCAATATAATCATTATAGAATCCTATAGCCAAGTTAGGACAACCACGTATCAACTCTAAGACTACACACTTAACATATAGCCCTTAGTCTAATATGATCACCTAAATGACATCAATAGAAGAACACATACCTTCACATTACTTCACATATAGATAAACATAGTCATAATTCACATAATCAACTATACTAATCAACATATTACTTCAAGTAGTGCCGAAAAGGCCATGATCATCAATATACTTAAAATAACGCCGACAAGGCCACATCAATGCACATTACACCTCTACCATAAGTGGACCATACCAATCACATATAATCCAAAAGCTAAATTACATTAACTATACAAAATAATAAAAGAGTTAGGGCAGCATACAATCAACTTGATCTCATCACTTCAATCCAAATCCAAACCATTCAATTCAATACCATAAGGCCTTTACCTATGGCCATGAACATCAATTCAAAGCATAAATCATAAAAATCAATAAATCTAAGTCAATTAAATCTAGAATTATCAATTTAAAACCAATTAGATATCAATTGAATACAATCCCTATATCATTAGAAAGCCCATAAGAAACTACAATAGAATCTACAAGCATCAAGTTCATATCAATTCAATAAGCCTAATAGTCAAAAGATCTAAGAATATACAATACTCAATTGATCAAATTGAAACAGCCTATATATCATTCATACATAATATATACATCATTCAAAAGCCCACATCAATCTACACATAAAATCATCAAATTCAAAACATAATCAATTCACCCATATTTTAGTGAAAATTAACAGAATTGAGAAGATCATGGGTGCATGGAGAATTTCATTGGAAAACATCAATTTAACATTAATAACATAATATCTTAACGTTTGAAAACCTTTCATGCAAGAACCCATGATTTAGAGTAGAAATTGGCTTTTTTCATCTTTTTGAAATCCTTTGAAAACATCATTGAAATTGGCTCTAAGGTGATAGAAAACCTTAGATGAAGAACACCCATACCTTATTTAAAGAATCCAATGCCAATTGAAGAAGAAACACCATTGAAGACCCATCTTCAAGCTTCATCTTCACCTTGACTATCATGGAGGTTTTTGGAAGAGCGTTTGGAGGGAATATGTTTTGATTTAGTGTTAGGGTTTAATAGAGTGTTTAATGACTTATACACACTTAAAATACCCACAAACCTTAAAAGAAAGTTCCAAAGACTTATAGGGGCTTGGGGTGAATTTACGACATCACTCTTCAAGTTAATTGAAAACTGGCAGCAAGTTAAGTGACCACTCGACGTGACCATCGACAGTCCGTGGTCTCACCAACGCCTCGTCGATGGTATCCCATCAGTTGCACCCAAACTTTCCACTTACGGACTGCCTTTCCTTACATCGACGACCAGCATCGACGGTCCGTAAGCCATCTTACATCCCATCGGTGGGGTCTCGTTGGTTGGTTCAGGAACATCCCAACCTGCAGGCATTATGTCTCCATCGATGGAAGACATCGACGGGCCGTCGACTGGTCCGTCGTTTGGCCACTGCCTGGCAGTGTTGGTCTCCAAGTTGGGGTCCTCCCGTAGGGCCGCTTTCAGGGTCCAATGTGGAGTCGTACCCGGACGTTTCCAACCCAAATATGCACGTATACAAGTTTAGTACCTACCACACAAGTTTCATCCAAAACAAATACGTAAAACTCGATGAAACATTCTTAGACACACAAGGTCACTCCTAGGCACAACTTTCGAACGTCACAGACGTTCTTGAGCGTTTGACCTCCAATCTTCACGAAACATAACATGCTGACTATAAACATCATATAAACACATTTAAGAACCACAAAATCTCAAGTATTACACATAATCACATAGAACCACATACGCGGCACTTAGGCGACTTAGTTGTCGAACGTCTTGGTCGACCCTTGACGTTTCACTTCCAATGCACCTAAAGTCTTAGATACTGCCTCAACAACACTTTATAGACTAATTTAGGACCTTATACCATCATAACAACCATGTTAGGCTCTAGCTTCACCTAAGTCATTGTCGGGGTCTTACATTCTCCCCTACTTAGACAACATTCGTGCTCGAATGACTCTTGCCACTTTCCGAACACTTCCAAGAGTAAGGATTCAGTAAGTAACTCATAACCAAACCATATAACACATAATCAAGGAGAAAACATCAGTTTCACACAATAAAGAGAATTACAACACAACAGGCAACTAGAATAGGATTCTATAACTCATTATGCTACAAAACTCATCTCCTTAATTCCAAATAGTAAAAACTCATTTTTATATACATTAGCATGCTCATATGCATCAGTTATGACTATATAACAACAATTTTAGATCAAACAATCAATTAGTCAATTTTTGAAAAACTTCACAGTGAACAGTGATCCATGCTATAGTGAATTGTGCAATTTTTTTCCCAAATGCAACTTTTAGGAATTTCATGATATAGACAAGCTAATATGCAAGGTAACATCATATAAACACTTTTACAACATAATTATGGTCTCATAAAACACATTTTGCAAGAAGTAATGAAATTCAATTTCAAACAAGCATGCATATCATAAGGAGAATGTTTGGAACTCATTTTCCACAAAAACTCCTATACAATTCAAGTCACCAAGAACTCTCTGTTTTAGGATTGAATAAACACATAAATAGAGGTTAAGGGTACTTCACTCCTCAACAACCATACTCCCCGACTTAGGAGAAACCCATTCTAAGGTCAACATAGCATCTACCTCAAGGAACTCTCAAGGCCCCTCAAACCCTTACTAATACCTTCCTCACCCAAGGTCTAGCTCATGATACTAAAGACTCTCAAGGTTCAATCATCTAGACATCACATCCCCCTTACTAAGAGAAACTCACCATTACTCTTTCACATTCTAACTCTATACTTTACCATTCTTTTCAACTCCACTACCCTTCAAAAGGTAACTAAATCAATCTAAGGTCATCAACTTTCACACCTCACCTATCAAGCCACACCTCATCTTTTCTCTCCCTCAACCCAAACATCATAAAGTCACACTCACATGACAAACTCATAGGAAAGACTAAGTAAAGACACCATATACAAGGATCTTAGGCACGATTAGATTAATGAAGAAGTGAAACTTTTCCTAGCACCCAATAGTCTCCCATTTATAATGTGGCGCACTTCATATTATAAAAAAGATTCTATTTGATGTGGTTCATAACACAACTACGACACCCCCAAACCTGGCTCTGATATCAAACTTGTCACGACCCTCAAGTACACCCTAGAAGTTAGGGTGCAATATTGGATTGCGACCGGCGTATTCGACCTCTCGGAGGTCTCATACAAGCCTATCGTATCGTTCATCGCATAATAACATACTAAAAATGCGTAAGAATTAAAAACTTTCTTTTCGTAAACAATATCAATAAGCGGGAGACTTTCATTTAAAACATTAAACCTTTACAACCCTTGAACAATCTAAACTTAGAGTATACAAGACTTTGGGACTAATCCCATACAAGACATAAACATAAAGACATTAAGACATAACCGAACGTGTGGATATTACCCTCAAATCGATGAGGACTCACCAATACTTCATCTTCAACTCTTAGAAACCTATCCATAATCTATGGTATATTAAGACTTCCAATTTCCTACACTTTAGTCAAAAAGGGAAAGAAGAGGTTACCACATTAGATGTACTAAGTATGGAAGTCATGCAAAAACCATGAAAAAGTGACATTTAGTTAATAACGTGCTTTTCATGAATTTCGGTTTAAAACATCATAATATAATCATAAGAACAACATTTATCTTATTAGAAATACATAAGAAAATCATTTAAGCAATTATCACAATTTAAGAAGCATTACAGTGAATACTTCACTGTTAAAGTGAAGTCCCCTTCACTGCACTGTGAAGTTCCCTATCTTCCTATTTAACATCTATTGGCATGTCGTCTTCACACTAAAGATATCCTAAGATTAACTTAAGTCACATAAGGAGAGACCACCCATACACCCTCTCTAGATGTGCCTAAACGATCCTCAAGATTACTCATAATCAGACACATACACACCTACAATACATCGACATATAAAACATAAGATCCTCCTACCAAGTGGAGCGACCGCCCATACAATCCCTATCACACACACACAAGGGATCCTATAGACTACCTAGGATAGAATCATTCTTACTTAATACAATAGTATACATCAAACATGACATTCTCCTTTCAAAGGTTATCCAAAGACCTACTCAAGTAACTCAAGAAGATAACATCCATGATTTACCTCTTCAAGATTACCTAAATAGTCCTTAAGACTTACCTAAGTAAGGATCATGT
This sequence comes from Solanum lycopersicoides, assembly GCA_022817965.1. Classification (NCBI taxonomy): domain Eukaryota; kingdom Viridiplantae; phylum Streptophyta; class Magnoliopsida; order Solanales; family Solanaceae; genus Solanum; species Solanum lycopersicoides. Next base: position 74,368,479 of record CM040624.1, read on the forward strand.
CCACATAGTCCAACATATTCACTATCTAGAATCTTTATTAAGACTCATCTAAGTAAGAAGTGAAGTGACCATTCCCTTGCCCCCTTAACACCTTAACTAGACAACCCTTAATTATTCTAGAAAGAAACTTATACAATTAACATGTTTTCCTATCTTAAGTCATTACATTACTTAGTTCATTTAAGAGACATTCATCACTTAAGGACATTCACATAATGGTCTTAAAGAAGACCTAGGGACTCTCACTTACATCTTCAAAGCCCATTGTGCAATGTCTAAGTAGCATCCCATACCACCACCTAAACTTCATATACTTATCTAATGCTAGTGGGTATCCCATATGATGAGAATAGGCAATAACCGACATAGACAATGGTAGCAAAACATGGAATCCGGAGTTCTATCCAACTCCGATGAGGTGTTGTACTTGCCAATGGTAGAACTTGGACAACCCATGTAGGCACATGGTTAAGGAATATGAAGGCCATACTTTGTATTCTAGTCTCATACTTAACTAGAACTACTTTCCCTTACCATGCTCACACGGTTCTAGCCTTAGTTCTCATAGATCAATTCACATTAAGGTTCATATAAATGGGTCCCATATCAAGTTCATGACCCAATTACATTTACCCTACCAAAGAAATGTCCATTAGGATTTATCACTATGGCGACAAGAAGCTCATCACGACTTTCCTAAGGTATAAAATGATGTCGTTCCAGCTAATAAACCTTAAGTCCATACCTCATTACATGAAGGATACCATTGCGACTAACTACTTCACGATTCATAACCTTACCACTTGGCTCAAGGTTCCACATAAAGGACCTTCTTATCAACATTCAATGTCTCACTTAACATTCATTTATTCAAGACTAAGACCCTTTAGGTTCCTAAGTCAAGACATCACACATTCACATAAGCATCAAGTAACGGACACAATTCTACCTAAACAAGACATAACATACTTTCATTTAACACATATAGCCTACTTTTATTTAGATTCTTAGGAAGGTCCCTTAATATTATATTGACAACCTATTCATTACCTTAACATAACCAATATAGTCATTATAGACTCCTATAGCCAAGTTAGGACAACCACGTATCAACTCTACGACTACACACTTAATATATAGCCCTTAGTCCAATATGATCACCTAAATGAAATGAATAGAAGAACACATACCTTCACATTACTTCACATATAGATAAACATAGTCATAATTCACATAATCAACTATACTAATGAACATATTACTTCAAGTAGTGCCGACAAGGCTATGATCATCAATATACTTAAAATAACACCGACAAGGCCACATCAATGCACATAACACCGCCACCATAAGTGGACCATACCGATCACATATAATCCACAAAATAAATTACATTAACTATACACAATAATAAAAGAGTTAGGGCAGCATACCACCCACTTGATGTCATCAGTTCAATTCAAAGCCAAACCATTCAATTCAATACCATAAGACCTTTACCCATGGCCATGAACATCAATTCAAAGAATGAATCATAATAATCAATAAATCTAAGTCAATTAAATCTAGAATTATAAATTTAAAACCAATTAGATATCAATTGAATACAATCCTTATATCATTAGAAAGACCATAAGAAACTAGAATAGAATCTACAAGCATCAAGTTCATATCAATTCAATAAGCCTAATAGTCAAAAGATCTAAGAATATACAATACTCAATTGATCAAATTGAAACATCCTATACATCATTCATACATAATCTATACATCATTCAAAAGCCCACATCAATCTACACATGAAATTATCAATCTCAAAACATAGTCAATTCGCCCATATTTTAGTGAAAATTAAGAGAATTGAGAAGATCATGGGTTCATGTAGAATTTCATTAGAAAACATCAATATAACATTAATAACATCATATCTTAACGTTTGAAATCCTTTAATGCAAGAACCCATGATTTAGAGTAGAATTTGGCTTTTTTCATCTTTTTGAAATCCTTTGAAAACATCTTTGAAATTGGCTCTAAGGTGATAGCAAACTTTAGATGAAGAACTCCCCTACCTTATTTGAAGAATCCAATGCCAATTGAAGAAGAAACACCATTGAAGACCCATCTTCAAGCTTCATCTTCACCTTGACTCTCATTGAGGTTTTTGGAAGAACTTTTGGAGGGAATATGTTTTGATCTTAGTGTTAGGGTTTAATAGAGTGTTTAGTGACTTATACTGACATAAAATACCCACACACACTCAAAACAAACGTTTAAAGAATTATAGGGGCTTGGGGTGAATTTACGACATCACCCTTCAAGTTAACTGAAAACTGGCAGCAAGTTAACTAACCAGTCGACGTGACCATCGACGGTCTATGGTCTCACCCACGCCCCGTCGATGGGGTCACATCAGTTGCACCCAAACTTTCCACTTACGGACTGTCTTTCCTTCCATCAACGCCCTGTATTGGCGGTCCATAAGCCAGCTTACGTCCCGTCGGTGGGATCTCATTGGTTTGTTCAGGAACTTCACAACCTGCAGGCATGATGGATCCATCAACGAAAGCTATCTATGGGCCTTCGCCTGGTCAACTGGCCGTTGACTGGTCCATCGTTTGGCCACTGCCTAGCAGTGTTGGTCTCCAAGTTGGGGTCCTCCCGTAGGGCCCCTTTGAGGGTTCTATGTGGGGTCGTACCCAAAAGTTTCCAACCCGAATATGCATGTATACGAGTTTAGGACCTACCACACAAGTTTCATCCAAATTGAACACATAAAACTCGACGAAACATCTTAGACACACAAGGTCACTCCTAGGCACAACTTTCGAACGTCATAGACGTTCTTGAGCGTTTGACCTCCAAACTTCACGAAAAATAACATGCTGACTATAAACATCATATAAACACATTTAAGAACCATAAAATCTCAAGTATTACACATAATCACATAGAACCAAATACGAGGCACTTAAGCGACTTAGTTGTCGAACGGCTTGGTCGACCCTTGACGTTTGACTTCCAATGCACCTAAACTCTTAGCTACTGCCTCAAGAACACTTTATAAACTAATTTAGAACCTTAGACCATCATAAAAACTACGTTAGGCTCTAACTTCACCTAAGTCATTTTCGGGGTCTTACAATTAGAAAGCCAAAAAAAACTACACATGAATTCATAAACATTAGACCAATATCAAGTAGCCCATAAATTAGTCAAAACTAGGGTTCATCAATTACATGGGTTCATAGGTAGATTGAAAAATCATCTAAATAACAATAATTCAGTCACTATTCAATGATTAAAAACCTATAATGCAAGAACCCATGGTAGAATCATGAAATTGGACAATTCAACTTTAGAAAACTTCAAAAAACATCTTTGAAGTGGGATCCTTGATGAAACGAGTTTCAAGGTTAAAAAGCCGTACCACAATGAATCTTATTTTTCAATTTGATGAAGAATCTCCACTTAAAACGTAACACCAAGCTCTTCCTTGATTTTGGACTTCAATGGAGTCTTTGGGAATTCTTAAGGGATTTTGGAGTTTTGTTTTTGTAAGAATGAAATCTCCTAAGTGTTAAACACTTATATACATGTTTAAAATACCCAAAAGACCCTTAAATAACCACCAAACCTTCCATTTATAGGTGGGGTGAAATTATAATTTCACCCATAACTTGGCAGTGAAACTGTACGCAGTAACGTGCCCATCGACTGTTGGACAGGCGACGGACCGTTTGTCTATAAACGGACCGTCATGTCCTTCCGTTGGTTGGTTGAGAGACTTGGCAAGGTTCCTTTTTCACCCTAGACCAAGTCTCCATCGACGACACCCATCGACGGGGCGTCGATTGTCCCACGAGCCGTCGATGCCTCCGTCGTTTGGGGCTGCCTCGGACAGTCTTGACATAAAGTTTGGGTTCTTTCTCAAGGACCCTTGGTTGTCCTTGGGGATGTTTTCCCAGAAGTTATCAACACAAACATGACCGTATGTGAGCTTAACACCTCTCAAATGAATTTTCATACAAAACAAACACGTAAAACTCGACGAAACATGCCTAGACACACAAGGTCACTTCAAGGCACATCTTTCAAACTTCATGAACGTTCTTGGACGTTTGACCTCCAAACTTCTCGAAACTTGACACAGTGCCTATACATGCTATAATAACTCAATTAAGAACTTTATAACCTCATAAATCACACATAAACACATAGAACCACATACGAGGCACATAGGTGACTTCGTCGTCGAACGTCTTAGTCGTCCTTTGACGTTTGACTTCCAATGCACCTAAACTCTTAGCTACTGCCTCTATACCATATAATATAAAACATTAGGACCTTATACCACCATTAACAACATGTTAGGATCTACTTAACCTAAGTTAATTTTGAGGTCTTACAATCTCCCCCACCTGGAAAATATTCGTCCTCGAATGACAGTTGTCACTCTCCGAACACTTCCAAGATTAGAGATTCAACTAGAAGCACAAAACCAAACAATATAACACATTATCAAGTAGAAAACATTAATTTCACATAGTTAAGAGATTCACAACACAACAAGAAGCTAGAATACACTTCTATAACTCATTGTACTACAAAACTCACATGTTTCATTCCAAATAGCAAAAAACTCATTTTATATTCATTATCATACTCATACACTTCAGTTCTAACCACATAACAACAATTTTAGACTAAAAAATCAATTAGCCAATTTTCACAAAATTTTACAGTTAGCAGTTTTCCAATGCTACAGTGATTTTAACAAATTTTTTCAAAAATGCAATTTTAGGAAATTCAAGATATTGACGTGCTGATATTCAAGGTAACATCATATAAACACCTATTACAACATGCTCATAGCTCAGTAAAGTACACAATGCAAGAACTTAATGAAATTCAATTTCAACCAAATTCTTAAACATCATGCACATGCAACAACTTCTAGCACATCTATCTAGACATACTCCCCCACTTAGAAGGAACTCATACCATAACAAGAGAAAAGAAAAACTTGCCAACATCATCATCAGTCTCATCCGGCTTCTCACCTCTAGTCCGGAGTGCATAGAAACGCCTCTTGATTGGAGCATCTTTCTTTGGAACACTAGGATCAACTTTCTTACACTCTTTTCCTCTAGAAGCAATGTTAGGACAATCTCTCACTTTGTGCCCATCTTTTCTATATCCAAAGAAACTCCCGGTACCCAATAGACACTCACCAAAATATTTTTTGCCACAATTTGCACAAGTAGGTTTGCCATCTTTGTAACTACCTCCTTTCTCAACCTTGAACTTAGCACTTCTAGATTCTTCTTGAGGTTGAGCCCTCTTTTTGAACCTAGGTTGCATTTGATCACTAGCAACACTCCTTTTCAAGTTTTTTGACATCCTCCTAAGTTTAGACTCTTCAATTGTTTGTGCATACACCATGAGTCTAGCCAAAGTCATATCATCATGCAACATAGCCGTACGACATTCCTCCCTGACTAAGTCGGCTACACCCGTCACAAAGCGACTCATTTCATCCCTTGGATTAGACACTAGGGAAGGTGCATATCTAGACAAAGTTGACAAATTTCAAAGAGTATTCCTCAAGACTCATATTGCCTTGCTTGAGATTGATAAACTCCTCTACTTTCACTTCCCACCTCTCACGGGGAAAGTACTTACAAAGAAACGCTTCCTTGAATTCTTCCCACTCAATAGGACCCAACTCCACCGGCCTATTATCCTTCCATTGAGTGTACCATATTTAAATTCACTTGAGTAGTCACGGCTCGGGCAAAAGCAAGCAAAGCCTCTCTAATATCTTGATTAGTCAATTCAGGGGGAACCACCAGAACCTCATTACCTCCTTCCACAATAGAAACTTCAGCACCTTGGACACCTTGCCCACCTTGAAGAACTTGCTCAACTTGCTCAACTTGAGGAGGAGCTTCCTCATTCACCCTTCCCTCTTCCAACCTTCTAGAGGCCATCCTTTTAGTATTCATCTCTTAGAAACACAAGGAAACACATTTAGAAGGATACTCATAACATTACTCTACCACACAACATAGGAGTACAGAAGAAGGGAAACACTATCATCTTATAGCCTCTCTTCCATAGATATGTCGCGACTCACACCGATGGTCAAGACTCTACTAGACGTGACTTGATGAGACTTTTTGATTCTTAAGACTACTTTCACCAACCTATGCTCTGATACCAAGCTTTGTCACAACCCGAGACCCCACCCTAGAAGTTAGGGCGCAATCTCAGATTGCAACACGATGTACTCGACCTCTCGGAGGTCTCATACAAGCCTTTCATTGTAACAACCCGAAAATGACTATGCTAAGTGATGCCTAAACGTACCTAGAATGCCTAGATTAGACCGGGTTCACACAGCTTGATGCGCGTGGAACCAGACCTCAAAACCTATGCACCAGCCAAGACAACCAACTTGGTTAGTTAGTTGAGCTACGCAAGGTTAGGTCCAGCCATGTAGGCCACCCGAATTGAAGAGATTCACCCGAATGAGTTTTAACCGGACTTGAAAGGGGTAACCTTATGTTTGGTGGGTATAGGGGTAAAATGGTCTTTTCCAGGCTAAGGGTAGTACTGTAATTACCCTAAATATTTAATTAATTAATAAATTAATATAAAAAGTGGACAATTTGGGTAGGTTTGACCCGAATTGACCCATTTTTGCGAGAAGGGCTTCACCCGGGTTCGATCCTTGGTGGAAGCCATATTTAAGTTGAATTAATTGGTATTTAATTATTTGATTTAAGTAAGGGAATTTTATTCTTGTCATTTAAGCCTTAGAAAATCAGGTTCTTATTTAAAATAACAAAGAGTCCTAGTTTGACTAAGTCCTTACCTAAAACTCCTACTCCTAAGCTTACTCTCACATCTCTCCACTCTCATTATCACGTCTCTTCACTCTCATTCTCACGTTTATTCATCAGTAAAAGAATAAAAAAATCAAAAGTTCATCACTCTTGAAGAACTTGAACGCTAAAACTCAAAACAAAAACTAAACTAAAAACGAAAAGCAAAAACATTATTCTTGACGGGTTGTGCTTGAAGTTTCGTGGTGAGGCTTTGGTGTCATGGGGTTGGCTGTCCATTGGAGCAGGTTTGGATGGTGTTGAATGACAGAAAAGGTGTGGGTTTTCTTCCTCTTGGTCCCTTTCCGAAAAGACCCCTAAGATTCAGTCAATTCTAATCCGAAAACTAGGAATGTTTCCCCGTTGCATGTCCTTGTCACTAGCTCCCATCGATTGTAGTAGGTCGGGTATGTTTGCTGGTAGAAGTTAGGGATGTAACGTGTTTTCGTGATGATTATGTTCATGTATGTATGTTCGGATTTATGTGACTGCTAATTATGTCTTTCCGAAATTATGTGATAAAGTATGTGTGTGCATTGTGTATGCCGTAACTCTTGGTCATAAATAGAAGTGTGAAAAAGGCATGTTGAATCCTTTTATTTTATGCGCAAATGCTTGTAAAAATCGTGATGTTCATATGAGGTGTGATGTTGTTGAAGTGAGTGAAAACTCTTTGCTAAATGTAACCACGAAAATGCACCTAAAAATGTACAAAATGCTATTCGAATTATCCTAAAATCTACTGTATAAAATGTTGAGAAAGTGGACTGGAAAACGTGATCAAATTTCCAGATTATTGGAAATTTACTTTCGGCTATACAACATGAAGAATTGGAGTTTCAAAAATTATTTTAAAATATGTGAGGTCATCAGTGATTGAACCCGAGACCTCACTATATGTGAGCTGCTGAAAAATTTAATATTTAACATAACGTGAGGGGGATTCGAAATGGGGTAAGGCTGGGTGAAGAAACAAAAGAAAAAGGGAAAATAAATAAAATGGGGAGAGTGGGGATCGAAGCCACAACCCCTCGGATAGGTGAGAAAAGTAGGAGAAAAACTAAATAAAAATAAAATGAGGTTGTGGGGGATCGTCCCACATCCTCTTAGTCTCAAATGAAAATAGAGAGGAAAGAAAAGAAAGGAAAAAGAAGTGTGGGCGTTGGGGATCGACCTCGGGTCCCCAAGCCAAAAATGTAAACCCAAAAAATTAAATATGAGACTAAGTGTTGCTCAAGGGATTCGAAATTGGGTTCCCTTGCCCAATTCCGTATTGATACATAAGTCTTACGTGATTAAATATTTAATGAATGGTGCCTATAGGAATTGAAATCGAGACATTGTCACATTTACAAGATGCATAAGTCTTGTACCATATAATCTTGGGTAAGTATAAGTCACTTAGAGAATTATGAACGAAGCCTCATGGCTTGTACGTATGGGTTCATAAGTCCAGTGTACGTTTAAAATTATGTGAACCTAAGGCGTATATGATGAAACGATGTGATCCCAAGAGGGTTAAGTAAGAGTGTGAAATACACTAAAAGGTCAAGTGCATTGGCATATGATGAAATGAACATTCACGTAATGGGGTGAGTAATTATGAAGATCTAATATGCTAAAGTTAATGAATGTGGTGACAACATGATAAAAGGCTAATATGAAAGACGAGATCAATCTCAAATGAGCCTAATAAGTGTTACCAAAAACGGTACTCACCTATGAGAGTGTAAAACTAATAAAGAGACCAGTCTTTAAGAAACACTCTAATGAAAGTATTGAGATTAATAAACACTTAATACTAATGATGAGATGAGAAATCATCTAATGAGAAATGATGCCCTCATGCTAGAAGCCAGCTTCTATAATGTGTGAGATGAATGTAATGGAACTTTATACGGAGCACCGCTATTCTAGCTATGAGTCGCGATTCCTTCTTTCAGGAAGGCAGAGGTTCGTGTAAATATCATGAGATGAGACAGTCCGTCTAGGCAGGTATGGGTCTCCTTATATCTCTAGTCTTTGAACCTATGCAGCAAACATAGGGTTCTAGCAGGGTTCAATTCCCTATATACGCTAGCATGTTTTGGTTTCACTTTGGTTGGTGATTCAACCTCTTTTCGGTGTGGGATAGACACTGCATTTCACGGAGCTCACATGATCTATGTCGTTTAAAGATAAAGTTCCCAAAGAAATAATAAGGCCAACCTCATGTAATGCACACTATGAAATGAATGATACCAAAGGTGTTTGGATAGGATAATCAAGAGGTGAACTAGACTCAAGTAATGACACTAGGTCATTCTTGGTCATTGCACAGTGAACCCGAAGAGAGTCCTAAACAACATCCTAGGTATATAAATAAAAAAAAATGAAGTACGTATGAATGAATGAAGCAGACTCTATGTTTGCTAAGGAAGGCTCCCTAGTTGAGGTCCCATATGTTGAGCCCTCATTTGGGAAGTCCTAATGTTAAGTCTGTGATTCCAAGGTCTCACGGCATACGAACGAATGATATATGATATATGTATGTGCTAAATGATGTGAGTTATGTGCTGTGTGCAATATGAAAAGAATGATGATGCATGTTACTCTCATAGCATGACTTTCCTAATCTGATTTGGCAAGTCCAACTGACTTGGCTTTCCATAACTCATATCGTTAGGAGAGAGATCTTCTTAATCATGCATGTCCTTGGTGTGTACTTGCATACACCCATACTTAGTACAAGTGTGTACTAATCCCAAACAACCCTTTACTTTTAGGTGCAGGTGCAGGTGGACGCTAGAGCTTACGAGACTACGTTGAAGCTATCCGGACGTGGAGCATTCATTCGGACTTGGTAGTCCCTCATGCTTTTGAGGATGCTTATCTCTTATATTCTAGATTAGACGTAGGCATGAGCTAGTGGAGAATGTTCCACTAGTGTTTCTTTCTTAATTATTTTCAGACGTCGTATTGGTGCCATTTTGGCAACTTTATATTTATGCAGTTATGAACTATTTCCTTCATTTGAATATCTTATTATTAGATGGTTGTTGTGAAATGATGTTATATAATGCAATTCTTACTATGAAGTCTATGTATACTTCAAAGCAAACAAAAGTTTTAAATTTTCCGCTAAAATTAACCTATACGATGTAATGATACATATGTAGGCTTGTCTGCGACCTTTGAGAGGTCAACGACGCCGGTTTTGGCTAAGTTCTAGACCCCGGTCGTGACAAACGTGGTATCAGAGCATTAGGTTAAATTCCAAGGATAATAAGTTCACATCAACCACATCGAGTAGTTTCTAACTTATGGTAGTGAAGTTCACCACTATCATGAATTAGAGACTGCATGACGCGTAGGAAAATTTCCCTTCTTCTGATCTTATCATGCTTTCCTTAATGTCTGATTTCTTGGTGTTATGAGCGTATCTAACATCAATTCTTATTTTTTCAGAAAATAAACACAAGTGGGAACGCTGGTCGGGGAAGAGTAGGAGCAGCTGCTGGGGGCAACCAAGTTCCACCCCAGGCTCCAGCTGCAGGAGTGGCCATGCCAGTTAACCCAGATGGGTTGACTGATGCGGAGGTGCGGACAACTTTGGCACAGATGGATCAAACCATCAATGTGCAGGCTCAGGCTATGACAGCCCAGGCCAACATACACGAGGTTCAGCGGGAGAACCCACCAGCCCACAACATGGCGAACAGGTTGCGAGATTTTACGAGGATAAATCCTCCAATCTTTACAGGATCTAAGATTGCAGAGGATCCTAAGGAGTTCGTGGAGGAGGTCCAGAAGATTCTGGTGGCGATGGGGCCCACGGAGATTGAGAAAGCTGAGTTGGCCTTGTACCAGCTGAAGTATGTTGCACAGGCTTGGTGCAAGATGTGGCAGGATAGCAGGGCGTTGGGCGGAGGTCCGATCATATGAGGGCTATTTAAGACAGCTTTTCTGGAGAGGTTCTTCCCCAGAGAGATGAGTGAGGCTAAGGTCGAGGAGTTCATCAACCTTAAGCAGGGCTCGATGACAGTCAGGGAGTATTCCCTAAAATTCATAAAATTGTCCAGGTATGCCACTTCCCTTGTGTCAAACAGCAGGGACGAGATGAGCAGGTTCCTTACACGAATCTCAGAGGAATTGGAGTGGAGTGTCGGGCTACGATGCTCCATGACAGCATGGACTTGTCCAGGCTGATGGTGCATGTCCAGCATGTTGAGGACAACAAGAAGAAGAGGAGAGTCCACGAGGTCAGGAGGCCTAACCCTTCTGACCAGACAGGTTCCAGCAGAGGTGGTAGGAGGAGCAGTTTCGGAGTTCATGATCAACCCAGATTTAATAAGAGGTATCATAGTTCAGGGAAATCTAACTCTCATAGGAGTGCAGCACCCAGAGGAGGCAAACCCCAGACCAAGAAGGGCAATGGACGTGATGTGCAGCGTCCCAGAAAGGAATGTGGCAAGTGTGGCCGTATACACAGTGGTGAGTGCAGACTAGGCACAAATGCCTGCTTCGGTTGCGGAAAGAGCGGACACACGGTCAGGGACTGTCCATAGAATAGGGGTCAGGCTGGAGGTAATGCTCAGCCTTGGCCTAATCCCTAGAATGCTACTGCAGCCGAGCCTCCTAAGAGGAACAGATTCTACGCCTTGAAGGGCAGGGAGGAGCAGGAGAAGTCTACTGATGTGGCCACAGGTATGCTGCAAGTCTTCTCAACCTCTGTTTATGCTTTACTTAATCCAGGTTCTACGCTTTCTTTTGTGACTCCCTTGCTTTCTCTTACTTTTGAAACACTACCTGAGGTTTTGCATGATCTTATCATAGTTAGTACTCCCTTAGGAGAAAATGTGAGAGCTGATAGGGTTCAAGGACAGACTCACTTCAGCCCCAGTGCTTACGTTGCCTAATTATGGTGAGAATTACACTATTTAGTATGATGCATCTAGGGTTGGTTTGGTTTGTGTTCCTATGCAGGGTGGTAAGGTGATAGCCTACGCGTCCAGACAGATCAAGGTTCATGAGAAGAATTATCCCACTCATGACCTGGAGTTGGCAGCTGTGGTGTTTGCATTGAAGCTGTGGAGGCATTACTTGTACGGGGTGCATGTGGATGTGTTAACAGACCACAAGAGTCTCCAGTACGTGTTCACGCAAAGGGAGTTGAATCTACGTCAACGGAGATGGTTGGAGCTGTTGAAGGACTATGACATGAGTGTCCACTACCATCCAGAGAAGGCAAATGTTTTAGCTGATGCTTTGAGCAGGTTGAGCATGGGGAGTACAGCCACATTTATGATGGGAAAGAGGAGTTAGTGAAGGATGTACACAGACGGGCCAGACTGGATGTGCGGTTGATGAACTCTACTAGTGGGGGTGTTTCAGTTCATCCTAGTTCCGAATCATCCTTGGTAGTTGAAGGACTCAGTGCTGATAAAGATGAATGAGTCCTTTACTTTGGGAGGTGACGGCATACTTAGGTACCAGGACAGTTTGTGTTTACCAGACGTGGATGATTTGCGGACCAAGATTTTTGCAGAGGCCCATAGTTCCAGGTATTCGATACATCCAGGTTCCACCAAGATGTATCATGACCTCAAGCATATCTATTGGTGGGATGGCATGAAGAAGGACATTGTTGAGTATGTGGCCAAGTGTCCTAATTGTCAGCAGTTTAAGGCGGAGCACCTTAAGCCTGTTGGTCTCACTCAGATGATTTAGGTTCCGACTTGGAAGTGGGAGGCCATTAACATGGACTTCGTGGTTGGTCTTCTGAGGACTAGCAGACAATATGACTCCATATGGGTTATTGTGGACATGATGACTAAGTCTGCCCACTTTATCCCTGTGAAGTCTACTTACAGGGCCGAGGATTATGCGAGACTCTACATTGATGAGATTGTGAGGTGGCATGGGATTCTTTTGTCTATCATTTCGGATAGAGGATCTTAATTCACTTCGCATTTCTGGAGATCCTTCCAGAAGAGCTTAGGCACGCAGGTAAAGCTCAGTACTGCTTTCCATCCTCAGACAGATGGGCAGGCAGAGCGCACCATTAAGACATTGAAGGAAATGTTAAGGGCGTGTGTGATCGACTTCAGAGGTAGTTAGGACGACCATCTGCCATTGCTAGAGTTCTCGTATAATAACAGCTATCACTGCAGCATTGGGATGGCACCGTTTGAGGCACAGTATGGTAGGAGGTGTAGGTCTCCAGTTGGGTGGTTCAAGGTTGGAGATTCATCCATTTTGGGTCCAGAGATCATTCATGAGGCCTTAGAGAAGGTCCGGGTGATTAGGGACAGGTTGGCTACTGCTTACAGTCGGCATAAGTCTTATGCAGAAAACACGAAGCGGCCCTTAGAGTTTGATGTTGGTGACCAGGCTACTTGAAGATATCACCCATGAAGGGGTGATGAGGTTTGGCAGGAAGGGAAAGTTGAGTCCGAGGTACGTTGGGCCATATAAGATTCTATAGCGTGTGGGTGAGGTGGCCAATGAGTTGGTGTTGCCTGCGGAGCTAGCCTCTGTTCATGCAGTCTTTCATGTCTCTATGTCAAAGAAGTGCCTTGGTGATCCAGCATCGATTCTGCCTGTTGAAGGTTTGGGGGTTGATAAAGACTTGTCCTATGAGGAGGTTCCTATTGATATTTTAGACCGGCAGGTGAAGCGGCTGAGAAAGAAGGAGGTTGCCACAGTGAAGGTATTGTGGAGGAACCATCTTGTTGAGGGTGCTACGTGGGAGGACGAGGCCGATATGAGATCCCGGTATCCTCATCTTTTCATCTCTTGAGGTTAGACTTCCTACTCGTAAGTCTAAGTTTCCTTATCTCCTCTATTCTTTGTTGCTATTGCTTGACTGTGTAAAGTACTTATGTTATGATATGACTGGCATTGTTCTATATAATTAGAAGTGTCATTTGGGGACGAATGTTCCTAAGGGGGGCATAATGTAACAACCCGAAAATGACTATGCTAAGTAATGCCTAAACGTACCTAGAATGCCTAGATTAGACCGGGTTCACACGGCTTGATGCGCGTGGAACCAGACCTCAGAACCTATGCACCAGCCAATCCAACCAACTTGGTGAGTTATTTGAGCTAGGCAAGGTTGGGTCCAGCCTTGTAGGGCACCCGAATTGAAAAGATTCACCCGAATGACTTTTAACCGGACTTGAAAGGGGTAATCTTAGGTTTGGAGGGTCTAGGGGTAAAATAGTCTTTTCCAGGCTAAGGGTAGTATTTTAATTACCCTAAATATTTAATTAATTAATTAATTAATATAAAAACTGGACAATTCGGGTAGGGTTGACCAGAACTGAACCATTTTCGCGAGAAGGGCTTCACCCGGGTTCTATCCTTGGTGGAAGCAATATTTAAGTTGAATTAATTGGTATTTAATTATATGATTTAAGTAAGGGCATTTTAGTCTTGTCACTTAAGCCTTAGAAAATCAGATTTTTATTTAAAATAACAAAGAGTCCTAGTTTGACTAAGTCCTTACCTAAAACTCCTACTCCTAAGCTTACTCTCACATCTCTCCACTCTTATTATCACGTCTCTTCACTCTCATTCTCACTTTTCTTCATCAGTAAAAGAACAAAAAAATCAAATGTTCATCACCCTTGAAGAACTTGAACGCTAAAACACAAAATAAAAACTAAACTAAAAACGAAAAGCAAAAATATTGTTCTTGACGAGTTGTACTTGAAGTTTCGTGGTGAGGCTTTGGTGTCGTGGGGGTTGGCTGTCCATTGGAGCAGGTTTGGAAGGTGTTGAACGACTATGGGTTTTCTTCCTCTTGGTCCCTTTCCCAAGAGACCCCTAAGATTCAGTAAATTCTAATTCGAAAGCTAGGAATGTTTCCCCGTAGCATGTCCTTGTCACTAGCTCCCATCGATTGTAGTAGGTTGGGTATGTTAGCTGGTAGAAATTAGGGATGTAAGGTGTTTTCGTGATGATTATGTTCATGTATGTATGTACGGATTTATGTGACTGATAATTATGCCTTTCCAAAATTATGTGATAAAGTATGTATGTGCATTGTGTATGCCGTAACTCTTGGTCATAAATAGAAGTGTGAAAAAGGCATGTTGAATCCTTGTATTTTGTGTGCAAATGCTTGTAAAAATCATGATGTTCATATGAGGTGTGATGTTGTTGAAGTGAGTGAAAACTCTTGGCTAAATGTATCCACGAAAATGTAACCAAAAAATGAACGAAATTCTCTTCGAATTATCCTAAAATCTACCATATAAAATTTTGAGAAAGTGGACTGGAAAACGTGAGAAAATTTCCAGATTGCTGGAAATTTGGTTTGGGCTATACAACTTGAAGAATTGGAGCTTCAAAAATTGTTTTAAAATCTGTGAGGTCATCAGGGATTGAACCCGAGACCTTACTATATGTAGGTTGCCAAAAAAATTAATATTTAACGTGAGGTGAGGGGGATTCGAAATGGGGTAAGGCTGGGTGAAGAAACAAAAGAAAAAGGGAAAATAAATAAAATGGGGAGAGTGGGGATCGAACCCAAAATACCTCGGATAGGTGAGAAAAGTCTAGAGAAAGCTGAAATGGCCTCGTACCTGCTGAAGGATGTTGCACAGGCTTGGTGCAAGATGTTGCAGGATAGTAGGGCGTTGGGCGGAGGTCCGATCAAATGAGGGATGTTTAAGATAGGTTTTCTGGAGAGGTTCTTCGCCAGAGAGATGAGAGAGGCTAAGGGAGAGGAGTTCATCAACCTTAAGTAGGGCTCGATGACTGTCAGGGAATATTCCCTGGAATTTGTAAAAATTTTCAGGTATGCCACTTCACTTGTGTCGAACAGCAGGGACGAGATGAGCAGGTTCCTTACAGGATTCTCAGAGGAATTGGAGGAGGAGTGTCGGGCTGCGATGCTCCATGACGACATGGACTTGTCCAAGCTGATGGTGCATGTCCAGCAGGATGAGGACAGCAGGAAGAAGAGGAGAGTCTGTGAGTTCAGGAGGCTTAACCCTTCTGACCTGACAGGTTCCAGCATAGGTGGTGGGAGGAGCACTTTTGGAGTTCGTGATCAACCCAGATTTAAGAAAAGGTATCAGAGTTCAGGGAATTCTAACTCTTATGGGAGTGCAGCACCCAGAGGAGGCATACCCGAGCCCAAGAAAGGCAATGGAGGTGATGTGAAGCGTCCCAGAAAGGAATGTGGCAAGTGTGGCCGTATTCATAGTGGTGAGTGCAGACTAGGCACAAATGCCTTCTTCGGTTGGGGAAAGAGCGGACACATGGTCAGGGAATGTCCACAGAATAGGGGTCAGGCTGGAGGTAATGCTCAGCCTAGGCCTAATCCCCAGAATGCTACTGCAGCCGAGCCTCCTAAGAGGAACAAATTCTACGCCTTGAAGGGCAGGGAGGAGCAGCAGAAGTCTGCTAATGTGGTCACAGGTTTGATGCAAGTCTTCTGAACCTCTGTTTATGATTTACTTGATCCAGGGTCTACGCTTTCTTTTGTGACTCCCTTGCTTGCTCTTACTTTTGAAACACTACCTGAGGTTTTGCATGATCCTATCGTAGTTAGTACTCCCTTAGGAGAAAATGTGAGAGTTGATAGGGTTCATAAAGACTGCCCAATAGTAGTATGTGGTAAGACTATGTGTGCGGACCTTGTTGAGTTACCCATGAATGACTTCGATATTATACTTGGTATGGACTGGATCCATAAATGTTATGCCTTCATGAATTGCCATAGTAGGGTTGTGAGATTCCGTTTCCCTAATGAAGTAGAGCGGTCTGGGAGGGGTACAATTCGAGTCGTTCAAGTCCTTTGATTTCGAACCTAAAATCTAATAAAATGATGTCCACGGTATTGTTTTGCCATCTTGTGAGTGTCAATGATCTGGATCATGACATTCCTTCCATAGACTCTGTGCCTGTAGTGAATGAGTTCCAAGATATTTTCCCCGATGATTTGCCTGGAGTCCCTCCCCCTCGAGATATTGATTTTGGTATCGACCTAGATCCCGATACCAAACCGATTTCAATTCCTCCCTATAGAATGTCTCCAGCTGAACTCAAAGAGTTGAAGCTGGAGTTAAAAGATCTCACTGATAAGGGCTTCATCCATCCGAGCATATCCCCTTGGGAAGCTCCAGTGCTGTTTGTGAAAAAGAAGGATGGAACCCTTAGGATGTGTATCGATTATTGGCAGCTCAACAAAGTCACTATAAAGAACAAGTATCCACTTCCCAGAATAGATGACTTATTCGATCAGCTCCAAGCGTCTAGTTTCTTCTCGAAGATCGATCTTCATTCCGGGTATCATCAGCTTAGAGTTAGGGATGAAGATATCCCAAAGACAGCCTTTCGTACCCGTTATGGTCATTATGAGTTCCTAGTCATGTAATTTGGTCTCACTAATGCACCAGCTGTATTTATGGACCTCATGAACCGAGTCTTCCGTGAATACCTTGATTCTTTCGTCATAGTATTCATTGATGACATCCTCATCTACTCTAAGACCAAGGAAGAGCAGAAACATAATTTGAGACTAACCTTACAGGTACTTAGACAACATAAGTTGTATGCCAAATTCAGCAAGTGTGAATTCTGGCTTAGATCAGTGACCTTCCTGGGCCATGTTGTGTCCGATCAGGGTGTGGAGGTGGACCCCAGGAAGACTGAGGCTTTTAAGAACTGGCCAAGACCTCTTACTCCCACTGATATCCATAGCTTTCTGGGATTGGCTGGTTACTACCGCAGGTTCGTGGAGGGTTTTTCTTCCATTGCTTCCCCACTGACAGCTTTGACTAAGAAGAAAGCCAAGTTCGAATGGGCGGAGACTTGTGAGAAGAGTTTCCAGGAGCTCAAGGACAAACTCACTTCAGCCCCAGTGCTTACGTTGCCTAAATGTGGTGAGAATTACACTATTTACTGTGACGCATCTAGGGTTGGTTAGGGTTGTGTTCTTATGCAGGGTGGTAAGGTAATAGCCTACGCGTCCAGACAGCTCAAGGTTCATGAGAAGAATTATACCACTCATGACCTGGAGTTGGCAGCTGTGGTGTTTGCATTGAAGATGTGGAGGCATTACTTGTACGGGGTGCATGTGTATGTGTTCACAGACCACAAGAGTCTCCAGTACGTGTTCACACAGAGGGAGTTGAATCTACGTCAGCGGAGATGGTTGGAGCTGTTGAAGGACTATGACATGAGTGTCCACTACCATCCAGGGAAGGCAAATGTTGTAGCTGATGCTTTGAGCAGGTTGAGCATGGGGAACATATGCATAACATAGTGTCATTTAAGACATGCATAACATATGGAGAACATGCAACTTATTCTTTTATGCAATACTCCTATCATGAACAAGCTACTTAGGAACTTTTTGGTTTCAAGATTGAGTAAGAATAGAAGGAAAGATAGGTATATCTACAACCTTAGTACTAAAATCATCCTCCCCCACATAGGATAAACCCATTTAAGAGAAACTAATATCAACTCTAAGGGAATTTTAGATTACCAACCTTATTAAATAAGCACATCATCCTTCTCTCTGGATATCAGCTTATGAACACCCTTCCCACCATCACTTCAAAGTGATATTCAACCTAAAGAATTTCAAGGGAACTCAACATAGGGACATAAAGGGAACCTAAAATCTTACCATCTATGCACATTGTCCCCCACTTGGCGTAAGCCTAATCGTGTCATGCCCTTAAACACCAAGGTCTAGGCAATTCAAGACCAACTTACAAGGGTCATCACTTTTGGTGGAACTTTCCAACCAACCATGCCTAAGTACAATCTAAGCACTTCCTCAATTGACCGTACTCAAATTCAAGATTAAATATATCACGACCGGGGAGCACCACCTAGAAGTAACATGGAGTACTTCACCTCTCGGAGGTCTTATACAAGCCCATAGTTATCATTCATCGCATTCACTTAGTAAATTTAGCAGAAAATTTAAAACTTTTCATAACACATCATATGTTAGAAACATCACTTCATTTATATATATATAATATAAGTCATAATACATAGTTAAAGAATCTAGTCTCTTTTTGCCATCCTTGACTCAACATCATTAGAGTAAATTAGGGACACGACCCTTATAACATAATACTGAAGTACAATATTAAAGGATTTACAGTAAACCATAAGTAGGAAATTCATTGAACATAAGGATCTCTTTCCTTGAGCTTGGGAATTCACATATCAAGATCCTCATCATCTAAAGACATCCTTTAAGAATTCATAATCTAAACTTTGTGTAAAAAGGTAGAGAAGAATTGAGTTAGTACAAGAATGCACTAAGTATGACAACCATGCAAAAACATTCATTTAAAAGGGACATTTTACTCAAAATCATGCATCATGCCTTTTTGTGAAAACTTCATAAAGACTTTATACAATAAGCATTATATCATTTACATACTTCATATAGGCATATTTTGTGGTCAAACATAATATAAAATTATGCATTTCATTTAAGACATTTTAGAGTCACTTTACAGTAAGCATTTTTCTTCGTTACAGTAAGCATCTTTTTCTCTTTACAGTGAGTTCATCTTTACTTGAATTAATTAACTTCCCAAGTAATCCCTCTACTGATACTTGGTGCAATGCATGAATAATGTCCCGCTGCACTATCCATACTCAAGCATCATCTTAGACCACAAAGGACTGAAAATACAACCTTTCAACTCAACACATGCATTCTTATAATACCTTTTCATATAACAAGGCACATGTTTCACATTAGACATAACATAATACCTTACTCACAATCCTAATCTAAGTCTACTTGTTTAATGTTTATGTGAATCCCTATAACCTCACACATACTTAGTAAACCTATCATAAGACCACAATCATCATAATACTCATTTCATATACCAATCATAATACCATAGTCAACTACATGCATATCAAGTAGGACCTTCACTCATATAGTCAATAAGACTACCATTATGCACATATGGATAAGACCACTTCATAAAGATCTATTTGGACTCATACAATGCATTTCATCACAACAAGTACAAAATACTACCATATCATGCATAAGGACATAAACATAATCATATACATTAGAACACCTTCCTAGAACTTCCCTCAAGAGCTACTTGCGTGATGCGTAGGTGAAGTCCCATACCCCCACCTACACTAAGCAAATACCCTTAGGTTATCCTAGTTAGGGTCCTTACTTTACTTCCATTATCCATTTTATTTTAGGGAAACTATAGCCTTAACCTACACTAAGACCATGGGTGCTAAACATGGAATTTGGTGTTGTAGAGTCTTACACCAAATAAAGGTGCTCTACCTAGCCAAGGTAGAGCATTAACACACGCTAGAATACTAAGTGAAATCATTTGATAGATCCTATGTGGCAAGCATTGTTAATGGAACTTTGAGGTACATGTTGAAACCCTCTTTATGCCTATTGAGGCATTGTAGTTATCGACTTATGGAAATATCACTCTAAGACATTTGAATTTGAGGCTAACCACCTTGTCAAGGCTATGGTGACCTACTTTCTACATTGGGACGGGACACCCCTCATCTTCAAGTTCACTCAGTGCTAAGCTAAGTTCCCTTTTATTGAAAGTCTATAATACATTACTTTATAAAATATAGGCTTTAGGAGATTGACTCCTTATATGCTTAGCTCATAGGTCATAGATTTGAGTTCATCAACCTATATCATGTGATAAACCCTTTCACATGGACATAGCATATTCAAGCACCTATCTAGTTTAGGGTACTCCCGAGAACACCTTTCAAGTACCCCTCGATTGACTAGATCATCATACATGTGTGTGTATACATATATGTGAGAAAGGCTTTCACATAACACATTAAGGCTACACATATTCATACTTCATGTCAATCATGCATAAGTGTACAAGTGTAGCTATATGAGCAATCCTTTCATATAAACACATTTAGACACTAGGTATAATCATACTTCATCATACCATACACTTCACATTATAGCATATAAGACATGTTCATAACATACTCATGCATTCATATTTTTGTACATAGATCAAACACCTAGGAACTGTCCTATCAAGGCACACATGTGCATTGCATAGACAAGGTCCCATACCCTTGCCCATACTAGTACACCTATCAAGTCATCCTAGTGAATGATACACCACATAACATCATAGAATAGATAGCATAGCATCAGACTCATTTATTCAAGACTTACAACATCCTTAGAGTAAGCTCTAGTCATTATGCACCTATATTTACTTTACTTTGCATAGAACATTATAAGACATCATCATAGGCAGCAAGTATACATAAATCTAACATAGCCATTCATATGCTTATAAGATTAGCAATACAACCTAGATCATAGCTAGAATAGGAAACTAGGTATATGCTTCACATTTGGTGATCATCACCACCACACATTCATATCACAATTGCCTTTAAAGACATGATCACATCACATATATCTTGGAAATAAAATAAACACTGCTACCACAAGTGGACCATACCACACAATGCAATACAAGGCTTCACCATTTAACAATTCTATAGAAAAGTAGAAGAAGTAGTCAATCTTACCAATTTCTCAACCTTTGGTCATCATTGACCAATGATCATACTTCATCAACAATTCATAGCTAGGGAAGTAGCTAAAGGTATACTAACATAATCAAAATCAAGCATTAATCATAACAAGATCAAGATCATATCATGTACACTAGACCATCAATTTATTGAATGTGAAGGAAAGTTCATCACTCACCAATTATTCCTTACTTTGATAATCAATGATCAACTTCCCTAATTCATCAAAATACAATATAGGGCATTAGCTACAAGTATATTTTCATAAAACTAAATCATACATTCATACCCTATAGAGTCTATATTACAGTGAACACTACACAATTACAATAGACAAAAAGTAGAGATCAAGTCTTCAAGCATCAATCCACATTGGAACAATAACACATAATTCATCATCAGAATACATCATAGTCAATAGCTAAAGTAAAATAACCCTATACCAAATCATGAATCAATTACCATAGAATCGAGATATATTGAACTACATTAGCAATTTATAGAAGATAGTAATACTACCTAATTTTCAAGTCTTGATCCACATTGGATCCCTTACATATAATTAATAATAAATATACATGCTAGGAAGTAGCTAAAAATCAACTTACCATACTCTAATCACATTATAATCCTCCTAACATTAAGATCATGATAACCAATACATCGCTTAAAATGAGAATTGGAAGAGAGCATAAGTTCATCATGCATTTAATTTGAAATTCACCTTAAAATCAATACATTATCATCAATTCATCATGAGAAAGCCTTTAAAAATGTTTTGAGAAAGAACCCATGGCTAGATTGAAGAAGGAGAAGTTTGACCATGAATTTGCATTGAAAACATTGAAAGGAACACTCTATATGGAAGTTAACTAGAGATGAAAGATCACCATACCTCAATGTAGAAGAACACCTCTAAAGCTTTATGAAGAACCCATGGGAATCCAAGCTCCAAGCTGTTCTTGAGCTTCATCTCCAATGGAGGTTCTAGAGAGAATACTTTGGGAGAGGAAAGTCTAATTTTGAATTGAGGATTTGGTATGGGGTATTCACGTTTTTGATTACTTAAATACACCCAAAAATAACAAAATAAACCAACTAATGTCAGGTTAGCACGTGGGGTGAATTTACCATTCACCCCTTCAATGAAAGCAGCGTGCGTGTCAGTTAACAAAGCCTGCATCGACGGACACATCGACGCCAAGTAGGTCCATCGATGGACCTACTGCAGCCCGTCGTTTGGGTCTAAGGCTTGAAAACTTCCTTAGGCCTTCACCAGGATAAGTGTCCAACGAAGTCTCACCATCGACGGGGTGTAGGTGAGACTACTAACAGTCCTTTGGCTCCGCCGATTGACACGACTAAGGCAGTGTCTCGACAGCCTTTGGGTCCTCCTTGAGGTACTCTTGCGGGGCCCTTGGGAAGTCGTACCCGGAATTTTCCAACGTAAATACATACCTCAACATGTCAAGGACCTTCCACATCATTTTCACCCAAAACAAACACTCGCAACACTTTCAAACATGTTAGGTACACTCAAGACACAAATGTATGTCTCAAGAGCTAACTTTCGAACGTCTTGGACGTTCTTGGACGTTTGACCTCAAAACTTCATGAAACTTAATATACTGCATATAAACATCATTATTAATTATATAAGGACTTCATAATCCCATGACACACACATAAGCACATAAAAAACATAAGGCCCCTTTTTGTGACTAGTCGTCGAATGTCTTGGTCGTCCTTTAACGTTTGACTTCCAAATAACCTAAAATCTTTATACACTTCTTCATTACAACCTTAGAACCAATTTTAGAATTTCAAAATATCAAGACACAAACCATAGGATCTAGACACCTTAACTCATTTAAGGGGTCTTAGAAAAATACAACTAACCACTTCAAAGTAGGTCGACCTCAATTCTCTCCTTCTCTTCAAGAGTTAAGGGGTACATACCACACCTCCCCCTAAGTCACCTAAGGGTAATCATACTTCCATCTTGTGGAATAAAACCCTTTTTCCCCTATTTCCCACTCTTAGAATAGGTTCATAGAGGGAATCATTAACTAGTCATAAGGTTTCTCCCATTAACAAGCATACTTCACAATAAACTTACAAGGCTCAACACACTATCTCCCCTCCTTAGGATCAATCCTATACAAAATATTCCAATCCACACAAGGACAACTATATACAGAGGTAACATTCATCGTTCTCACTATTTACCACATTCTCCAAGAATTTTCAAGCGTATATCATAACATCATGCTAACATCCAACATAATCATAAGTCATTATATCATTGAAAGGGGAACTCCATTCAACCCTAACAACTACTAACAAGCTATAACCATATCATATCATAACTTTTCAACATAACATCTCATTCCTCATAAACCACCTATAGCCATAAATGGCATCACATCAACATGTACTAAAATTCACCTTCACATATACTCATCAGACCATAAAACAAAGGTAAGCATTAAAAATCACCTTTTCTTCCTCAAGCATTGAGACATCATCACAATCCAAGCAATCACATCTAAAAGACCACCGGACAAGGAAACATAATAGAGAGATTATATAGAGTTAAGTTCTACGGCACGTTATGAGAATAGTTAAGAAGGGAAACACTATTGTCCTATAACCTCTCGCTCATGGATGTGTCGCGACTAATCACCAATGATCGAGATTCTACTAGACGTGGCAATATGAGACTGTCAAACATAAAGACAAATCCCAAAACCTTATGCTCTGATACCATGTTTTTTACGACCCAAGATTATACCCTAGAAGTTATGGTATTCTCAAATCGTCCACGTCATACTCAACCTCTTGGAGGTCTAATACAAGCCCTTAGATATCGTTCAGAAATGTTAAAAATTTTCATAGCACATCATATTCCAGAACATTACTTCTCATATTTATATATATATATATATATATATATAAAAACATCATAATACATAGTTACACTCTAAGTCAGTTTGCAATCTTAAGACACAACTCAATAGAATACAATAGGGACACGACCCTAACAACATAAAATATAAGTCTAAGCTATTACATAAACTTAATGAAAAATCTTGACATAGGCAACCTTTGAATCATAAGGGTCCCTTTAATTTAACTTGGGAGATCTATCCAAGATCTTCACTTAGGAGACATCCTCTAGCCATCACCAACTACACTTTGTGTAAAAAGATGAAGAAGAATGGTACTAGTACAAGAATGCACTATGTATGACAACCATGCAAAAACATGCATTTAAAGAGGACATTTAATTTGAAATTATGCAACATGTCTTTTTAGTAAACTTCATTAACATAGGCATAATAACATCATATAGTTCATATAAACCAAGTAGACAAGGACACTGATCATAATATCACATAAATCCATTTAACATACTTTGAGGCATATTCAATACATTACCTCTCTTTTATCTTACTTTTTTTCCTTAAGTAACCCTCAAGTGTACTTAGTACAATGTATCACATTGAGGTCACCTTAAAATAGACTTTAATAATATGATTCATAACACAACCACATATATTCATAAGTCATAATCACCTCATAGACATAAACTTCAAATAAGGACCATCACCTAAGACAACTCCTAGTCACACTAGTGCAATGTGTAGGTAGCATCCCATAATACTACTTCCACCAAGTGTACCTAAGAAGTCACCCTAGACTAGGCATAACATAATTAACAAGTCATAACACTTTAATCTATAAGTAGACATAAGGACACATACGTCATAGCATCATATGAGGACTCTTTCCTTTACTACAACCTTAGTCATAACTCATTTAGTTCATATCAATGGTAAACAACCCTCACAACCCCTTCACAAGCTTACTTCCGCAATGTACATATGAAGTTCCATAACCCCACATATACTAAGTAAACTTACTTAGAAATCATAAGTGTAATTCACATGCACAGTTATAATTCATGTCTTGACATAACAAGGTCACTTAACATGCATTCATACAATTCATACATAACATAAGTCTTTACTTTATAAGAGGCTCCAATCCTTTCCTTTCATGATGTGATCTTGTGAAATGAATAGGTAGGGTCCATAGTCCTCCCAATACTAAGTACACTTGTCAAGGAATTTATATTAGAGTTCATGTTCTTATCTTAGTTCATTTCTTCACTTTCGGGAGACATAGCCTTAACCGACATAGACCATGTAATCTACATGAAATCCAGTATTCTACTCTATCAAATCCTGAGACCACACCCTAGAAGATATGGCACTCTTGGAGTGCAACCAGCGTACTTGACCTCTCGGAGGTCTTATACAAGCCCTTTCGATCGTACATCGCATATACATAGTGAAAATAGTGCGGAATTAAAACTTTTCCCAAATATTTTCATAGTCTTTACAATCTCTTCATATAAAACCCATAGGAGATACTAAGTCTCATTTTATCAAATCTTAGACACAAAAGTTCTTGGGACACGGCCCATACAAAATACGAATATAGAACTACTTAGTCTATTACATTACTTCAATAACAGAAATAAAAGACATCTATGCCCTCGAGTCAAATGAGGACATACTTCAACTTCACTTGAACGATGCTACGATAAAAGTCTTGCTTCCCAAATGCTCCTCACCTACCAACCACTATAGAGATAGATAAAAATATGGAATTAGCACTACCACATGTACTAAGTATGGGATAATGCATAAAAATAATGAAAACGAGCATTTATTGAAAATATGCATCTTTTGATAAAAATATCATAATATAATCATAAGAGCATCATTTAACACCTTAGAAACACATAAGAATTCACTTAATCAATTTAGACCATTTTAAAGGCAACTTTACAATAACTCACTGTACAGTGAAGTTGCTTAATTCTACCTTGGGCACTTTATAGCATATAATCCCCTCACTAAAAGTTATACTAAGACTCACTTAACCAATACAAAGAGAGACCGCCCATACACCATCTCCAAGCATACCTAAATGATCCACAAGACTTCTTATAATGAGACACATAAACACTTGTAATACACCAAACACATGAACATATAAGATATGACATTCTCCTTACTAAGGCTATCAAAAGACTTACTTAAGTACTCCCAGAAGAGAACGCCTATACACTGTCTTCAAGGTTACATAAATAATCCTTAAGACTACCTATGTTTAGATAATACTTAAAGAATCAACCAACTTCCCTAACTAGAGTCATTCTCAAGCCTTCCCTAGATAAGACATGAAGAGGTCATCCCTTATGCCCTCTTCACACTTTAACTAAGGAATCCTTAAGTCATTCTAGATTAGGTACTCATTCATTTACATGCTTTCTAACATAAGTCATTATTTCATTAGTTCATTTAAGAGACATTCATCACATAAAGCACATTCAAGTAATGGTATTGGACAAGACCTAGGGACTCTCACTAACATCTTCAAATCCTATTGTGCAATGTGTAGATAGTGTATCAGACCACCACATAAACTTCATAAAACTTCTCTAACTGTAATAGGTATCCCACATGATTAATAGGCAATAACCGACATAGACCGTGGTAGCAAAACATAGAATCCGGAGTTCTAACCTACTCCAATGAGCGTGTTCTATTTGCCAATGGTAGAACTTAGACACATACCATGTAGGCACATGGTTAAGGAATATGAAGGGCTTACTTCATACTCAGCCTCATCCTTTAACTAGAACTACTTCCCTTACCACACTCACTCGGTTCTAGCCTTTGTTTTCATAGAGTAATTCACATTAAAGATTCGTACAAAAGGGTTCAATATCAAGTTCATAACCCAATTACATTTACCCTACCAAAGATGTACCCTATGGCTGCCTTACAGTGGTCTAAAGAAGCTCAGAATGACATTCCTAAGGATTGATATGATGCCGTTCCAGCCAATCAACCTTAAGTCCATCATTCATTACAAGAAGGATACCATTAGGACTTTCAACTTCAAGTTTCATAACCTTACCACTAGGTTCAAAGTTTCACATAAAGGACTCTCTTAACATCATTCAAGGTCTCATTTCATTAATATATACAAGACTAAGAGACTTTATCATCCTACGTCAAGAAATCTCATATTCACATTCATACATGCATCAAGTAAGGGGAACAAGTCTACCAAGACAAGACACGACATACTTTACTTTATTACATATATCATATCATTCTTTGAATCACTTAGTAATGACCCTTATCATCTTTATTTCATCATATTAATTACTATAACATCATCAATATAAACATTATAAACTCATAGATTCAAATAGGAACTACCATGCATCAACTCTAAGACTACACACATGAACACATAGTCATAGTCCAACATGATCACTTTAATAGAAGAAACAACATACTTTCAAATTATTTCACATGTAGGTAGATATGGTCACACTTCACATAAACTACACAATTCATCATATTACTTCAAGTAGTTTCTAAAAAGGTCATGATCATCATAATACATAAAGTAACACCGACAAGACCACATCATTCACGTAACACCACCACCATAAGTGGACCATACCAATCACAACATAATAGAAGTCTAATTAACATAAAATAAAGATAATTAGGGAAGTGTACCACCAATACATTCATTCCACATCAATCCATGTCTAAATCATCCAATTCAATACCAATAGGCCCTTACACATGGCCATGAACATCAATTCAATACATAAATCATAACACTCAATGAATCTAGGTAAATTCAATATATATTTATCAATCTAAGACAACCTATACATCAAATGAATAGAATTCATACATCATTCAATAATCCATAGAAAACTACACTATAATTCATAAGCATGAAGTCAATATCACTTAACCCATAAAGTAGTCAAAAACTAGGGTTCATCAATTACATGGTTTCATATGTTAATTGAGTTAAACTCATCTAATTAACAACAATATAACCTATGAGCTAAACATATGAGCAGATGACTCTCCTTAGCCTAATTTTATAAAATAAAGTTAATATAGGCTTTTTGATAAAAAGGGAACTTAGCTTAGCACCGAGTGAACTTGAAGATGAGTGGTGTCCCTTTCCATTGTAGAATGTAGGTCACCATAATCCTCATGAGGTGGATAAACACAGTGCCTCAATAGGCATAAAGAGGGTTTCCACAGTTAATAACTATAATGCCGCATTTGGCATATAGAGGGTTTTCACATGTACCTCCAAGTTCCATAACTATGCTTGCCACATAGGATCTAGCAAGTGACTTCACTTAGTATGCTAGTATGTTTAAAGTTCTACCTTGGCTAGGTGATAACACCTTCCCTTGGTGTAAGGCTCTACAACACAAAATTCCATGTAGCACCCATAGTCAGTGTCGGTTAAGGCTATAGTTTCCCTAAAGTAAAATGGACAATGGAAGAAAAGTAAGGACCCTAACTAGGATAATCTAAGGGTAGTTGCTTAGTGTAGGTGGGGTATGGGACATCACCTATGCATTGCACAAGTGGCTCTTGAAGCAAGTCCTAGGAAGGTGTTCTAATGTATATGAATATGTATATGTTCCTTATGCATGACTTTGTAGTAATTGTCACGACCCGGATTCTGGAATCGGAATTGCAACCGGCGTCGTTGACCACTCAGAGGTCGCAGACAAGCCTCTTCTTGCATTCATCACATTCATACGGTTAATTTTAGCGGAAAATTTATAACCTTTTGTTTATAGATGAAGTATACATAGACTTCATATAAACGCATACCTTTAAGGAAGTTTATTGCTCGTACATCAACCATCTAATTATAAGATCATGCAACTTGAAATAAATGGAATCTCATGTCATAAGTAATACTTGCCAAAATGACATCATTACAAGCGTTTGAATAAAATAAGAAAGAAACACTAGTGGAACCTACACCACTAGTTCAAACCTACTACTAAGCAAGAAATATAAAGACATGCATCCTCAAATGCATGAGGACCTACCAAGTCCAGATGAAATCTCTGAGTCCGAACAGCTGCAATGATACCCTCAACGTCCACTTGAGCCTGCACCTAAAATAGTAATATTGTATGAATTTAGTACACACTTGTACTAAGTATAGGTACATGCAACAACACATAACGGTAATGCATGAACAAGGATGGCTCTTCCTAATCAACATGCTTTCTTAGAAGGTCAAGTCTTTTGACTTTTTCGTAATAGGAAGGTCATGCCATGAATATGTCAGACATCATACACACATAGGTTCACATAACATACATTTCATGTTTCATATAGTATACATTTCATATCCATAAGACCTTGGAATCATGGACGTAGCATTAAGACATCTCAAGTAAGGGCCCAACATATGGGATCTCAATCCGAGGGTCTCCTTTAGCAAACACAGAGCCTGCTTAATTCATTCATTTTTACTTCACATTATTCATCTCATTCATTCATAGGCTGATGTGAACACCATCTATACCTAGCATGAAGTTTAAGACTCTCATCGAGATCATGAAGTGCAATGACCAAGAATGACCTAATGTCAATACTTGACTCCGGTCTCACCTCCTGATTGTCTTGCACAAACACCTTCGGTATCGTTCATTTCATTATCTTTCATACTTTGAGTAACTTCAACCTTAAATGACTTAGATCATGTGAGCATCATGAAATCTGGTGTCTTCCCCACACCGAAAAGAGGTGGAGTCACTGGCCAAAGTGAAACCAAAACATGCTAGCTTTATGGGTTCGAACCAAGCTAGTTCCCAATGTTGGCAACATAGTTCAAAGACTAGGAGATTTAAGGAGACCCATACCCACCTTGGTGGACAGTATCATCTAATGAGATTTATGTGAACCTCCGCCCTTCCCGAAAGAAGGCATCACCACTCATAGCTAGCCTACCGGTGCTTAGTTTAAAGTTCTTATTTACATTGAACTCATACATCATCGAAGCTTGCTTCTTAGCATGAGGTATTCATAGCTCATTAAATGATTTCTCATCTCTTCTTTACATATTAAGTGTGAATTGTCCTTACACTTACATATAGAATGTGATTGAGACTTGTCTCTTAATATTCAACACTCTCTTAGGTGAGTACTTTTTGGTGACCTTATATTGGCGTAGGTACAACTTGTCTCACTTGCACTAGCCTAATATTGTGGTGCCACCCTGTTCTTTCTTAACAATTTTTCAATTCATCTTTACTCACCTTTCATTATTTGTTCATCGTATAACATATATATGCTCTCATGGAATTTACATTGAGGGACATTGATTCTAGGCGTAGATACAACTTGTCTCACTTGTACTAGATTTTCCCCATGTAGCCACTCTTTATTTGCTTATTCATCGTATAGCATAAATATACTCACTTAGAAAACTCATGTAATGACATTGATGTTTAGGCGTAGATGCAGCTTGTCTCACTTGCACTAGCCTATAGTCATGTAGTCACTCTTTTCTCTATATATTATCTATGAATTCATTTTTAACACTTTTTTTTGGAGTATACTTGAGACTTGACTTTACATCATTCTACACTCCCATAGGTGAGTACGTTTGGTAACATTTTCTTAGGCTTGGTTGAGACTTGCCTCACAATTCGTCTTAGCCACTTATCATGTTGTCACTATTTTTATTAGCATCATAGTATAACATAAGGACTCACCTCATTATGTGAATGTGCATTTCTTAATCTTACCGTTAACTCATGGTAGTACCCATTTCGGGTTACTCATATTTGGCTAAGTGTTTTATGATAACCTAAGTATGTGTTGTGCAATACTTATGCATCTTACACATTCAGCCAAGGGATCCGAGTTCAATCCCTAGTTGCTGCATTTTATTTAATCATATGTGAGACTTATGTGTCTCCCAATTTCGGCCAAGAGGACCCATGTTCGTATACCTTGGGCAGCACTTTATTTTTAATTATTTAAAGTGCTAAGTGTCTCCATAAATTCAGCCAAGAGGACCCATGTTCGAATTCCTTGGGCAGCACCTTATTTTTTAATTATTTAGAGTGCTAAGTGTCTTCCTAAATTCGGCCAAGAGGATCTGGGATCGAATCCCAGTGGCCTCATCTTTTTATTACTTTATTTTGGTGTGAGATTTATGTATCTCACACCCTTGGCCAAGGAGCCAAGTTCGAATCCCCCTTCCCTCACTATTTTCTTTTTCTTTTAATTTCAGGCTTCTTTCAACCAGCCCAAGTTCGAATCCCCTCTCTCACCCTATTTTCTTTTATTTTATTTTAAGTCTTAATCTCTTAGTATTAGGACCTTAAGAATTTTGATATTCACTCTAAATGGCAGCAACTATTACTCTACATATATATTAGTGACTAGACGAAACCATGTTCATTTAACATAAAGTTTTAATTCTTTTTCATACATTTAGCATAAGCGTTTAACTCATAGTTTTACATATAATTATGACCAATTCACTAAGTACTTTACTTTTAATTTCTTATTCATGAACATCACAATTTGTTTTGCATGTTAAACACACAACATTGCATAACACATGATTCACCATTTTCTTCAAGTTAACAGTAACAATACAATTACGGAAAACAACATATTTTGTGCACATATGGCATTCAACATTCGGACGTACATAACAAATCATAAACATCCCGTAATATACATTGCACACAACCACAATCATTCCTAAAGTCATCTACCAGAAGTCATACCAACGCATGCATCAATTCGTTCATAGGATCTAATGACAGGGGCATGCAACGGGGGTCAACCTTAGTTTTTAGATTGGATTTAAACTTAACTTTAGGGGACTCTTGGGAAAAGGACCAAGAGAGAATAAAACCCATACTTTTTTAGCCTTTACAACCAGCCACCCCCACACGTTTCCACCCCCACACAAACCTTTCTTCCGAGTTCTTTACATATAACACTTAGGCGTACAAATTCTTCCTTTTGTTTTTGATGGATGCAGCCAAGAATATATTTATAACAGTGAGTACACGTTTTTCTTCTGTTTTTGAATTGTAAAATAAAGATGAAAAACGTTATTAGAAGAGATAATGAATTAAGAGTGGGCATGAAGCACACTCCTAGTGGGAGTCATGCGCCCCTTTTGTGGGAATTGTTGTTGACTTAT
This sequence comes from Solanum lycopersicoides, assembly GCA_022817965.1. Lineage (NCBI taxonomy): Eukaryota > Viridiplantae > Streptophyta > Magnoliopsida > Solanales > Solanaceae > Solanum > Solanum lycopersicoides. The sequence goes on from CM040624.1 coordinate 74,401,034, forward strand.
TCAACACAATAAAATGGTAAAAAAAATCAGATTATAATTATATATTAAGTTATTATAATGCCCCTCCTTATTTTAATTGTTTTTAATCAATTAATTCGTGCCCCCTTATGCCTCCAACTCGGCTCGAACCCGAGTGTAGAGGTAAGGTCAATATCGGGTTTGACCACCGAGATTTGACTTATTTTGACTAATATATCTTTATTTAATTAATTAAATATCATCCTAGGGTAATTACTATACTACCACTAGCCCTAAAATTACCTTTATACCCCTAGAACCCTTAAAACATCCTCTAAGTCCGGTTAACACTCATCCGGGTGAATCCTAATATTCGGGTGCTCTACATGGCTGGAACCAACTCTGCCTAGCTCAAATAACTAACCAAGTTGCTTGTCTTGGATGGTGCATAGGTTCAGAGGTATGGTTCCACGGACATCAATCCGTGTGAACCAGGTCTAACCTAGGCATTTTATGTACGTTTAGGCCTTACTTAGCATAGTCGTTTTCGGGTTGTCACAATAATTGTCTACTTGTTGTGATGTAGTTCATGGTAACAGTCCTAATGGATCTATCTGATGTGGTCTTGTTCTTATATGCACTATGTTGGTCTTAATGACTATATGATGAAGGTCTTGCTTGACATGAATGAAGTTGTCTTTACTTACTTGTTGATGTATGAAATAGAGTGTTAAGTCTTGTGGTCTCATGATAGGTTTATTAAGTATGTGTGAAGTTATGACACTTCAGATGTACATTGCACTAGTGGAATTGCATTGGGATTGTGAGTAAGGTTTTATAATTCTTTATGTGAAGTGAAGTGAATAGATGTGCAAGTTGATGTAGCTTACTTTAAAGCCATTAGAGTCTTGACTTAAATGTGTCTATCATGTATTATTTTTCTATGATGGTATGCATTGGTTTATGTAGGTTGTATGTATGCTTTCTTTGTGGCCTTAAGGTGATGCATTACACCAAGTACCACTAGAGGGATACTTCGGAAGTTAAGAAGTTAAAAGGAAGGAAGCTTACTGTAAAGTGCTACTCGGTTACTGTAAAGTGACCCCAAATGTGGCTTACATTCTACATGTAATTATATATGATGTTTGAGCTTTGGATATGTCTATATGAAGTATGTGAATGATATAAATACTATTGTATCAAGGTTTTATGAAGTTTTCACAAAAAGACATGAAGTATGATTTCAAGAAAAATGTCCCTTTTAAATGCATGTTTTTTCATGGTTGTCATACTTAGTGCATTATTGTACTAACTCCATTCTTCTCAACGTTTTACACAAAGTGTAGGTTATGGATGCTTAAAAGGATGACTCTATAATTTAGGAGCTTTATATGTGATTCTTAAACTCAAGGAAAGAAATCCTTAAGATTCAAGGATGTCCTATGTCAACTTATGGTTTACTGTAAACTCTTGTAATTATATAGTTATGTTATAAGGGTCGTGTCCCTATTGTACTCTTATGATGTTGTTTCTAGGATTTCAAAGAGACTTAAGGTCTAAATATGTACTTAGGATATTTTACATATATATATGAGGTAAAGTTTCTAGAATATGATGTGCTATGAAAAGTTCTAATTTTCCGCTAATTTACCTTTGGCAATGCGATAAATGATAACTATGCGCTTGTATAAGTAATCCGAGAGGTCAAGTATGCCATGTTACTTCTAGGGGGTGCTCCGTGATGTGACAAATGTTGTATCAGAAAATGAGATTTATGAAAGTGGTTTTAGGTTCCAAGAGTCTCATATTGCCAAGTCTAGTAGAGTCTCGATCATCTGTGTGAGTCGCGATACATCTATGAGCGAGAGGCTATAGGACGATAGAGTTTCCCTTCTTCATCATTCTCATGTCGTGCCATAGAACTTAACTCTATAAGATCTCTCTCTTATTTTTTCTTGTCCGATTGTCTTTTAGATGTGATTGCTTGGATGACATGGTACTTTTTACTTGAGGAAGAAATGGTGAGTTTTGATGCTTATCTTGGTTTTCTCGTTTCATGAGTATGTGTGAAGGTTAATTTAGTATGCTTTGATGAAATGATGTCCTTTGTGGCTATGTATGAGATTTATGTGAAATAGCATGTTATGATTGAGAAATGTATGTCATGATATGGTTGAAGCATGTTAGAAGTTATTACGGTTAAAATGAGTCTCTTTTAGAGTGGTGTGTTACTATATGGTTTTATATGATGGTAGCCTAATTATATGATTTGAGCTTGAAATGCTTAGTGACTACTTATGGAAGCATGTTGCCTTAAGTATATGTTTAAATGGTTCTAATATTGCCTTTGTTTATATGTGTGAACCTTCATGACTGTTTTACATGGATTGGAGTCTTTTTGTATAGACTTGATCCTAGCTGTGAAAGTAGTATGCATGTTTTGGTAGGGAGATGATGTGGGTTTATTTACCTAGAAGTTACCTTACTGTAAAGTAGAAAGAAAAGGAAGAGTCCTTATGGTTAAGTCTCTTCTACTTTTTCCCCTACATGTTGTATGACCTTGGTGTCTATTGTATTGTTGAAAACCTTATGTGGTTGAATAGTATGACCTAACTTGAAAAATTTGGGGATAATTTGCATAAATGATAAGGTTTAGAATGTCTTGGTGTTCCTAGGTTAACCTACTGTAAATTCCTTCTAATGGTAATCACTTTTAAGTGATGAAAATGAAGGTTGTTAAGTTAAGATACTCTTGAGGTTGGGTTAAGTTGCTCTTAATTGGGTTTACCCAAAGTGGGGGTGGTGATATGAGTAGAAAGGTTGTAGATATTTCTACCTTGGTCTCCCATTCTTACTTGCACTCGATGGTAATGAATTTTTAGTGAATTCGTTCATGATAGGAGTCTTGTATAAAGTATGAATTGTATGACCTCGATATGTTTGGTATGTCTTGATTGACACTATCTTAAGAGTATTTTGAATATTCTAAAATACTTGAAAAGAAATTTTGATTAAATTCATGGTTTTCTAATGTTGATTGTGCATATTGATATGCTAGTTGTGCATTTAACTTCATGGGATAAGGTAAGAAGCATGTTTGAAGTCACTCTTAATGTCTAATGTTTAACCTTATAATGAGGAATTTAACTTCTTTAACATAAAAAATGATGAGTCTCTTGAAAACTATGTGACTTTTATGATTTGGAAAACATGATTGTAGGCTTACTTTTGAAAAGTGAAGGCATGTTTAGCTATTGTCCTTGTTTGTTCCTATAAATTGTGAAATTGTTCCAAATTTATACATGTTTATGAAAGCTATTGTTAGACTAGAAATTGAAATTTTGAGAAATGGCTTCCTATTGTTGTGATGTGTGGTGTGAATTACCATTTTGACTTCACTAGGAAGAATATTTGTGCATGCCATGATTAAAAAGTTGAGAAATTCTCATTGTTACAGTAAAGTTGACATTTGTTCATTCACTTGGGTATGGACTCATGAGACATGTAGGTGTGTTGAGGATAAGGACATTCCTCCCTAAAACATAACTAATCATGGTATGGTTGAGTATGGTCCCATGGCATTAGGCCTAACTAATAAGAATCCATTGTCAACCTATATTACTCGAGTCTATGTGCATTAAAGTATGAGTGCCTACTTGTTCTTGGGTGTTGTTGAAACTGCCTAAGTGTGACTTAAAGATGGTTTCATGATGAGCTCTTAATGAATTGAAATGTAAATACAATGTTATGATTATGATAAGGATGTTCCTCCTATTAACATGACAAGAGCTAAGTGTTTGATGCATTAAAGAGTGAGCGAATAAAGGTTTTCTTTGCTTGTGTCGCATTGAGTGTTCAATTGTTTGAAGTTATGCTCCTTGTAAGTTTGGTGCATTGACTTCTATGTGATGATGTTATGAATATGGTAAGCTTATCTATGATTAATTGAAGTCCTTGTTGTGATTAAAGTTTTCTAAGTGTCATTCCAGGATGAATGTTCCCAAGTGGGGGATATTGTAAAACCTCAAAAATGAGTTAGGGTGTCTAGAGCCTCACATGTTCCTATAAGCTTGTTAACATTTTATTAAGTGTTTTACAGTATTCATGGATGATTTGAGGTCATTTGGAAGTAAAACATCAAGGGACGACCAAGACGTTTGATGACTAGTCACCTAAGAGGCCTATGTGTTTTTATGTGCTTATGTGTGTGTCATGTGCTTATGAGGTCCTTATGTGAGTTATAATGATGTTTTTAGGCAGTACAGTGAGTTTCATGTTGTTTAGAGGTCAAACATCCAAGAACGTCCAAGACGTTCAAAAGTTAGCCCTTGAGACGTTTATGTGTGTCTGGAGTGTGCCTTACATGTTTGGATGTATTTTACGTGTTCATTTTGGATGAAAATTTCATGGAAGGTACTCAACATGTTATGGTGTATATTCACGTTAATGTTGTCCGTCGATGGTGCCTGCAACTGCAGCTTGCATGCTGTTTCATTAAAGGGGTGAATGAGAAATTCACCCCACATGCTAAAATGACCATACTAGATTTATTTGGTTATTTTTGGGTGTATTTAAGTCATCAAAAAACGTTATCACCCTATTCCCAATACATTCTTCACTAATTAGAGTTTCCCTCCAAAAATATTCTCTCTAGAACCTCCATTGAAGGTGAAGCTCAAGAACAACTTGGAGGTTGGATTACTGTGGGTTCTTCATCAAATTTTAGAGGTTTTCTTCTACATTAAGGTATGATGATACTTCATCTGTAGTTATCCATCCATCTATAGAGTTAATCTCAAAGTTTTCAAAGATATTTCATGATCAAACCTTCAATCTTTCAATCTAGCCATGGGTTCTTTCTCAAAATGTTTTAAAAGGATTTCTCATGATGAATTGATGATAATGTATTGGTTTTAATGTGAATTTCAATCCAATTGCATTATGAATACATGTTCTCTTCAACTCTTGATTTAGCCTATGCATGGGCATTGTGATCGTGAATTTATATTTATGGAATAGTGATTCTATTTCGTTGAATTGATTATATCTACTGCCTACATAGTAATGTGATGATGAATTATGTGATATTGGATCCATGTACATTGATGCTTGAATACATTATCTCTACTTTCTATTAATTGTTAAAGTATGGACTTCACTGTAACATCAATTCTATCGTACATGTATATAGGATTCATTAAGGTAAATTATAATTGTAGCTACTGAATCACAAGAATATTAATGATGAATTGTTGATAAGTGATCCATGTTGATCATGGTTTGATTAGCCTATGTTCTTCTATCTTCCAAGGATTTCTAGTGTAGCATGCTCACTGTAATATCGAGTTTATGGCAATTGTAATAGGATTTCGTTTAGGTTATGATTTCTTTAACTACTGCCTTATATTGATGTTATTGATGAATTTTGGGTATGAATCAGTCATTATCAAAGTAAAGGAGTCATGGTATGGATTTATCTAGGTCCTTCTAGCCTATAGATTAAATGTTGTAATGTACATGATGCGATCTTAATTCTAGGGATGATAAAGCATGAGTTAGACTTGATTATTATGTCTTTAGCTACTTCCCTAGATTGGTACTATTGATGAAATAGGATTGATGATCCATGCAAGTGAAATTTGTTAATGGTCTATGTCTTTCTACCTTCTAGTATGTTGGTGATGTATTGTACTAGTTTGTAGCATAGTTTTGTAGTACCTTATGCATAACTTCGTATATGATTATTGTACTTTAGCTGCTGAACTATACTTGAATTGTTAATGAAAGAGTAGTAATGGTCAATGATGACCAAAGTCTAAAGGATTGGTAAGAATAGTTCTACTTCTCTACTTCTCTACTTCTCTATAGTATTGTTGTTAGAATTTGCCTTGTATGGAATTGTGTGGTATGGTCCACCTATGGTGGCGGTGTTTACTTTATTGACAATATATATATGTGATATGAACATGGCCTTGAAGTCAATTATACTACGAATGTGTGTTGGTGATGAATCACCCAATGTGAAGCCTATGCCTACGTTTCCTATTCTAGCTATAATCTAGGTTGTATGGCTAATGTTATGAGCATGTAAATGGTTATGTTAACTTTATTTATATATTCTGCCTATGATGAGGTCTTGTAATGTTATATGTGAAGTAAAGTTAATATAAGTGCATAAAGACTAGGCTTACTGTGATGACCTTGTAAGTCTTGAATTTGAGTCCTGTGCTATGCTATTTATTCTATCATGTTGTGTGATGTATCATTCCTTAAGATGACTTGAGAGGTGTACTGTAACGCCCTAAAACAAACTAAGGTGAAATACAGCTTCGTGATTGTTTCTTGAGTTAATTCTAAGTTAAATTGAGTCATTGTGTGAAATTTGGTTAAGTTTGGAGGTCAAACGACCAAGAACGTCCATGACATTTGGAAGGTGTGCCCTTGAAAGTACTTGTGTGTCTTGAGGTGTTTGAGTGAGTTTTACGTGTTCATTTTCCTTGAAACTTATATGAGATGTTCCTAAGACCTAGACGACCATGTTTAGGGGTTTAATGTTCTAGCACGACCCCACATATTACCCACAAGAGGGCCCTAGAGAAGGGCCCAATACATGGACAAAAACTGCCAAATCATTGTCCAATTGACGAGCCAATCGAGGCCAGTCGACCAGTCGACGGCCCGTCTACCTGGTCCGTCGTTTGGACAAGATTTCCCTGCAGGTTTAGGAGTTGCAGTCCCAAACAACGAGACCCCGCTGACGCTCCGTCCTTTGACAAACTGTCCGTCGGTTGGTCCGTCGATGGAGACTGCCCAAAAGCTGTCTTTTCCTGATAATTCTTGGGGTGTTTTGGGAAATTCTCCCCAAGTCTTTTATGACCCTAGGACGTTTATTTTAGTGTTTATTAGGTATATTAAAGTTTTCTAAACCCTAATAACTTAATTTAGACTTCACATTCCCAAACCCAAAACCCTCTCCCTTAGAAGATTCTCTCAAGTCACCATGAAACTAGAAGTTCAGAAGGAACAAGAAGGGTTTTTGGTGGGACTTTCTTCATCAAAAAAATCCTTGGGGTTTCTTCTATGTTAGGTATGGTATCCATCCTTCAACCCTCTTCCATTCAAGGAGTCCCTTCTAATGAATTATCAAAAAGGGGTTTTCAACCCTAATTTCTTGTATCTTCAAATCTAAATATGGGTCTTGCATGAAAACCTTTCTAATGATTCAAAAATTACATTTCTAATGTTAGTTGATGATTTTAATGGTAAAACCTCAATGAAATAATGTTAAAGATTTTCATCAAATGTTGGCTTAAGAAATGGGTTAAATGAGCTTAGTTTTGTAGTCTTTGAACTTTACTTTACTTATGTTGTTATTGATGTTTACATTTTTGCCTAAGGGTTAAATTATGATGAATTGTTGAGAATAAATGTATAGGTGATGGAAGCTCTGATTGAAGGGTAAATTGGTTATGTTGATTAAGCTTTGGTTATGAAATGCATCTTGAGTGGTATGGTCCACCTTCTTGGTAGCGTTGTTTACATGACTTATATGAATGTGAAGTTACTTATTCAATGTGAATGAGGCCATGAAGGCTTGTTATGTGAGGGAAGGATTAAAATGATGTTATTCTTGTTGAATATGTTTTATGATACTATTATGTGAAGTAGGCTAGAGAGTATGCCAAAATGACTTATATGATTATGTAATGCATGTTAAACTGTGTGTTGTGATGAAAGAAAGTCTAAGCATGTATAGAATGAAATGTGAATGAAATGATGCTTATGTGCAAAGTGTGCTCACATGTACACACACAATTAAGGGAATGTATGAAGCTAAGTTGAGTAAAAAGGGGAGTCCTTGGGTGGACACTCTTCGTGAGTTGAGATGAAGTGTCTAGTAGCAACCTCACTGTTCCAAATGAGCTTTCCAAGACAGGTCGGAGGATGAATGCACTTAGTGAGTTGAGATATGGTATTCACTAGTTATCCTTAGCCTACAGTTTATAATGTTGAGAATCTGTGGGGAGTTATGCCTAGCACCGAGAGGATATGAAGAAGAGGTGGAATACACTTCGTGAGTTGAGATGTTGTATTCCAATATACCTCTTGAGATGAGTACTCCTCGTTAGTAGAGAATCAGTTACTTAGTATCAATTTCCTTATCCCTTAACTTTGTGCCTACATAGGTTTAGATATTGGGAAAGCCATGTAAAATCGAAGAAGCATGACCTTACTCTAGGAAAGTAAGGATCCCTCATCCAATAGGGGTTAATATTGGGATTCCATGTCTAGCTCTCATGGTCTATGTCGGTTAAGCTAAATCCCCCCCCCCCCAAAAGTAATGAAAGTACTAAGTCTTCTAAAAGAATGTGCTACCTATGTGAATTGAATGAACTAAGTCTTATAAAAGAACATACTACTTAGGGTAGGTGGTGGTATGGGACGCCATCTACTCATTGCACTATGTAGGCATTCCGAAAGGGAAGTCTTTGGTTTTTTTTGGGTGTTATTCTAATGCCTTTTGATTGAGTGGTGACTTGTTCTCCCGAGGTGAGTAAGCAGAATGGGGTAGTCTTGAGGATCGCTTGGGTGTGCATTGAAGGAAGTGTTGAGACGTTTTCTTCATGTCTTACCATGGAGAGTCTTAAGATTATTCTTAGGTAGGGAAACTCCTACGTAAATGATTTCACTTCCTCATTGGCAATACCTTTGAAGTTCACCATTGTTGGAGTCTTTAGTTCACTGTAAACTTTTAAACTTACTGTAATGTTTTCTATGGTTCACTGTGATATTGATTAATTTATTGTAAAGTTCTCAAATCCATGGGAATCCATTAGGAGCGCTAAGTGGGAGTGGTAGTATGGGATGCTACTCTCACATTGCACTTAGTGTGACCTAAGAGTCCTATTGGAGATGAGTACTTACGTGAAGTCTGTATGCATGATTAGTTCACTGTAATGGTTGGGTAACTTACTGTAAAGTGTATCTTTGGTTCAAAATGATGAAATCCTTCTTTAAGTGTTAAATGATACTTCTTATGTTGTTTGGCTTCTAAATTCATGAAGGTTATAATTATTTGGCATGAAAGCTTATTTTACTAAAATGTCATTTTTTGAATATTTTTGCATATGTCATACTTAGTACATTGTTTGTACTAACCCCATACGTTTCTATACCTTTTAAGTATAGGTTGTTGGAAGCTTTCGAAGGTTTTAAGGTGAATCTTGGGAAATATACTCTCTCAAGATGTGGTATGTCCTCATATATTCGAGGACATAGTCTATGTTTTCTAGTTTTATTATTAAGACTTATTATGTATTTCTATTTTAATGTAAAGGGACGTGTCCCTACCATTCTATGTCGTGTTTTTAAGATGGCTTGTGATGATGAGATTTTTCTAGTATTTATGAAAGACTAATTTTATTTAATTATTTTGCAAAGTTTTAAATTCCGCATTACTTTTCATGTCTTATGTAATGAACGATAGTTGAAGGGCTTGTATGAGACCCCAAAGGGTCAAGTACGCCTTGCCACGATCCGAGGGTTGTCCCTAGCTTCTAGGGGGTGCTTTCAGGTCGTGACAGACTTGGTATCAGAGCATAAGGTTTTGGGAAATAGTTTAAGGTCTAAAAGTCTCACAAGCCACATCTAGTAGTATATTGGTCATTGGTGTGAATCGCGACACATCCATGGACAAGAGGCTATATGATGATAGAGTTTCTCTTTCTTCATTACTCTTGTGTCATGCCATAGAACTTAACTCTATAAGGTCTCTCTCTTCTTCTCCTTTGTCTGGTGGTTTTTCTTGGTGTGATTGCTTGGAAAGGGAGATGTTCACAAGTTTGAGGGAGAGAAAAAGGGTGAATTTTGATGCTTGTGATGGTTTTGTGGCTGGAAGAGAAAATGTGAAGGTTAGTTTTGAGAATTTTGATGTGAAGCCATTTATGCCTATGCGTGATTTATGAGATTGAAAGTGTTGTGATTAGAAACTTTAAGGTTATGTAGTTCTAAGTATGCTAAGAGTTATAGTGATGGGATAAAGTGCCTTTGAGAACAAATGAGTTATCTTGAGAATATGTTCAATGGTGGTAAAAATCTTTAAGGTGTAAATTTCAGGAGTGTTGAGAGGATGTGGAGATTTGTAGAAGTTCAAGGCAACTCTCTTGTGTGGTTAATGTTATATAGTTTTTGTTGTGATGAGTTGAAGTTCTTGTGTAGGTTTACCATAAGAGAGAAATGTGGTATGAATAGCTAGTAAGGGAGTTTAATTCCATGAGTTTGAGTTAAAGGGATGCCTAAGAGTTGAATGAGGTGGTGTTTAAGAAAGTTTGCCTAGGCTAGAATCCTAAGAGGAGAGTGTTATGCTTGACTAGTAGGGTTGACGTTTAGTCCTGATGTGCATGAGTTGAGGGTAGTGTGAGTTCCTACCTTGTGAGAGGCATATTGGTGCTTTGAAGTATGAGACCTTGAAGATGGTTTTACCCTATGTGGGGGAGAATGAGGTTAGTAGAATTGCATGTAGTGTACTCATTCTGAGAGAATCCTCAAGGGTCACTAAGTGGTAGTGGTAGTATGGGATGCAACTCTCTCATTGCACTTAGTGTAACTTATTAAGTCTCTTTGGAGTAGGTTAGAATGGTCTTGTCTCTCATATTGTCATGCCTTCTTGTTAAAGTTTCTTAAAGGGTGCATTACAGAAATTTTTAAGCATGTGACTTAGTGAAGTTTTGAGTTCACTATAAAGAAGTTCAAATTTTGAGAAAATTGCATTTTTCATGAGCAATGGTTTCAATGTGTTTAGAAATGATGTTTATGAGCATATTTAATGTTGGAGAAGGTAGTTCCTCCATAAGTAAAGAAATGAAAGTGAGATTGAATTTGTGAAGTTTTGTAAAGTTGTCTATATACAGCGATGCTCACTTTAAAGTTCTCATTTTTGAAGAAAATTGTTTTTTCTTGAATTGAAGTTGCAATGTGTGCAAAAGTGTTGTATATAATAATGTCTAATGTTGTAGAAGGTAGTTCCTCCATAAGAAAAGGTTAGGAATGAATTTTGACTTTGTGAAGTTTGGCAAAACTTGCCTATGTTGCTAAGTGTTTGAAAGTGTGAAATGATTCTCCTTGTTAGTGATGCTTTGATTTTTAATTTTTTGGCCATGATTGTAATGTGATATGTGAGACTAAGTGATTCCTTGTTGTTCTTGAAGTTTTAGTGTCATTATAGGACGAATGTTATCCCAAGTGGGGAGAATGTAACGCCTTAAAATGAACTCAGGTGAACTTGATCTTAGTGGTTTTTTCTTGAGTTAATTCTAAGTTAAATTGACTTACTTTAGTGTCCTTAGGCAGTGTGTGAATTTCGGTTACGTTTGTAGGTCACACGACCAAGAACATCCATGACGTTCGGAAGGTGTGCCCTAGAAAGTACTTGTGTATCTTGAGCTATTTGAGTGAGTTTTTCGTGTTCATTTTCCTTGAAACTTATATGAGATGTTCCTAAGAACTAGAATACCATGTTTAGGGGTTTAAAGTTCGGGCACAACCCCACATAAGCTCCACAGGAGGGACCTAGAGAAGGGCCCAAGACTTGGAGAAAAACTGCCAAATCAGTGTCCAATCGACGAGCCAATCGACGGCCAGTCGACCAGTCGACGGCCCATCGACCCTGTACGTCGTTTGGACAAGATTTCCCTGCAGTTTTAGGAGTTTTAGTCCTAACCAACGAGACCCAGCCGAGCCGATGGTCCATCCTTTGACAAATGGTCCGTCTGTTGGTCCGTCGATGGAGACTCGACAAAAGTTGTCTTTTCCTATTAGGTCTTGGGGAATTTTGGGAAATTCACCCCAAGTATGTTTTGTCCCTAGAAGTTTATTTTAGGGTTTATTAGGTATATTAAAGTATTCTAAAACCTAAGACCTTATTTTAGACTTCACATTCCCAAACCCAAAACCCCTCTCCCTTAGAAGACTCTCTCAAGTGACCATAGAACTAGAAGTCAAGAAGGAACTAGGAGGGATGTTGCTGGGATTTTATTCATCAAAAAATCCTTGGGGTTTGTTCTATGTGAGGTATGGTATCCATCCTTGAACCATCTTCCATTCAAGGAGTCCCTTGTAATGAATTTTCAAAAAGGGGGTTTCAACCCTAGTTTCTTCTATCTTCAAATCTTAATATGGGTCTTGCATGAAAACATTTCTAATGATTCAAAATGATGTTTCTAATGTTAGTTGATGATTTTAATGCTAAAACCTCAATGAAATCATGTTAAAGCTTTTCATCAAATGTTGGCTTGAGAAATGGGTTAAATGAGCTTAGTTTTGTAGTCTTTGAACTTTACTTTACTTATGCTGTTATTGATGTTTAACTACTGACCTAAGGGTTAATTTATGATGAATTGTTGATAAAAATGATATAGGTGATGGAATCTTTGATTGAAGGGTAAGTTGGTTATGTTGATTAAGCTTTGGTTATGAAATGCATCTTGAGTGGTATGATCCACCTTCTTGGTGGCGGTGTTTACTTGACTTATATGTATGTGAAGTTACTTATTCAATGTGAATGAGGCCGTGAAGTCTTTTTATGTGAAATAAGGATGAAAATGATGTTATTCTTGTTGAATGTGTTTCATGAGACTATTATGTGAAGTAGGCTAGTGGGTATGCGTAAATGACTTATATGATTATGTAAAGCATGTTAAACTGTGTGATGTGATGAAAGAAAGTCTAAGCATGTATTGAATGAAATGTGAATGAAATGATGCTTATGTGCAAGGTGTGTTCACATGTACACACATACTTAAGGGAATGTATGAAGCTAAGTTGAGTGAAAAGGGGAGTCTTGGGGTGGACACTCTTCGTGAGTTTACATGAAGTGTCTAGTAGCAACCTCACTATTCTTAATGAGCTTCTAGATAGGTCGGAGGATGAATGCACTTCGTCAGTTGAGATGTGGTATTCACTAGATATCGTTAACCTATAGTTTATAATATTGAGAATCCGTGGGGAGTTATGCCTAGCACCGAGAGGATATGAAGAAGAGGTGGAATATACTTCGTGAGTTGAGATTTTGTATTGTAATATACCTATTGAGATGAGTACTCCTCATTAGTAGAGAATGAGTTACTTAGTAGCAATCTCCTTATCCCTTAACTATGTTCCCACATAGGTGTAGCTATTGGGAAAGCAATGTAATAGCTAAGAAGCATGACCTTACTCTACGCAAGTAAGGATCCCTCATCCGATAGGGGTTAATATCGGGATTCCATGTCTATCTCTCATGTTCTATGTCGGTTAAGCTAAACCCCCACAAAAGTAATGAAAGTACTAAGTCTTCTAAAATAATGTGCTACCTATGTGAATTGAGTGAACTAAGTCTTCTAAAAGAACATAATACTTTGGGTAGGTGGTGGTAAGGGACGATGTCTATCCATTGCACTAAGTAGGACCTTCTGAAAGGGAATACTCGGGTCCAAACCTTCTAAAAGAGTGTACTACTTAGGGTAGGTGGTGGTACGGGACGCCATCTACTCATTGCACTAAGTAGGAATTCCGAATGGAAAGTCTTTGGTGTTTTGTTCAGTGTTCTTCTAATGTCTTGTGATTGAGTGGTGACTTGTTCTCCCGAGGTGGATAAGCCGAACGGGGTAGTCTTGAGGATCGCTTGGGTGTGCATTGAAGGAAGTGTTTAGACGTTTTCTTCATGCCTTACATTGGAGAGTCTTAAGATTATCCTTAGTTATGGAAACCCCTACGCAAATGAGTTAACTTCCTCATTTGCAATACCTTGGATGTTCACCATTGTTGGAGTCTTTAGTTCACTGTAATCGATTTAAACTTACTGTAATGTTTTCTATTGTTCACTGTGATGTTGATTAATTTATTATAAAGTGCTCAAATCCATGGTAATACATAAGGAGCACTAAGTGGGAGTGGTAGTATGAGATGCTACTCTGACATTGCACTTAGTGTGACCTAAAAGTCTTATTGGAGAAGAGTACTTACGTGTAGTCCGTATGCATGATTAGTTCATTGTAAAGGTTGGGTAAGTTACTGTAAAGTGTATCTTTGGTTCAAAATGATGGAAATCTTTCTTTAAGTGTTAAACGATGTTTCGTATGTCGTTTGGCTTCTAAATTCATGAAGGTTATAATTATTTGGCATGAAAGCTTATCTTACTAAAATGTCCCTTTTTGCATGTTTTTGCATATGCCATACTTAGTACATTGTTTGTACTAACCCCATACTTTTCTATATATTATAAGTATAGTTTGTTGGAAGTTTTTGAAGGTTTGAAACTGAAGGTTGGGAAATCTACTCTCTCAAGATGTGGTATGTCCTCATATATTCGAGGACATAGTCTATGTTTACTATTTGTATTATTAATACTTATTATGTATTTTTCTCTTAATGTAAAGGGCCGTGTCCCTATGATTCTATGTCGTGTCTTTAAGATGGCTTGTGACGATGAGATTTTTCTAGTATTTATGAAAGACTTATTTTATTTAATTATTCATGAAAAGTTTTAAATGCCGCACTAGTTTTCATGTCTTATGTAATGAACGATAGTTGAAGGGCTTGTATTAGACCTCAAAGGGTCAAGTACGCCTTGCCACAATCCGAGAGTTGTCCCTAGCTTCTAGGGGGTGATTTCGGGTCATGACATACTTTGTATCAGAGCATAAGGTTTTGGGAAATAGTTTAAGGTCTAAAAGTCTCACAAGCCACGTCTAGTAGTATCTTGGTCATAGTTGTGAATCGCGGAATATCCATGGGCAAGAGGCTATAGGACGATAGAGTTTCACTTTCTTCATTACTCTTGTGTCGTGCCATAGAACTTAACTCTATAAGGTCTCTCTCTTCTTTTCCTTTGTCCGGTGGTTTTTATAGGTGTGATTACTTGAAAAGGGAGATGTTTCTATGCTTGAGGGAGAGAAAAAGGTGAGTTTTGATGCTTGTGATGGTTTTGTGGCTAGAAGAGTAAATGTGAAGGTTAGTTTTGAGAATTGTGATGTGAAGCCATTTATGGCTATGTCTGATTTATGAGATTAAAAGTGTTGTGATGAGAAACTTTAACATGATGTAGTTCTAGGCATGATAAGAGGTATAGTGATGGGATAAAGTGCCCTTGAGAACAAATGAGTTATCTTGAGAATATGTTCAATGGTGGTAAAAATCTTTAAGGTGTAAATTTGAGAGTGTTGAGAGGATGTGGAGATTTTGTAGAAGTTCAAGACAACTCTCTTGTGTGGTTAATGTTCAATAGTTGTTCTTGTGATCAGTTGAAGTTCTTGTGTAGGTTTACCCTAAGGGAGAAATATGTATGAATACCTAGTAAGAAAGTTTGATTCCATGAGTTCGAGTTAAGGGGTGACTAAGAGTTGAATGAGGTGGTGTTTAAGTAAGTTTGCCTAGGCTTGAATCCTAAGAGGAGAGTGTTATGCTTGACTAGTAGAGTTAATGTTTAGTCTTGATGTGCATGAGTTGAGGGTAGTGTGAGTTCCTACCTCGTGAGAGGCATATTGTTGCTTTGAAGTATGAGACCTTGAAGATGGTTTTACGCTAAGTGTAACTTACCAAGTCTCTTTGGAGTAATTTAGAATGGTCTTGTCTCTCAAATTGTCGTGCCTTCTCGTTAAAGTTGCTTAAAGGGTGCATTATTGAATTTTTTAAGCATGTGACTTAGTGAAGTTTTGAGTTCACTATTGCAAGTTTCCTGAGTAATGATTTCAATGTGTTTAGAAATAATGTTTATGAGCATGTTTAATGTTGGAGAAGGTAGTTCTTCCATAAGTAAAGAAATGAAAGTGAGATTGAAATAAAGTTGTCTATATACAGTGATGCTCACGATAAAGTTCTCATTTTTGAAGAAAATTATTTTGTCTTGAATTGAAGTTGCAATGTGTGCAAAAGTGTTGTATATGATCATGTCTAATGTTGTAGAAGGTATTTCCTCTATAAGAGAAGGTCAGGAATGAATTTTAACTTTGTGAAGTTTAGCAAAAATTGTCTATGTTGCTAAGTGTTTGAAAGTTTGAAATGATGCTCCTTGTTAGTGTTGCTTTGATTTTTGATGTTTTGACCATGATTGTAATGTGATATGTGATACTAAGTGAGTCCTTTTTGTTCTTGAAGTTTTAGTGTCATTCGAGGATGAATGTTATCCCAAGTTGGGGAGAATGTAACTCCCTAAAACGAACTAAGGTAAACTAGAGCTTCATGGTTGTTTTTTGAGTTAATTCTAAGTTAAATTAAGTTAAATTAGTATCCTGAGTAATTGTGTGAAGTTTGGTTAATTTTGGAGGTCAAACGACCACTAACAACCATGACATTCGGAGGGTGTGCCCTAGAAAGTACTTGTGTGTATTGAGGTGTTTGAGTTAGTTTTACGTGTTCGTTTTCCTTAAAACTTGTGTGATATGTTCCTAATACCTAGAATACAATGTTTAGGGGTTTAAATTTTGGGCACGACCCCACATAAGACCCACAAGAGGGCTTTAGAGAAGGGCCCAAGACTTGGACCAAAACTGCCAAATCAGTGTCCAATCGACGAGCCAATCGACGACCAGTCGACCAGTCGACGGCCCATCGACCTGGTCCGTAGTTTGGAAAAGATTTCCCTGCAGGTTCAGGAGTTTCAGTCCCAATTAATGAGACCCCGCCGACGGTCCTTCCTTTGACAAACGGTCCGTCAGTTTGTCCGTCGATGGAGACTGCCCAAAAGCTGTCTTTTACTGTTAAGTCTTGGGGTGTTTTAGGAAATTCAACCCAAGTCTTTTATGACCCTAGGACGTTTATTTTAGTGTTTATTAGGTATATTAAAGTGTTCTAAACCCTAATACCTAATTTTATACTTTACTTTCCCAAACCAAAACCCCTCTCCCTTAGAAGACTCTCTCAAGTGACCATGGAACGAGAAGTGAAGAAGGAACTAGGAGAGTTGTTGCTGGGATTTTCTTCATCAAAAAATCCTTGGGATTTCTTCTATGTGAGGTATTATATCCATCCTTTAACGCTCTTTCATTCAAGGAGTTCCTTCTAATGAATTTTCAAAAAGGCGTTTTCAACCCTAGTTTCTTCTATCTTCAAATCTAAATGTGGGTCTTGCATGAAAACGTTTCTAATGATTCAAAAAGGATGTTTCTAATGTTAGTTGGTGATTTTAATGCTAAAACATCAATGAAATAATGTTAAAGCTTTTCTTCGAATCTTGGCTTAAAAAATTGGTTAAATGAGCTTAGTTTTGTAGTCTTTGAACTTTACTTTACTTATGTTGTTATTGATGTTTAACTACTACCCTAAGGGTTAATTTATGATGAATTGTTGAGAAAAATTATATAGGTAATGGAAGCTTTGATTGAAGGGTAAGTTGGTTATGTTGACTAAGCTTTAGTTATGAAATGCATCTAGAGTGGTATGGTCCACCTTCTTGGTGGCGGTGTTTACTTCACTTATATGAATGTGAAGTTACTTATTCAATGTGAATGAGTACATAAAGGCTTTTTATTTGAAATAAGGATGAAAATGATGTTATTCTTGTTGAATGTGTTTTATGAGACTATTATGTGAAGTAGGCTAGAGAGTATTCCTAAATGACTTATCTGATTATGTAAGGCATGTGAAAGTGTGTGATGTGATGAAATAAAGTCTAAGCATGTATAGAATGAAATGTGAATGAAATGATGCTTATGTAGAAGGTGTGCTCACCTGTACACACACACACACTTAAAGGAATGTATGAAGCTAAGTTGAGTAAAAGGGAGAGTCTTGGGGTGGATACTCTTCGTGAGCTTAGATGAAGTGTCTAGTAGCAACCTGATTATTCCTAATGAGATTTCCAAGATAGGTCGGGGGATGAATGCACTTCGTGAGTTGAGATGTGGTATTCACTAGTTATCCTTAACCTATAGTTTAAAATGTTGAGAATTCGTGGGGAGTTATGCCTAGCGCCGAGAGGATATGAAGTAGAGGTGGAATACACTTCGTGAGTTGAGATGTTGTATTTCAATGTACCTTTTGAGATGAGTACTTCTCGTTAGTAGAGAATAAGTTACTTAGCAGCAATTTCCTTATCCCTTAACTATGTGCCCACATAGGTGTAGCTATTTGCAAAGCCATGTAAAAGCTAAGAAGCATCACTTTACTATAGGTAAGTAAGGATCCCTCATCCGATAGGGGTTAATATCGGGATTCCATGTCTAGCTCTCATGATCTATGTCAGTTGAGCTAACTCCCCACAAAAGTACTGAAAGTCTAAGTCGTTTAATAGAATGTTCTACCTATGTGAATTGAATGAACTATGTCTTCTAAAAGGATGTACTACTTAAGGTAGGTGGTGGTATGAGACGCTATCTATACATTGCACTAAGTCGGACCTTCCGAAAGGGAATACTTGATGCAAAACCTTCTAAAAGAGTGTAATACTTAGGGTAGGTGGTGGTATGGGATGTCATCCACTCATTGCACTATGTAGGCATTCCGAAAGGGAGGTCTTTGTGTTTTGTTGGGTGTTATTCTAATGTCTTGTGATTGAGTGGTGACTTGTTCTCCCGAGGTGAGTAAGCCGAACGGGGTAGTCTTGATGATCCATTGGGTGTGCATAGAAGGAAGCGTTTAGACGTTTTCTTCATGTCTTACCTTGGAGAATCTTAAGATTATCCTTAGGTAGGGAAACTACTACGGAAATGAGTTCACTTTCTCATTGGCAATACCTTTAAGTTCACCATTGTTGGAGTCTTTAGTACACTGTAAAGCTTTTAAACTTATTGTAATGTTTTCTATGGTTCACTGTGATGTTGATTAATTTATTATATAGTACTCAAATCCATGGGAATCCATAAGGTGCACTAAGTGGGAGTTATACTATGGGATGCTACTCTCACATTGCACTTAGTGTGACCTAAGAGTCCTATTGGAGAAGAGTACTTACGTGAAGTCTGTATGCATGATAAGTTCATTGTAAAGGTTGGGTAACTTACTGTCAAGTGTATCTTTGGTTCAAAATGATGGAAATCCTTCTTTAAGTGTTAAATGGTGTTTCATATGTTGTTTGGCTTCTAAATTCATGAAGGTTATAATTATTTGGTATGAAAGCTTATTTTACTAAAATGTCCCTTTTTGCATGTTTTTGCATATGCCATACATAGTACATTGTTTGTACTAACCCCATACTTTTATATATCTGATAAGTATAGGTTGTTGGAAGTTTTTGAAGTTTGAAACTGAAGCTTGGGAAAACTCTCTCAAGATTTGGTATGTCCTCATATATTCGAGGACATAGTCTATGTTTCCTATTTTTGTTATTAAGACTTATTATGTATTTCGCTTTTAATGTAAAGGTCCGTGTCCCTATGATTCTATGTCGTGTCTTTAAGATGTCTTGTGACGATGAGATTTTTCTAGTATTTATGAAAGACTTATTTTATTTAACTATTCGTGAAAAGTTTTAAATTCCGCACTACTTTTCATGTCATATGTAATGAACGATAGTTGAAGGGCTTGTATGAGACCCCAAAGGGTCAAGTACGCCTTGCCACAATCCGAGAGTTGTCCCTAGCCTCCAGGGGGTGCTTTCGGGTCATGACAGACTTTGTATCAGAGTATAAGTTTTTGACAAATAGTTTAAGGTCTAAAAGTCTCACAATCCATGTCTAGTAGTATCTTGGTCATTGGTGTGAATCGCGACACATCCATGGACAAGAGGCTATAGGACGATAGAGTTTCACTTTTTTCATTACTCTTGTGTCGTGTCATAGAACTTAATTCTATAAGGTCTCTCTCTTCTTATCCTTTGTCCGGTGACTTTTCTAGGTGTGATTGCTTGGAAAGGGAGATGTTTCTAAGTTTGAGGGAGAGAAAAGGGTGAGTTTTGATGCTCGTGATGGTTTTGTGGCTAGAAGAGTAAATGTGACAGTTAGTTTTGAGAATTGTGATGAAGCCATTTATGAGATTGAAAGTGTTGTGATGAGAAACATTAAGATGATGTAGTTCTAAGCATGATAAAAGATATAGTGATGGGATAAAGTTCCCTTGAGAACAAATGAGTTATCTTGACAATATGTTCAATGGTGGTAAAAATCTTTAAGGTGTAAATTTGAGGAGTGTTGAGAGGATGTGGCGATATTGTAGAAGTTCAAGGCAACTCTCTTGTGTGGTTAATGTTCTATAGTTGTTCTTGTGATGAGTTGAAGTTCTTGTGTAGGTTTACCCTAAGGGAGAAATGTGGTATGAATACCTAGTAAGGGAGTTTAATTCCGTGAGTTTGAGTTAAGGGGTGCCTAAGAGTTGAATGAGGTGGTGTTTAAGAAAGTTTGCCTAGGCTTGAATCCTAAGAGGAGAGTGTTATGCTTTACTAATAGAGTTGATATTTAGTCTTGATGTGCATGAGCTGAGGGTAGTGTGAGTTCCTACCTTGTGAGAGGCATATTGGTGCTTTGAAGTAATAGACATTTAAGATGGTTTTACCCTAAGTGGGGGGGAATGAGTTGAGTACAATTGCATTTAGTGTACTTTTTCCGAGATAATATTGAAGGGTCACTAAGTGGGAGTGGTAGTATGGGATGCAACTCTCGCATTGCAATTAGTGTAACTTACCAAGTCTCTTTGGAGTAAGTTAGAATGGTCTTGTCCCTCAAATTGTCGTGCCTTCTTGTTAAAATTGCTTAAAGGGTGCATCATAGAAATTTTTAAGCATGTGAGTTAGTGAAGTTTGGAGTTCACTATAAAGAAGTTCAAATTTTGAGAAAATTGCATGTTTCATGAGCAATGGTTTCAATGTGTTTAGAAATGATGTTTATGAGCATGTTTAATGTTGGAGAAGGTAGTTCCTCCATAAGTAAAGAAATGAAAGTTAGATTGAGTTTTTGAATTTTTGTAAATTTGTCTATATACAGCGATGCTCACTGTAAAGTTCTCATTTTTGAAGAAAATTGTTTTGTCTTGAATTGAAGTTGCAATGTGTGCAAAAGTGTTGTATATGATCATGTCTAATGTTGTAGAAGGTATTTCATCCATAAGAGAAGGTTAGGAATGAATTTTTACTTTGTGAAGTTTGGCAAAAGTTGCCTATGTTGCTAAGTGTTTGAAAGTGTGAAATGATGCTCGTTGTTAGTGATGCTTTGATTTTTGATGTTTTGACCATGATTGTAATGTGCTATGTGAGACACAGTTAGTCCTTTTTGTTCTTGAAGTGTTAGTGTCATTCGAGGACGAATGTTATCCCAAGTGGGGGTGAATGTAACTCCCTAAAACGAACTAAGCTAAACTAGAGCTTCGTGGTAGTTTCTTGTGTTAATTCTAAGTTAAATTGAGTTACATTAGTGTACTTAGGCATTGTGTGAAGTTTGGTTAATTTTGGAGGTCAAACGACCACGAACGTCCATGACGTTCGGATGGTGTGCCCTAGAAAGTACTTGTGTGTCTTGAGGTGTTTGAGTGAGTTTTACATGTTTGTTTTCATTGAAACATGTATTAGATGTTCCTAAGACCTAGAAGACCATGTTTAGAGGTTTAACATTCGGGCACGACCACATATAATACCCACAAGAGAGCCCTAGAGAAGGGCCCAAGACTTTGACTAAAACTGCCAAATCAGTGTCCAATCGACGAGCCAATCGACGGCCAGTAGACCAGTCGACGTCCCGTCGACCTTGTCCGTCGTTTGGAAAATATTTCCCTGCAGGTTTAGGAGTTGTACTACCAACTAACGAGACCCCGCCGAAGGTCCGTCCTTTGACAAACGGTCCGTCAGTTGGTCCGTCGATGGAGACTGCCCAAAAGTTGTCTTTTCCTATTAAGTCTTGGGGTGTTTTGGGAAATTCACCCAAAGTCTTTTATGACCCTAGGACGTTTATTTTAGGGTTTATTAGGTATATTAAAGTGTTCTAAACCCTAAGACCTAATTTTAGACTTCACTTTCCCAATTCCAAAACCCCTCTCCCTTAGAAGACTCTCTCAAGTGACCATGGAACTAGAGGTCAAGAAGGAACTAGGAGGTCTGTTGGTGGGCTTTTCGTCATAAAAAAATCCTTGGGTTTTCTTCTATGAGAGGTATGATATCGATCCTTGAACCCTATTTCATTCAAGGAGTTCCTTCTAATGAATTTTCAAAAAGGCGTTTTCAGCCCTAGTTTCTTCAATCTTCAAATCTAAATATGGGTCTTGCATGAAAACATTTCTAATGATTCAAAAATGATGTTTCTAATGTTAGTTGATGATTTTAATGCTAAAACCTCAATGAAATCATGTTAAAGCTTTTCATCAAATGTTGGCTTAAGAAATGGGTTAAATGAGCTTAGTTTTGTAGTCATTGAACTTTACTTTACTTATGTTGTTATTGATGTTTAGCTACTGCCCTAAGGGTTAATTTATGATGAAATGTTGAGAAAAATTATATAGGTGATGGAAGCTTTGATTGAAGGGTAAGTTGTTTATGTTGATTAAGCTTTGGTTATGAAATGCATCTTGAGTGGTATGGTCCACCTTATTGGTGGCAGTGTTTACTTCACTTATATGAATGTGAAGTACTTATTCAACGTTAATGAGGAAATGAAGGCTTGTTATGTAAAGTAAGGATTAAAATGATGTTATTCTTGTTGAATGTGTTTTATGAGATTATTATGTGAAGTAAGCTAGAGAGTATGCCTAAATGACTTATATGATTATGTAAGGCATGTTAAAGTGTATGATGTGATGAAATAAAGTCTAAGCATGTATAGAATGAAATGTGAATGAAATGATGCTTATGTGCAAGAGGTACTCACATGTGCACACACACACTTAAGGGAATGTATGAAGCTAAGTTGAGTAAAAAGGGAAGTCTTGCGGTGGACACTCTTCGTGAGTTTAGATGTAGTGTCTAGTAGCAACCTCACTATTCCTAATGAGATTTCCAAGATAGGTCGGAGGATGAATGCACTTTTTGAGTTGAGATGTGGTATTCACTAGTTATCCTTAACCTATAATTTATAATGTTGAGAATCCGTGGGGAGTTATGCCTAGCGCCGAGATAATATGAAGAAGAGGTGGAATACACTTTGTGAGTTAAGATGTTGTATTCCAATGTACCTCTTGAGATGAGTACTCCTCGTTAGTATAGAATGAGTTACTTAGTAGCAATTTCCTTATCCCTTAACTATGTGCCCACATATGTGTAGCTATTGGGAAAGCCATGTAAAATCTAAGAAGCATGACCTTACTCTAGGCAAGTAAGGATCCCTCATCCGGTAGGGGTTAATATCAGGATTCCATGTCTAGCTCTCATGGTCTATGTCGGTTAAGCTAACCCCCTACAAAAGTAATGAAAGTCTAAGTCTTCTAAAAGAATGTGCTACCTATGTGAATTGAATGAACTAATTCTTCTAGAAGGACGTACTACTTAAGGTAGGTGGTGGTATGGGACGCTATCTATCCATTGCACTAAGTAGGACCTTCCAAAAGGAAAGACTTGGTGCAAAACCTTCTAAAAGAGTGTGCTACTTAGGGTAGGTGGTGGTATCGGACGCCATCTACATATTTCACTAAGTAGGCATTCCGAAAGGGAGTCTTTGGTGTTTTGCTGGGTGTTCTTCTAATGTCTTGTGATTGAGTGGGGACTTGTTCTCCAGAGGTGAGTAAGCCGAACAGAGTAGTCTTGAGGATACCTTGGGTGTGCATTGAATAAGTGTTTAGACGTTTTCTTCATGTGTTACCTTGTAGAGTCTTAAGATTATCCTTAGGTAGGGAAACTCGTACGGAAATGAGTTCATTTCCTCATTGGAAATACCATGGAAGTTCACCATTGTTGGAGTCTTTAGTTCACTGTAAAGCTTTTAAACTTAGTGTAATGTTTTCTATGGTTCACTGTGATGTTGATTAATTTATTGTAAAGTGCTCAAATCCATGGGAATCCATTAGGAACGCTAAGTGGGAATGGTAGTATGGGATAATACTCTCACATTGCACTTAGTGTGACCTAAGAGTCCTATTAGAGAAGAGTACTTACGTGAAGTCCGTATGCACCATTAGTTCACCGTAAAGGTTGGGTAACTCACTGTAAAGTGTATCTTTGGTTCAAAATGATGAAATCCTTCTTTTACTGTTAAATGATGTTTCTTATGTTGTTTGGCTTCTAAATTCATGAAGGTTATAATTATTTGGCATGAAAGGTTATTTTACTAAAATGTCCATTTTTGCACGTTTTTGCATATGTCATACTTATTACATTGTTTGTACTAACCCCATACTTTTCTAAACCTTATAAGTATAGGTTGTTGGAAGCTTTTGAAGGTTTGAAGGTGAAGCTTGGGAAATCTACTCTGTCAAGATGTGGTATGTCCTAATATATTCGAGGACATAGTCTATGTTTCCTAGTTTTATTATTAAGACTTATTATGTATTTCTATTTTAATGTAAAGGGACGTGTCCCTACCATTCTATGTCGTGTTTTTAAGATGGCTTGTGACGATGAGATTTTTCTAGTATTTATGAAAGACTAATTTTATTTAATTATTTTGCAAAGTTTTAAATTCCGCATTACTTTTCATGTCTTATGTAATGAACGATAGTTGAAGGGCTTGTATGAGACCCCAAAGGGTCAAGTATGCCTTGCCACGATCCGAGGGTTGTCCCTAGCTTCTAGGGGGTGCTTTCAGGTCGTGACATGTACTAGTATTGACAAGGGTATGGGACCTTGTCTATGCATTGCACATGTGTGCCTTGATAGGATAGTTCCTAGTTTGGTCTTCTAAGTACATGAATAGGATTGTATGAAGATGTTATGAATATGACTTATATGCTATGATGTTAAGTATATGATATGATGAAGTATGAATTTGCATAGTGTCTTGGTGTGTTTATACAAAAGGATTACTCATATAGTTATACCTATAAACTTATGCATTGATATATGACCATGTGTGACATTTATATGTTATATGAATGGTTTTATCACATATAAGTATACACACACAAACATGTATGAAGATATAGTCAATAGAGGGGTGTTGAAAGGTATGCTCAAGTGAACCCTAAACTAGATAGGTTCTTACATATGCTATGTCCATGTGAAAGGGTTTCTCACATGATTGAGGGTGATGAACTCTCATATATGACCTATGATCTAAAAATATGAGGAGATGACTCTCCTAAGCCTAATTTTATAAGATAATGTTAATAAAGGCTTTTTAATAAAAAGGGAACTTAGCTCAGTGCTGAGTTAACTTGAAGATTAGGGGTGTCCCTTCTCATTGTAGAAGGTAGGTCACCATAATACTCATGAGGTGGATAACCACAATTCCTCAATAGGCATAAAGAGGGTTTCCATAGTGAATAACTATAATTCCCCATTTGACATAAAGAGGGTTTTCACATGTACCTCCAAGTTCCATAACTATGATTGCCACATAGGATCTAGCAGGTGATTTCACTTAGTATGCTATCATGTGTTAATGTTCTACCTTGGCTAAGTAAGAACACCTTCCCTTGATGTAAGTCTCTACAACACCAAATTCCATGTAGCACCCATTGCCTTAGTGTCGCTTAAGGATATTGTTTCCCTAAAGTAAAATGGACAATGGAAGTAATGTAAGGACCCTAACAAGGATAACCTATGGGTAGTTGCTTATTGTTGGTGGGGGTATGGAACTTCACCTATGAATTGCACAAGTTCCTCTTGAGGGAAGTCCTAGGAAGGTGTTCTAATGTATATGAATATGTATATGTTCCTTATGCATGACTTTGTAGTAATTGTCTACATGTTGTGATGAAGTGAATGGTATGAGACCTAATGGATCTATGTGATGTGGTCTTGTTCTTATACTCACTATGTTGGTCTTAATAACTATATGATGAAGGTCTAGCTTAACATGAATGAAGTTGTCTTCACTTACTTATTGATGTATGAAATAGAGTGTTAAGGTTTGTGGTCTAATGATAGATTTACTAACTATGTGTGAGGTTATGGGGCTTCACTTGTACATTGCACTAGTGGAGTTAGATTGGGTTGTGAGTAAGGTTTTATAATCCTTTATGTGAAGTGAAGTGATTAGATGTGTAAGTTGAAAAGCAATTAGAATCGTGACTCAAATGTATCTATGATATATTATACTTCTATGATGGTATGTGTTTGGTTTATGTAGGTTGTATGTATGCTTTATTTGTGGCCTTAAGGTGATGTATTGCACCAATTATCACTAGAGGGGTAGTTGGGAAGTTAAGAAGTTAAAAGGAAGGAAGCTTACTGTAAACTGCAAATCGGTTACTGTAAAGTGGCCCCAAATGTGGCTTAAATTCTATGTGTAATTCAATATGATGTTTTGCCTTTGAATATGTCCATATCAAGTATGTTAATGATATATATGCTATTATATCAAGGTTTTATGAAGTTTTCACAAAAAGTGATTAAGTATGATTTCAAGAAAAATGTCTCTTTTAAATGCATATTTTTTCATGGTTGTCATACTTAGTGCATTCTTGTACTAACTCCATTCTTTTCTACTTTTTACACAAAGTGTAGGTTATGGATGCTTAAAAGAATATCTCTATGATTGAGGAGCTTGATATGTGATTCCCAAGCTCAAGGAAAGAAATCCTTAAGATTCGAGATGTCCTATGTCAACTTATGGCTTACTCTAAAGTCTTGTAATTTTATAGTTATGTTATGAGGGTACTGTCCCTATTGTACTCTTATGATGTTGTGTCCGGGATGGCAAAGAGACTTAAGGTCTAAACATGTACTTATGATATTTTACATATATATATGAGGTAAAGTTTCTAGAATATGATGTGCTATGAAAATTCTTAAATTTTCCGCTAATTTACCTATGACAATGCGATGAATGATAATTATGGCTTGAATAAGACCTCCGAGAGGTCAAGTACGCCATGTTACTTCTAGGGGGTCCTCCCCAAATGTGAAACCTTTACTTTCTTCTAGTATTGATAGTTGATGAAGCCTTGTATGGCATTGTGTGGTATGGTCCACTTATGGTGGCGTTGTTTAATTTATAGTTAATATATATGTGATGTGATCATGCCTTGAAGGTAATTGTGATATGAATATGTGATGGTGATTATCACCCAATGTGAAGTCTATGCCTAGTTTCCTATTCTAACTATGATCTAGGTTTTATTGCTAATGTTATGAGCATGTGAACGGCTATGTTAAGTCTATGTATATATGTTGCCTATGATGAGGTCTTTTAATGTTCTGTTAAGTAAAGTTAATATAGGTGCATAATGACTAGATCTTACTGTAATGACATTTTAAGTCTTGGATAAATGTGACTTATGCTATGTTATTCATTCTAGGATGTTATGTGATGTATCATTCACTAGGATGACTAGATAGGTGTACTAGAATGGGCAAAGGTATGGAACCTTGTCTATGCGTTGCACATGTGTGCCTTGATTGGATAGTTCCTTGGTTTGGTTTCCTATGAACATGAATATGAATGCATGAGTATGTTATGAACATGCCTTATATGCTATATTGTGAAGTATATGGCATGATGAAGTATGATTATACTTAGTGTCTAAATGTGTTTATATGAAAGGATTTCTTATATAGTTACACATGTACCCTTATGCATGAATGAAATGAAGTATGAATATGTGTGTGGCCTTAATGTGTTATGTGAAAGGTTTGCTCACATATATGTATACACACACATGAAAGATGATCTAGTCAATAAAGGGGCACTTGAAAGGTGTTCTCAAGAGTACCCTAAACCAGATGGTTCTTGAATATGCTATGTCCATGTGAAAGGGTTTCTCACATGATATAGGTTGATGAACTCTCATGTAGGACCTATGAGCTAAGAATATGCGGAGTAAATCTCCTAAAGGCCAAATGTTTTTATAAAGTAATGATAATAATGGATTTTCAATAAAGGGAACTTATCTTAGCACCGAGTGAACTTGACAATGAGAGGTGTTGGCTTCCTTGATGGAAGATTCACTAATGGTTTCTCATGAGATGTGGAATGCCTATGGGCATGGAGAGGGTCCAATTCATATCTCTTAGTTCCACAAACTATGCTTGTCATATAGCATCTAGCAAGTGATATCACCTAATATGCCAACATATGTTAATGTTCTACTTTGGCTAAATGGAGCACCTTCTTTTGGTGTAAGGATCTACAACACCAAATTCTATGTTTAACACCCATGGTCTTAGTGTCGGTTAAGGTTATAGTTTCCCTAAAGTAAAATGGACAATGGAAATAAAATACTAGGACTCTAAATAGGGTGACCTAAGGGAAGTTGCTTAGGATAGGTGAGAGTAATGAACTTACGTATGGATTGAGCAAGTAGCTCTTAAATGAAGTCCTAGGAAGGTGTTCTAAATTTATATGACTATAATATGTTCCTCATGCATGACATTGTAGTATTGTCTACTTGTTGTGATGAAATGCATGGCATGGATCCATATGAAGTGGTCTTACCCTTATGTGCATAAAGTTGGTCTTAATGACTATATGATGAAGGTCTTGCTTGGCATGAATGAAGTAGTCTATGCTTGACATGCTATTGTATCAAGTAAATGTTGTGATGCTTATGGTCGTATGATAGGTTTAGTAAGTATGTGTGAGGTTATGGGGATTCACATGTACATTGCACTAGTAGAAAAAAATTAGGATTGGGAGTGAAGACTTATGCTAAGTGTAATGTGAAGTATGTTCCTTGTTATATGATAAGGTCCTATATGAATGTATATGTTTGTTAATATACATTGTATGTATGATTTCCTTGTGTACTTAAGGTGATGCATTGAACCTAGTATCAGTAGAGGGTTACTTGGAAGGATAAGGAATTAAGAAGAAAAGGATTTACTGTAAGACAGAATTGTACTTGCTGTAAAGTTAGTATGCTTACTGTAAAATGAGGTAAATTGGGTCTTAAATGCTATATCTGATTTTATGTGATATTTTGAGTATGATATATGCCTAAAAGAAGTATGTAAGTCATATGATATTTAATACATCAATTTTTATGAAGATTTCTCAAAATGGCATGATACATGATTTCAAGTAAAATGTCTCTTTTCAGTGCATGTTTTGCATGGTTGTCATATTTAGTGCATTCTTGTACTAAGTCCATTCTTCTCTACCTTTTTACACAAAGTGTAGGTTATGGATGCTTAAAGGATGTCTTTAAAGGATGGGGAGCTTGATAAGTGAATTCCCAAGCTCAAGGAAAGGGATCCTTATGTCCAAGGATTTCCTATTTATGGTTTACTGTAAAGTCTCTTAATTATTGTACTTATGTTTTATGTTATAAGGGTAGTGTCCCTATTATACTCTAATGATGTTGAGTCTAGGATGACAAAAAGAGACTAGAGTCTTTAACTATGTATTTTGATATTTTCTTATATAATGGAAGTGATATTCTAGCATATCATGAGCTATGAAACTTTTAAATTTTCCGCTAAATTTACCTATGAGAATGCGATGAATGATAACTATGGGCTTGTATAAGACCTCCGAGAGGTCAAGTACGCCATGTTACTTCTAGGGGGTGCTCCCCGGTCGTGACATTTCCATATCATGAGACAACATCTAGGTTGTTAACGTGAAGGTTCTCTTTGTGGGAAGCCAGATTTACTAACGTGAAGCTCCTACTCTCATTTGTCATGTTCACTCGGTGCTAAACTTGAACTTCCTTTTTAAACATCATTAAGCCTTTCAATAACAGTAGTTCCTTAAGATTAGGCCTTAGGGAATTTCCTCCCTCACACATCATATAGCTCAAAGGTATCTATGATGAGAATTCTACTTTCATCATAGAACCTATATTTTGTGAGAATCTCCTTTCACATAATCATATCATATTAATACTATAGTCTAATTTGGAGTACAATTGAGTAATACCTTTCAACAGACTTACTTATTCATTAGACTACCATTATCATACTTCATTCTTACCGGCATGTGTGTACATATATGTGAGATGTAGCTTCACATAAGCACCTTTAGGAACACATGTTCATAACTTAATTAATCATATACTTTACATTAATAGAAATAGGTAACGATGCATTGGAGAAATAGGTACTGATGTTTAGGAGAACTACACATTCCTTAGTAATCATGAATCTATCCTACTCATAGACATGCATGAAGTGTGTGTGTACGTTGGTCAATATGATCACATAATGGCTATGACATAACATTGAGGAAGCCACACTCTAAAGGTCACAACACATGTACAACAATCTTCAAGTCTTGAGTCAAACACATCTAGATCATATAGACCACACTTAACCCTACATGATCATCCACACACATACCATGTAATCCACATACCTAGATCATATAACTAGTGTGGAAATCTATACATATACTTCACATTCATCAATTCACATAGAACATCATATTAGAATCAAGGCTAAATCCTTCAACTTCCTAAACATGAGATTAATCAAATCATTTCATCTTCCATATAATTCCTTCTAGTCCATGAGCATCACACATAAGCATATACATGAATGTAAACACCGCCACCATAAGTGAACCATACAACACAATGCCCTTCAAGGCCAATTCAACTACCAATTCTATACAAAGTAGAAGTAATAAGGAAATCATACCAACTCTCCATACTCTGATCATCACGGATCAATTACCAATAATTCACAAGAAATCCATAAGGAAAACAGTAGCTATAGATACATTAACATAATCTAAATCATAATCTATCATCATCTCAACAAGTTCACATTAACCACTTTATAGGCTAAATTGATATTTGAGAGGATCTTGGGTTCATCATGAAATTGGAGTGAAATTGTCATTAAAACAATTAGTGAAACATGAATTTATCAAAATTATGCTTTTGAAATCATTTTGAGAAGGAACCCATGGATAGATTGAAAGATGGACAATTTGATCATGAATTCTCTTTGAAAACAATGGAAGGAACTCCTTAGATGAATGGTAAGGATGAAGGATTACCATACCTTTTATATTATAAAGCCCACATAAATCTGAGAAGAAAACTCCAAGAATCCACATCCATATCTTGTTCTTGAGCTTGGTCTTCAATGGAGTTTTTGGGGGTTTTAGAAGAGAAGAGAGTTTTGGGGATTTTAATTTCTTAGTTGTTGGGGTTTTGACTTTGTAAAAGGGTTAAATAGGTCCTAAAAATAGTTCATTACCAATTCCAAATGTTACCAAAATACCATCATACTTATTGGGACTTTTAGACATGTCAAACTAGACATTAAAACGACGCATCCACATCTAGGAAATGGTTGTGCGTCGCGGAGGCAACCCCAAATATTGACTCCCATAATGTTTGAGGCAGTGAGACTTGTGTAGCTCACGCGAATCACAGGCATACTAAGTCCCAGGCACTCGACGTGTGAGTGACTCCCAATATTTGTGCTGAACGCTGCCTTGGTCAGCTTCCTTGTCCAACCTTTGGGTCCTCCGCAAGGACCCTTAGGGTGGTCCTCAGGGCGTCCTACCCAGACGTTTTGACACTTAACATTTGTATTAAGATAATAGGGTCACCTATACGATTTTTAGACTAAAAACACCACATAAAAACAAGGCAAACATACAAGGAACACTAGTCCGTCTAAAGACAAACTTTCGGACGTCCAGGATGTTCTTGGTCGTTTGACCTCCAAACAACTTCAAATCAATTATACAAGCTGTAAAACAGTTTATTAACATATAATTAACCTTTTTAGGCACATGTAAGGCTCTAGCTACCTTAGTTAATTTTGTGGGTGTAACACATTTGGGGCACTTGAGGTCTTTCATGTTATGGAGAGAGAACCACATCATTCACATCCTCCCTCCTCCCTTCTAGTGGGTGTCCTCCTCCTATTCATGTTCTATAAACACAAGAGAAGAGGTTGAGAAAATACACTTATAGAAATCAACTCTATGGCACGACACTAGAGTAATGAAGAAAGTGAAACATCTATCACCTTATAACCTCCCGCTTATGGATGTGTCGCGACTCATACCAATGAACAAGACTCTACTAGACGTGGCTTGTGATAGTTTTGATCCTAAACTATTTCCCAAATCCTTATGCTCTCATACAAAGTTTGTAACGACCCGCAAGTACACCCTAGAAGAAAGGAGCACTCTTGAGTAATCACAAGGCGTACATGACCATTTGGAGATCTTTTACAAGCCTCTTAGCTATCATTAATTAATAAATATGAAAAGTAGTTCGGGATTAAAACTTTTAACAAGAATAATAATAAAAAGCTCTTTAATAAAATACTAAGGAATACGTCTCATCGTCACAAACCAACTTAAAGACACAACTTAAATCTCATAGGGTCACGACCCTTTTCATTGAAAGAAATACATAATGAGTCTTATACAAGTCTTAAATAAGAACTAAAGAAATATAGACTATCTCAAGCTTTGCCTTGTAGGAACCTTCAATTGCCTTCAACCTATACTTATAGAGTGTAGAAAAGTATGGTGTTAGTACAAACATTTTACTAAGTATGACATTATGCAAAAACATGAAAAAGCGTATGTTTTAGTTGAAATAAAGCTTTCATGCTATTTAAGAAAAACCTTCATGAATATAGTCAAACATCAAGTAGATCATCATTTAACACATAGGATACAACTTCCATATTCTCAACATAAGCCTAAACTTTACAGTAAACCCATTTCCCATAATATTTCCCTATCCAATGTTATCCTTAGACTCACTAAGGTAAGAAATGAAGAAACCTCTCATACAATCTCTTCAATACACATCTAAGTGATTCTTAAGTCTACCAAAGATAAGAAAACTTCACCTCACTTAACAAGCCGACATTCAATACTAAAGACACTAGAGGAACATACTTGCATTTAACAACTTCACATAAGAACCATCCTCCAAGACGACCCCCAAGATACACTAAGTGCAATGTGAAAATAGCATCTCATTCTAATATTTCCACCTTAGTGCTCCTTAAGGATTCCCTAAGTCTAGACACATCACATTCATTATGTACATAATCTTCATGATGTTACAGATAAATCATCATACTTTATAAATCCTAGACATAGAATCAACATGCTTCAGTTTCATTAGACATAAAGTCACATAGCTTCATTTACATCACATAATGACCCATTCATTCATATTCACATAAGGACACACAAAGACTCCATCCAAATGCCTACTTGTGCAATAAATAGATAGCATCACCTACCACCACCTACCGTAAGTACTACACCCATTAGAAGACTTAGTTCATTACATTCTTTTTCGGGGGCTAGTTTAACCGACATAGAACATGAGATGTAGACATGGAATGCCGGTATAAACCCCTACCAGATAAGGGATCCCCACTTGCCTAAGGTAGGACCATTCTTGAGCCTTTAGATGGATTTGTTCCCAATAATTACTCATATGCGGGCGCATAGTTAAGGGATAAGGAGATTGGCTCTAAATAACTGATTATCTACTAAAGAGGAGTACTCATCTCAAGAGGTACATTGGATACAACATCTCAACTCACGAATTGTATCCACCCCTTCTTCAAATCCTCTTGGTTCTAAGAATAACTCCCCCACGCAGTCTTTTAACATTCATTAACTATAGGTTAAGGGATACATATTTAACACAACATCTCAACTAACGAAGGTTACTTATCCCTATTGGTTACTTTTGAACACCACATCTCAACTCACGAAGGGTATTCAACCTCCAACCTCTCTTGGAAAGCTCTTGGGAATAATGAGGTTGCTACTCAATACTTCATCTCAACTCACGAAGAGTGTTCACACCAAATTTCCACTTCTCATGACTAGATATCTTTAGGAAGAGTAGGGAATGGTCTATACAGTTCATCTCTACTCACGAAGAGTGTCCACCCAACAATCCCCCATTCACATTCATTAACTTCATTCATTCATTCAAAATGTGTGTGTGTGGTAATACATGTGAGTACACCTTTCACATAATAACCATTTTTATTACATTGACTCCTAAACATGGGCATACCTTCACTCATCATAATTAACACATTAACATGCTTCATATATACAAATACTTCATTTAGACATGATATCTTCAAGTCACACATTAACAACTTCTTAAGAGAACCACATGCATATTATTTAAAATCATCACTTCACAACACATGCTATGCCTTGAAGGCCATAATCACAATACACACATTCATACATATATTAATATACTTCAAATAAACACCACCACCAAAGGTGGACCATACCACTCATGATCATTTCACAATAAGAGCTAAACAATATAACAAACTTACCACTCATCCAAGCTTTCACCACCTTTCCTCAATTTCTAAATAATTCATCATAAAAATAGCATCTAATGCAGTATCTAATAACATTATAACACAAAAAAACATTGTTCTAGCATTATATAATCATGTCCATTAAACCCACTTCATTAGCTAAAAGTTGGAAATATGCACGAGCATGTGTTCATTAGGGTTTTGACATTAAAATCATTAACTAACACTATAAATAACATATTTCAATCATTAAAATGTTCTCATGCAAAGACTCATGCTTAGAGTCAAAGATAGAAGAAGTTGGAGTTTGGAAACCCTTTTTGAAATCCCTTTTGAATTGCTCCTTGAATGAAAGAAGATTCAAGGATGAACTACCATACCTCCATATGAAGATGCCCAAGAAAATTTGGTGAAGAAAACGTCCATGACCTTCACTTCTAGACCTTCCTTGAGTTCTAGCTTCTATGGAGTTTGAGATAGTTCTTTCTTGAGGGAGGAGTTTTGATATTTGAAAAATGAAGTCTAACCTATGTGTAGGAGTATAAACTAATATAAAATACCCCCAATACCCTAAAACAACCTTCTATGATTCATAAAAGACTTGGGGTGATTTTACTAAAACACCCCAAGCTTGGCCGATTCCTTGACAGCTTTTACATGAGCCAAATGATGGACCCTACCTACAAGGCGTCGTTTGATCAACGACCCATTCTGCTGGGCGTCGATTGGTTCAGAGACTGGTTTCATGTGGGCTAATCTCCCACAATTAAGGGTGAATCTATGACCCCAAACGACGGGGCATCGTTCAGCCTACTGTGCGTTGATGGGGGCGTCGATTGGACGGTGAAATGGTACAATGTTCCTTAACGTTGGGTCCTCTTTTAGGCCCCCTCGTGGGTCCTAGGTGGAGTCGTACCCAAACGTTAAGCCCCTAAACATAGTCATATAAGTCCTAGGGTAATCAAATATCAATATGAACTCCAAACAACTCACCAAACATTCAAAGGCACACAAGAACACACATAAGCACATAGAGGTCTAGTCGTCGAACGTCTTGGTCGTCCCTTTACGTTTGACTTCCAAACTTTCCAAACTTACTTCAAAAATTAAATTTCACTACATTAACACATTATTAACTCATGAAACACTTTAAAATCTCTATTTAAACCTAGTTCATTGTGAGAGTCATTACACCAGTTCAATCGGGTCCTATAGAGTGGGAAGATTTTAAGGAAGCATTCTTAGGGAAGTATTTTACCTGTGAGTAGAAGGAAGTTAATATTGAGCACTTGATAAACCTTAGACAATATAATATGAGTGTAGAGGAGTATTATTTGAAATTTACCTTCTTGTTTATATATGCTCCATCTTTGGTGTCTTACCCTAGAGATGATATGAGTAGGTTCTTGACCGGTGTTTCAAATCTTTTGAAGAAAGAGTGTCGTGTTGAAATACTCCATGATAGCATTGCTATATCTAAGATTATTGTGTTTGCTATATCCATTGAGGATCCTAAGCTTGAAAGGAGGGGTATATATGGGTACAACGGAAGAAACGATGAGCAAGGTCAACCTAGGTTTAAGAAAAGGGCTCAAAATCAATATGTTCCTAGTTCTCCTACGTCTAACTATGAGAGAGGAGGTGGTTCCAAACTTGATAAATCTATTTTCTAAAATTATGGGAAGTTGTAACACTCTTGTCACAACCTGAGAGTAGACCCTAGAATATATGGCATTCCTCGAGTCGTGGGGCGGAAAACTTGACCTCTCGAAGGTCTTGTACAAGCCCTTTGACATCATTCATTGCATACATGTATGAAAAGTAGTGCAAAATTAAAACCTATCACACGAAATACTACTTAAAAATATCTTTCATAGAAAACATAAGGAATAAGGCTAATTCTAATTGACGCAATCTTAGACACGAAAATCTTTGTACAGGACCCATACAATCAAAATATAAAAATATATAGCCTATTACAATACGTTTGATAAAGAGATCCAAAGATAATAATGTCCTAGAATCAAGTAAGGACATACAAACACTTGCTTGAATGAAAGGCTAGGATCCAAACTTCAGTTTAGATACTTATAATGACCCGAAGGTACCCCCTAGAATAAGGGAGCACCCTTAAGTCGGAACAATTGCGTACTTGATCTTTCGGAGGTCTTGTACAAGCCTAATCTATCATTCATTACATAAGACACGAAAAATAGTGCGTAATTTAAAACTTTTCACGAATAAATGATAAAAGAAACATCTTTTCATAAAAGCTAAGAAATGATCTCGTCTTCACAAGCCAACTTAAAGAAGCGACATAAATATCTTAGGGTCACGGCCCTTTACATTGAATAAAAAATACATAGTAAGTCTTTATAATAGAAACTAAGAAATATGACTATGCCTCAAATATATGAGGACATACTTAGTCTTGACAGAGTCTTTCCCAAACTTGTCTCCTAGTCTTCAAACTTTCGTCCAGCCAATACTTATTAAGTATAGAATAGTATGGGGTAAGTACAACACAATGTACTAAGTATGGCATATGAAAAATCATGCAAAAAGGAACATTTTAGTTATATAAGCTTTCATGCTAAATAAGTAAAACCTTCATTATTAAAGAGTTAAAATAGTATAAGAATCATCCTTAATTACAAAAAGGAGAACTATCCTAATTTTAGAACCAAAAGACACTTCAGAGTGAACATCAAGAACATTACAGTGAAACAGTGAAACCTTTACGGTGAACATTTCACTCCAAGCATAGCGAACTTATTCCCTTTTGAGGTTTCCCTAACAAAGTTATCCAAAGACTCCCTAAGGTAAGACAAGAAGGGACCGCCCATAGACCCCCTTCAAGATACACCAAAACTATCCTTAAGACTACCAACCATAGGCTTACCTCACACGGAATACAAGTCCACACTCTTGGCTAGACATTAGAAGAACATTCGTACTTTATGGACTCCGCATAGTGCACCACTCCAAAGAGACTTGTTAAGTTACACTAAGTTCAATGTGAGAGTAGCATCCCATACTACCACTCCCACTTAGTGACCCTTGAGGATTCTCTTGGACTAAGTACACTACATGCATCCCTATTAGCTTCATTAAATGAAACTTATCTTTAACTTGCTTCTTTAACATTAGACCTTAATTTATGTAACTTCTTTTTCAACTCAAGATAACTCATTCATTTACTTCATATATAACACACCAAGACTCCCCTTTCGGAAGGTATACTTAGTGCAATGGATAGATAGTGTACCATACCACCACCTACCCTAAGTAGTACGTTCTTTTAGGAGACTTAGTTCATACATTTCATATAAAACACACCAAGACTTCCCTTTCCGAAGTTATACCTAGTGCAATGGATAGATAGCGTTCCATACCACCACCTACCCTAAGTAGTACATTCTTTTAGGAGACTTAGTTATTTCATTATTTTGTGGAGGAATAACTTTAACCGACATGGACCATGAGAGCTAGACATAGAATCCCGATACTGCCATTATCGGAAGAAGGTTCCCCACTTTCCTAGGGTAGGGTCTTTCTTTTAGCTTTTACAGGGATTTTCAAATTGCTACCTATACGGGCGCATAGTTAAGGGATAAGGAGATTGCTACTAAGTAACTCACTCTCTACTAACAAGTAGGGGTGTGCATTCGGTTTTTCGGTTCGGTTTTATACTATTCGGTTTGGTTTTTTGATTTTTGGTTTTGAAGAAGTGTAACCCAATCCAAACCAAAATAAATTTGGTTTGGTTTGGTTTTTCTTTGGTTTGGATTTTTCAGTTTGGTTAATCGGTTTTGTCAATAATTAGAAACATAACAAAATTATTTGCAATTTAAAATTATATATATATATATATATATATATATATATATATATATATATATATATATATATAAATATACTTTTAAATGTAAATCACAATTAAAACGTAAAATACAATACTTAAAAGTATATCACTTATAGATGTCCAAACAAAAGAAAATAAACTAAATCATAATGAAAATAACTCAAAAGGGTCAAAAGTGGTTAACCCCAACTTAATTCTAAATAATATATATATATATATATATATATATATGATATTCAATTTTTTTGGTTTTTTGGTTTTCATTTTTCTAAATCCGAAACCAAACCAAAAATCAAACAAAGTAAATTATAAATCCAAAACCAAACCAAGAATCCAAGAAACCAATCCAAATTAGAATTCGGTTTGCTTTGATTTGGTTTTTCGATTTAATCCAAATAGTGCACACCCCTAGTAACAAGGAGTACTCATCTCAAGAGATACATTGGGTACAACATCTCTACTCAAAATATGAACCCACCCCTTATTAAAATCCTCTCGGTGCTAAGCATAACTCCCCCGCGAAGTACTAAACATTCATTACTAAAGGTCAAGGATAACTTTTGGACACCACATCTCTACTCACAATGGGTATCTATCCTCCAACCTATATTATAAAGCTCTTGGGAGGTAGTGAGGTTGATATTAAACACTTAATCTCAACTCACAATGAGTGTTCACCCCAAAACTCCCCTTTTCATTAACATTCTCTAACTTCATTCATTCATTCAAGTTTGAGTGTGTGTACATGTGATCACACCTTGCACATAATCACCATTTTCATTAACATTGAATTCTATACAATCTTACACCTTAATTAATCATTTCTCACACACTAGCATGCTCAACATATACACATACTTCATTTACGCATAATCTAAGCAAGTCATACAATTTCAAACTTCATAATGCATACCAACAAGAACCATCATCATTATAACTTTAATTCACACATTAGGCCTTCAAATCCATACTAACATTACATACCAAATATATCAAAATACAACAAGTAAACACCGCCACCAAGAAGGTGGACCATACCACGCAAGAGCAATTCATAATAAGAGTTATACAATATGAGTAACTCACCATTTAACCAAGATTTCACCACATATAATCAATTTACCAATATATCATCATAATAAATACCTTAGGGAAGTAGCTAGACTATAACAACATAAGCAAACCAAAGTTCATCCACCACACAAACCTATTCATATAACCCATTTTTCAAGCTAGAAGTTGGAAATATGCATAAGCATGAGTTCATTAGGGTTTTGATATTAAAATCATCAACAATTAATACTAGAAACAACATATTTGAATCATTAAAACAGTTTTATATGAAGACCCATGCTTAGAACCAAAGATAGAAGAAGATAGTGTGTGAAACCCCTTTTTGAAATCTTTTAGAAATGACTCATTGAATGGAAGAGGGTTCAAGGATGACTAACATACCTCAATGAGAAGAAACCCACGAAATTTTGATGAATAAAACGTCTAAATCCTTCAACCCTAGCTCAACCTTGAGTTTTAGCTTCAATGGGGTTTTGAGAGAGTTTTTTCTTGGAAGAGGGGTTTTGATTTGGGGTTTTTGAAATAATGAGTTGGAGGAGGGTTTTATGAGTTGAAACTATTATATTTAATCATATAAACCTTTTAAAATTGACCCCACTCAATAAAAGTCAAACGGGAATTATTTGGAAATCACATTTTTGCACAGCCCACCCAATGACCACGACCACCTTCAAGGACCGTAAAGGTGGTTCAGGGCCCTTATCACGGTCCGTGGTCCTGTGGGAAGTGGCTTCCTTCCCTTGAGAAGCCTCCAAGGGGATAAGGAAGGTCCACGACCATATTCATGGATCGTGGTCCAGTCCACTGGCTATGAAATGGTCCGTGAAGCTTGAGGTAGTAAGCTGCCAGCTTGAGACAGTTTTTGCCCACAAGTTGGGTCCTCCTCAAGGACCCTCTTTTTGGTCCTTGAGATTTTTCCCTGGATGTTTCCAACTCAAATAAATTCATACACAAGTTAGGAATCTCTCATATCAATTTTAATTAAAACGAACACGTAAAACTCGCTAAATACATGAGAACACACAAGCACTTTCTAAGGCATATCTTACGAAAGTCATGGACGTTCTAGGACGTTTGACCTCAAAACGTCACCAAAATTCACACATTGCCTAATAACTTCATTGTAACTCATTTTAACACAAAAATAACTCATGAAACGTTCACAAATCTCTAGTTCACCTTAGTTTGTTTTAGGGTGTTACATTCTCCCCCACTTGGAACAACATTCGTCCTCGAATGACACTAAACTCTTTTAAGAACGTCAAGGACTTACTAGAAGCATTCGAAACTACAAATCAAGGCTCAAACATTCATAGTCAACGCACCAAACTCACAAGGCACACTAACTACACATTCACAAGCATTTTGCTAGGCAGCACATGCAACTTTTGGAAAATAATTTCCACACTTGAAAACACATTCTCATTCTTCATTTATGGAGGAACTACCTTCTCCAACCATATACATGCTAATAAAAATCTTTTTTCAACACACTGAAATCATTATTCATAATAATGCAAATTTTTGTCAAACTTTGAAATTTTACAGTGAGCATCACTCTCACACAGTGAAACATGCATGAATTTCAACAATTTCTCCTTTAAGCAATTTATATAGAAAGCATGAACAAAAGAAAGACAAAACCATATAAAATCATCTTACCAAATAAAAACAACAACCATAAAAGGTTAAGGCTTACCGGGACTATCAAATCCGTATTAGTTCTCCCTCCTAGCCCCCATCCCATAGGGAGGGTTCTTCTTTGGAACATTAGGATCTAGAGGAGCTTGATTGACCCCCTTTCCTTTTGCATCAATGTTGTGGCAGTCCCTTATCTTGTGGCTCTTACTACCACATGAAAATCAAACATCCGTTCCAGCAACACACTTACCCAACTGTTGCTTCCAACAAGTAGCACACTTAGGCCTCTCAAATGTACGGCCACCTCCTTGGGAATTTTGGTTGGAAACCCTATCATTGTTCCCCATGGAAGACTCTTGGTGATATAAAATCTTCTTAGGTTTTAGTTTACTAGATTCATCAAACCTAGACCTCTTCCCCTCTTGACTTATCTCCCTAATTTTGGACTTCTCAATTTGTTGTGAATACACAATGAGTTATCCATGTCATTAAGGAGAATTGCCGTACGACACTCCTTTTCCACAAAGTTAGACACTCCCATCACAAATTTGTTCATCCTAGCCCTAGGATTGGCTACCATAGTCAGGCATACTTAGCGAGTTGGGTGAATTTTAGAGAGTACTCTTTCACACTCATCCCACCTTGATGAAGATTCATGAATTCAACCATCTTCTTCTCCCTCCACTATAAGGTAAAGAACCTATCTAGAAAATCCTCTTTTAACACTTCCCTATCTACCTGACCATCCCTTATGGGTCTCTCATCCCTCCATTGCTCAAACCACACTTTATCCACATCCTTGAGTTGGTAAGCGGCTAGCT
This sequence comes from Solanum lycopersicoides, assembly GCA_022817965.1. Lineage (NCBI taxonomy): Eukaryota > Viridiplantae > Streptophyta > Magnoliopsida > Solanales > Solanaceae > Solanum > Solanum lycopersicoides. The sequence continues at coordinate 74,442,609 of CM040624.1, forward strand.
CTGCTCTCTCACTAGGGGTCACACCCATAGCATCCTGCACCCTGAATATCTCCTATGAAGCCTTGTGGATCTTCATCCACCTTAGTGCCATTAAAAGTAGGAGGGTTCATCCTTATGAAATCCTGAATTCTAGAAGTGTAAGTACTCACAATAGGTTGAGGTTTATCTCCGTGGTTAACTTGGGCAACCAAATTATTAGTGACGACTTGAGCTTGAGCCGTCATGAGTTAGGTCAAATTCATTAGGGCAGCCCTAAACTCTGCATTAGTCATATCCGCTTCAACAAAGGGAGCTTGAGGCATAGGTGGAAATTGAGGTCTTTGAGGCCCTTGATGTTCTTGAGGGGAAACCGCCTCATTCACATTTTCTAGGCCAACTATAGGGACTCGGTCAATACGGGGAGGGATCCTCTCATTAGCTACACCTTCCTCCTCCCTCCTAGAGGTTGATCTCCTCGTATTCAGGTCCTATAAACACAAGGAAAAGAGGTTACAAAAGACATCTTATAGAACTCAATTCTAAGACACGACATTAGAATAATGAAGAAAGTGAAACTTGTATCATCTTATAGCCTCACAGCAATGTTTGTGTCGCGACTCACACCAATGAACAAGACTCTACTAGACGTGGCTTGTGAGACTTTAGACCCTAAACTATTCCCATAAACCTATGCTCTGATACCAAGTTTGTAATGACCCGAAAGTACCCCCTAGAAGAAGGGAGCAACCATAGGTCGGAACAATTGCGTACTTGACCTTTTGGAGGTCTTGTACAAGACTTAGCTATCATTCATTACATAAGAAATGAAAAGTAGTGCGGAATTTAAAACTTTTAACAAATAAATAATAAAAGAAACATCTTTTCATAAAAGGTAAGGAATGATATCGTCTTCACAAGCAAAGTTAAAGACACGACATAAATATCTTAGGGAAACGACTCTTTACATTGAATAAAAAATACATAGTAAGTCTTTACAATAGAAACTAAGAAATATGACTATGCCTCGAATATATGAGGACATACTTAGTCTTGAGAGAGTCTTTCTCAAGCTTGTCTTCTAGTCTTCAAACTTGCCTCCAACCTATACTTATTAAGTATAGAAAAGTATGGGGTTAATACAAAACAATGTTCTAAGTATGACATACGCAAAATCATGCAAAAAGGGAAATTTTAGTAAAATAAGCATGCCAAATAAGTAAAACCTTCATGATTATAGAGTTAAAATAGTAGAAGTGTAGACACGTAATTTATAACCGAACATAACATTTTACAGTATTTTTTATTCCTTCAATATTTCTTTTAGATATTTAATTTTGTCATATTTTAGTAACTTTATTTTAAAGATTTGAAAACAACAAAATATATTTTTATTTTGGGTTAATAATAAACTAATATTTCTTAATTATAATATGTATATTATCTATTCAATTATTATTTGATTTTTATAATTAGCTAATATTCTTCTTTTTATAATTTTTATATTAATTATTAATAATAACCTACCCTCACCCCACTTTTACCATGACCCCAATTCTCTAATCACATTACCCACTACCCACACTCTTCCTCACCACTACACACATGTACATACACCTGCACACACCCTATAAATACAGACAAAACACACGAGAAAAAAATAGAAGAAGAAAAAAATTCTGCAAAACCACACGGAAAAAAAGAGAGGAGAAGAATAAGAAAACACACACACAAAAAAAAAAGAAAAATCAGCAAAAAGAAAAAGGCAGCAAACAATCAAAAAGAACTTCATTTCCTTTCAAGAACCCAACAAAAAATACAAAATTTATGGCTGTTCTAATCAAGGTTCAATTAAGATTTTTGCGGTATTCAACTTTAACTTATCTCTTTTAATTTATCTATGGAATTTGATGTAATTTTATGGATTTTTTTTATATATAGTTTTGTTTCATTAATAATTTAATTGAAATATAATGTAAAGTTCAATACATTTGTTGTTATTTATTGTTGTACAATTTTGATGCTTGAATAAGTTTCTAGTTAATGTCACGTAGAATCTCATTGAATTTCAAGAAATAATTAAGGATTAAAGTTAGTACATTGAATTTTAAAAAAATGTTAGTTGTGATCTCTTAAAATCAATGGGACATAACATTTTTTCTTGTCTTGATTTAAATAATAATGATAAAGAAGGTATATCTAGGATAATAAATAAATAAAACAAATTATTTTTATTTTATATTATCACACAAAAATGATATTTATTTTAATAAATCGTTATTGTTTTGTTTTAGTAAAAAGTGTACGCTTCATTTTGACATTAACTTTAAGAGTAATAAAAATAAAAAATATTAACATATAAAATAAAAGATATAGAAATAATGCAGAATTATATATTGTATCCTCAAAATTTAGATTTATTTTACATTATTTAGTTTTATGTATGAAAGAAAAATATTTGTTTTAACGACTAGATGAGTTTTAGGCATATTAATAAATATTTATTTCGATTAAAAATATGGTTACGCATCTTTTTGGAGACATTAAAAATTAAAGGATGCGCTGACGCACCTTGTTTAAAAATTTAAATAACTTTTATTAATTTAAAGTAACACTGATAGACAATTATTAGGTGTGTGAACTTGAGAGATAAAGACAGTTATGTCTCCAAATGTCAAAGTCGAGAATGCAGTTATGCATCTGATTTGAGACCAAATAAAAGTTCAACAATAAAAGTAAAAAAAGTCATGTCTTAAAAATAATATATCCAAAAATATTTTAAAATAAGTATAAGTCAATGAAAGCGACCGTGCTAGAACCATGGGAATCGAGGGATGCCTAATACCTTCCCCTCGGTCAACAGAATTCCTTACCTGAATTTCTAGTTCGCAGACCAAATTAAAGAGTCATTCCCTTTTGGTTAGGGATTGAAATAAAATATGACTTGGAAAACCACAATTTAATTCCAATTTGGGACTCCGAAAAGTAAAAATAATCTCTAAATCAATCATGTCACTTAAATTGGAAACACCCTTACTCCACGCGCGAAAAAAGGGGTATGACAATAAGAATTATCCTTAATCACACAAAATAAAACTCTCATAATTTTAGAACCAAAAGACACATTACAGTGAACATCAAGCACATTACATTGAAACAGTGAAACCTTTACAGTGAACATTTCAATCCAAGCATAGTGAACTCATTCCCTTTTGAGGTTTCCCTAACCAAGTTATCCTAAGACTCCCTAAGGTAAGACAAGAAGGTACCGCACATACACCTCCTTCAAGACACACCAAAGCGATCCTTAAGACTACCAACCATAGGCTTACCTCACACGAGAAACAGGTACACACTATTGGATAGACATTATAAGAACATTCATACTTTAAGGACTCCGCATAGTGCCCCACTCCAAACAAACTTGGTAATTTACACTAAGTGCAACGTGAGAGTAGCATTCCATACTACCTGTAAGACCCCTAAAATGAGTTAGGGCGTCTAGAACCTAACAGGTTTGTATTAAGTTTATAAAGTCCAAAAATGGCTTATAATATGGTTTAGAGGAAGTATGTAAAGTTTGAGGTGATTTGGAAGTCAAACGTCAAGGGAAGACCAAGATGTTCGACAACTAGTCACCTATGTGTCTCATGTGTCTATACATGCTTATATGTGTATGTAATGAGCTTATGAAGTCTTAAAATGATTTATAATGATGTTTATAGGCAGTATAGGATGTTTCGTGAAGTTTGGAGGTCAAACGTCTAAGACGTTTGAAAGTTAGCCCTTGAGACGTTCATGTGTGTCTTGATAGGGCCTTGCATGTTTGGATGAGTTGCGAGTATTTGTTTTTGGTGAAACTGATGTGGGAGGTCTATAACTTGTTAAGGGTAGTATTTACGTTGGAAACGTCTGGGTACAACTTCTAAAGGGCCTGCAAAAGGGCCCACAAGAAGGACCCAAGGGCTGTTGAGACACTGCCTTGGCACTGTCAATCGACTAAACCAAAAGACGCCCGGTTGGTTGACCAAAGGACCGTAGGTAAGGTATCGTCAATGGACAGCTAGCCTGGGCAAGGATCAACCAAATAAAACGACAAGTCTAATCGACTAAAGCCACAGACGGCCCGTCGATGGACCTACTGGCCGTCGATGGTGATCCGTCGATACAGCCTGGTGCAACTGTCTTGCGCACTGTTTCATTAAAGGGGTGAATGGGAAATTCACCCCACGTGATAACCTGACACTACATGATTTATTTGGTGATTTTTGGGTGTATTTAAGGGATCAAACACGTGAAAAACCTATTACCAATCACATGCTCACGAAATAAACCTTCCCTCCAAAACAAATTCTCTCTAAAAACTCCATTGTAGTTGAAGATCAAGAATAGCTTGTCGATTGGATTATCATGGGTTCCTCACCAATTTTTAGAGGTTTTCAACAAGACATCGGTATGGTAATCCTTCATGTAAGAACCCTAAAAAAATGAATAAGATAAATGCTTAAGGTGTCAAGAATGCTCGCGATTAGATCAAGGTTCACACGGATTGATACGCGTAGATCCATACCTCAGAACCCTTACTACGGCCAAGACAACTAACTTGGGGAGTTAATTGAGCTTGGAAAGGTTGGAACCAACCATGTGAGGCTCTCGAAAACGAAGATTTAATCGAAAGAGTCTTTACCGGACTTAAAAGAGGAAATTTTAAGTTTTGAGGGTCCAGGGTTAAAATGGTCTTTTCCAGGCCAAGGGTAATATTGTAATTACCCTGAGAAATTAATTAATTAATTAATTAATTTAATTAATAGATCAATTCGGGTTGGGTTGACCCGAAGTAACCCATTTTCGCAAAAAGGGTGTCACTCGGGTTCGAGCCCCACTAGAGGCAACGAATTGATGATTTAATCATCAATTAAAATCTGATTTTGTAAGGGCAAAATGGTCCTTTCACGTATTAGTTGAAATAAATCATATTTTTATTAATTTAATTAAACCCTATTTTGACTAAGTCTTGAATTAGACTCCTAAACATAAGCTAACACTCTCCTAACACGTCTATCACACCCTCACACGATCAAACAAAATTCTCCAAGATATCTCTACCAAAAATAACGTGAAGAACAGAAAGTTTAAACAAGGTTCTTCACACTTGAAGAACTCACACGAATTTTAAAGAAAAACAACGTTAATCACGCGTTAGGCTTAGAGAGGTTTGTCCGTCGAAGTGGTGTTGACATTTAGAGGGTTGGACGTGGTTCTGGAGAAGGTCTGAGCAGCAAATTCACGTTTGAACAAGCAAATTAAGGTATGGGTTTCTTCTTTCTTGGTCCCTTTCCGAAGAGACCCCTTGCGATTCAATATATTCACTCCGAAACTAGGGTTGTTTCGCCGTAGCATGTCATTGTCACTAGCTCCCAATGATTCATATGTTGGGTTTTGTTTGCTGGTAGATTTAGGTATGTGTGATGTTTTTGTATTGAATGTGAATATGTTTATGTACGTGAAATCACGAGAATGACAAGCAATGTGTGATCGAAAAAAATGATGTGTGTGTGTGCACGTTGGCAGTGAACTTTGGCAGTGAACTTACTCACTGTTAGAACTATGAATTAGCATGTTCATTCTTTGTATTTTATGTGTGAAATGTGTACACAATGTGATGTTCATTGTAATGAAATGTGGTTGATTGAATAACAATCTTTTAGCCAAATAAACTTATGAAAGATGCGCTTAAAAATGTGTTAAAATGATTTATGAACGCACCCTTTGAATCATGTGAAAACGTTGATGAAAATGAGTTGAAGAATGAGTAAAATTTCCAACAACTATGCAATATTAATTTAGGCTAAAGCTTAACAAAGAAATCTGGAAATTTATACATTTTAAAGAGGTGAGGCCACAAGGATTCGAACCTGTGACCTCACCCTTTAACTACTGGTTTTCGCGAGAAAAGAAAAGAAAAAAGGGGCTGGGAGAATCGAACTTGCATCTGCTGGGTTAGTAAGGAGAGAACAAGAATTAAAATAAATAGATGGGAGGCGTGGGAATCGAACCCACGACCTCCAGGCAGCGAGTGAAAGAGGAGAAAATAAAAAAAAAAAATGTGAGGCGTGGGAATCGAACCCACGACCTCAATGCTGGAAAGGAGCATGCGAAATAATTAAGAAATAAATTGAGGCTGTGGGGGATCGATCCCACAACCTCACTGCCAAAGATGCTTAGACTAGCGAAAATTTAATATAAAAAAAATAGGAGGTGTGGGGGTTCGAACCCACCACCAGCGAATAAATAACAAAAATAGAAGAGGTTGTGGGGGTTTGATCCCACAACCTCTTGGTTTGGGCTAAAAGGGCAATGAGATGTTAATTAAAAATAAAAAGGGGTTGTGGGGGTTCGAACCCACAACCCTTCGTCCATCTTAAAGGGAAATCTAAGTAGAAAATTAATGATAGGATGTTAATGTTGGAATTTAATCTACAGTTATGAATATTAAAAAAAAAATCAATGAAAAATGTAAATGATATCCAAGTGATTCGAACTTGGGTTTCCTTGCCCAAATTTCCGTATTGATACATAAGTCATACGTGAAAAATTATTCAAGAATAATGCCACCTACTTAGATCGAAATCAAGATCTTGGCATATATACAAGATACATAAGTCTTGTACTACATAATCTTAGGAATGTATGAATCACTTAACGAATTATGAATGAAGCCTCATGGCTTGTGTGTATAGACTCATAAGTCTAGTATACGTATAAAAGTAAGTGAACCTAAGATGTATGTGCTGATGTGAAATGAACAATGATATAATGAAACCCTAAAGGGTTAAGTAAGGGTATGAAACAACCAATGCCAAGTATATTGACATATGATGAAATGAACATTCACGTAAAATGAGGTGAGTAATTATGAAGAGTAAATGTGCTAATGACAATGAATGTGGTGACAACATGATATGAGGCTAATGCAAATGATGAGAGCAATCTCAAATGAGCCTAAGTAAATGTTACCAAAACGTACTCACCTATGAGAGTGTAAGATAATGAAGAGACCAGTCTCTATGAACACTCTAATGAAAGTATTGAGATTAACACACTTAATACTAATGATGAGATGAGAAATCATCTAATGAGCTATGATTCCTCATACTAGAAGCCAGCTTCCATGACGTATGAGTTGAATGAATGGAACTTTATACTGAGCACCGATAGCTAGCTATGAGCGTGATGCCTTCTTTCGGGAAGGGCGGAGGTTCACGTAACTCTCATGAGATGAGACTGTCCGGCTTGCCGGGTATGGGTCTCCTTATATCTCCTAGTCTTCGAACCTATACTGCCAATATAGGGATCTGGCGGGGTTAAATTCCCATGTACGCTAGCATGTTTTGGGTCACCTTGGCGGTGATTCCACCTCTTTTCGGTGTGGGGGAGACACTGGATTTCATGATGCTAACATGATCTATGTCGGTTAAAATTAAAGTTCCCAATGAATGAATGAGGCTAGCCTCAAATGAAGCACATAATGAAATGAATGATACCAAAGGTGTTAGGATAGGATAATCAAGAGGTGAGCTAGACTCAGGTAATGACATTAGGTTATTCTTGATCATTGCACATCAAACCCGATGAAAGTCTTAAAGTACACCCTAGGTATAGCTGGTGTTCACACTGACCTATGAACGAAATGAAATGAAGTACGTATGAATGAATGAAGCAGACTCTGTGTTTGCTAATGAAGACTCCCTAGTTGAGGTCCCATATGTTGAGCCCTCATTTTAGAAAGTCCTAATGTCAAGTCCATGATTCCAAGGTCTCATGGCATTTGAATGAATGATATGAAAGAAGCTATGTGTTATATGTTATGTGCTATGATATGTGCTATATGTATGATGTTATGTGATGTGTGCAATATGATAACTATGATGATGCATGTTACTCTCATGGCATGACTTTCCTAATCAAAATTTGTAAGGTCCACTAACTTTCCTAATCTCAATTTGGCAAGTCCACTGACTTGACTTCCCATAATCATGTTGTTAGGAAAGAGCTATATTTTCTCATGCATGTCCTTGGTGTGTGCTTGCATATACCCATACTTAGTACAAGTGTGTATTAACCCTATACAACTCTACTATTTTAGGTGCAGGCACAGGTGGACGATAGAGCTATATGATCATTGTTGCAGTTATCCGGACGTTCAGCATTCATCTGGAGTTGGTAGGTCCTCATGCTTTCGAGGATGCTACCGTTTTATATTCTAGCTTAGTTTTAGAGTTGAGCTAGTGGAGCATTTTCCACTAGCGTTTCTTTTCTGTTTTTATTCAGACTTTGTATAGGTGCCATTTTGGCAATTATACACTTAATACTTATTGAACTATTTCTTTCAGTTGCTTATCTCTTAATGTTAGATGGTTGATGGTGAACAATTATGTAATGATGAGAATTTTTAGTAAGTATGTTAAGAAACAAAAAGTTTCAATTTTTCCGGTAAAATTAACCTAAGTGAAGTAAGAATGACGTATGTAGGCTTGTCTGCGACCTCTAAGAGGTCAACGACGCCGGTCTCGTCTGGGGTCTAGATTCCGGTCGTGACAAAGTTGGTATCAGAGCACTAGGTTAAACTCAGATAATAATGAGTTCATATCAACCACATTGAGTAGTTTCTAAGTCATGGTAATGAAGTGCACCACTATCCTGGATTAAAGACTACATGATGCGTAGGAAAACTTTCCTTTTTCTGATCTTATCGTGCTTTTCCTAATGTCTAATTTCTTGGTGTTATGAGCGTGTCTAACATCAATTCTTATTGTTTTCCGAGAATGAATACTAGGAGGAACGTTGGTAAGAGGAGAGGAGGAGCAGCTGCTGGGAACAATCAGGTTCCACCCCAGGCTCCAGCTGATGGAGTGGTTATGCCAGTTAACCCAGCAGGACTGACTGATGCTGAGGTGAGGACATCTCTGGCCAAGATGGCACAGGCCATTACTATGCAGGCCCATGCTATGACTGCCCAGGACAATCGGCAAGATGTTCAGAGGTAGAACCCACCGGTTCGTAGCATGGCTGACAGGCTGAGAGCCTTCACGAGGATGAATCCTCCTATTTTCACAGGGTCTAAGACTTCAGAGGACCCCCAGGAGTTTGTGGATGAGGTGCATAAGATTTTGGTGGCTATGGGGGCCACAGATACTTAGAAGGCTGAGCTGGCTTCCTATCAGCTCAAGGATGTTGCACAGACTTGGTGCAAGATGTGACAGGATAGCCGAGCTTTGGGAGGATTTCCAGTCACTTGGGAGCTGTTTAAGACAGCCTTTCTGGAGATATTCTTTCCCAGAGAAATGAGGGAGGCCAAGGTTGAGGAGTTCATCAACCTTAAGCAGGGATCTATGACAGTCAGGGAGTATTCCCTGAAGTTTGTTAAGCGATCCAGGTATGCTACTTTCCTTAGTATCTAACAGCAAGGGTAAGGTGAATACTGAAGTTTGTTAAATTATCCAGGTATGCTACTTCCCTTGTGTCTAACAGCAGGGATGAGATGAGCAGGTTCCTCACAGGAATCAATGGAGATCAGGAGGAGGAGTGTCGGTCTGTGATGCTCCATGATAATATGGACCTCTCCAAGTTGATGGTGCATGTCCATCATGTAGAGGACATCCGCAAAAATAGGGGTAGTCCTGATGCTAGGAGGCCTAAGCCTCAAGATCAGGCAGGTCCCAGTCATGGAGGCCACATAAACAATTTTGGCATCCGTGAGCAGCCCAGGTTGAAGAAGGGCCAACAGAGTTCTGGGAACTCAAAATTTTAGAGGAGTACAACACCTAGAGGAGGCAACCTGAGCCCAACAAGGGCAATGGAGGTGAGATGCATCCTCCTAAAAAGAATTGTGCTAAGTGTGGCCGAGCCCACAGTGGAGAGTGTAGACAGGGCACTAATGCCTGCGTCGGTTGCGGTAAGAGTGGGCACATGGTTTGAGACTGCCCACAGAACAGAGGTCAGGATGGAGGTAATGCTCATCCAAGGCCTAATCCACAGGGTGCAGCAGCAGTTGAGCCTCTTAAGAGGAACATGTTCTATGCCCTGAATGGCAGGGAGGAGCAGGAGAAGTCCGCTGATGTGGTCAGAGGTATGCTGCAAGTATTCTCAACTTCTGTTTATGCTTTACTTGATCCAGGGTCTACGCTTTCCTTTGTAACTCCTTTGCTTGCTCTCACTTTTGAGATATTGCCTGAAGTTCTGCATGATCCTATAGAGGGTAGTACACCTTTAGGAGAAAATGTAAGAACTGATAGAGTATACAAGGGTTGCCCAATAGTGATAAGTGGTAAGACTATGTGTGCAGACTTGGTTGAGTTACCCATGCATGATTTTGATGTTATTCTTGGCATGGACTGGCTTCACAGTTGTTATGCTTGCTTGGACAGTCGTAGTAGAGTGGTGAGATTTTGTTTCCCTAATGAAGAGGAGCTAGTCTGGGAGGGGTACAACTCGAGTCGTCCTAACCTCTTGATTTCGAACCTTAAGGCCAATAAAATGATGTCCAAGGGGTTATTGTGTCATCTTGTGAGTGTTAATGATTTAGATCATGACATTCCTTCCATAGACTCAGTGCCTGTAGTGAATGAGTTCCTAGATGTATTTCCTGATGATATGCCTGGAGTCCCTCCCCCTCGAGAGATTGATTTTGGTATCGACTTAGAACCCGATACTAAACAAATTTAAATTCCTCCTTACAGAATGGCTCCAGCTGAACTCAAAGAGTTGAAGCTGCAGTTAAAAGATCTCACTGACAAGGGTTTCATTCAGCTGAGCATATCCCCTTGGGGCGCTCCAGTGTTGTTTGTGAAAAAGAAAGATGGAACCCTTAGAATGTGTATCGATTATCGTCAGCTCAACAAAGTCACTATAAAGAATAAGTATCCACTTCCCAGAATAGATGATTTGTTTGATCAGCTCCAAGGGTCTAGTTTCTTCTCTAAGATTGATCTTCGTTCAGGGTATCATCAGCTTAGGGTTAGGGATGGAGATATCCCAAAGACAGCCTTTCGTACCCGCTATGGTCACTATGAGTTTCTAGTCATGTCATTTGGTCTCACGAATACACCTACTGCATTTATGGATCTCATGAACAGGGTCTTCCTTGAATACGTTGACTCTTTCGTCATAGTATTCATTGATGATATTCTCATCTACTCTAAGACCAAGGAAGAGCATGAACAACATTTGAGACTAACCTTGCAGGTACTTAGACAACATCAGTTATATGCCTAATTCAACAAATGCGAATTCTCGCTGAGATCAGTGACCTTCCTGGGTCATGTTGTGTCCGATCAGGGCATGGAGGTGGATCCCAGGAAGACTGAGGCTGTGAAAAACTGGCCAAAGCCTCTTACTACCACTGTCATCTATAGCTTTTTGGGATTGACTGGTTACTACCGCAGGTTTGTGGAGGGCTTTTCTTCCATTGCTGCCCCATTGACAGCTTTGACTAAGAAGAAAGCCAAGTGTGAGTGGACGGAGACTTGTGAGAGGAGTTTCCAGGAGCTCAAGGACAGACTCACTTCAGCCCCGGTGCTTACTTTGCCTAAGTGTGGTGAGAATTACACTGTTTACTGTGATGCATCTAGGGTTGGTTTGGGTTGTGTTCTTATGCAGGTTGGTAAGGTGATAGCCTATGCGTCCAGACAGCTCAAGGTTCATGAGAAGAATTATCCCAATCATGACCTTGAGTTGGCAGCTGTGGTGTTTGCACTGAAGTTGTGGAGGCACTACTTGTATGGAGTGCATGTGGATGTATTCACAGACCACAAGAGTCTCCAGTACGTGTTCACACAGAGGGAGTTGAACCTACGTCAGCGGAGATAGTTGGAGCTGTTGAAGGATTATGACATGAATGTTCACTACCATCCAGGTAAGGCTAATGTTGTAGCTGATGCTTTGAGCAGGATGAGCATGGGAAGTACAACCCACATTGAGGATGAGAAGAAGGAGTTGGTGAAAGAGGTACACAGACTGGCCAGACTGGGTATGCGATTGGTTAACTCTACTAGTGGGGATGTTTCAGTTCATCCTAGTTCTTAATCATCCTTGGTAGTTGAAATCAAGCAGGGTCAGTATCTAGATCCTGTGTTGATGGAGCTGAAGGACTCAGTGCTGATGAACATGAATGAGTCTTTCGCTTTGGGTGGTGATGGCATACTTAGGTATCAGGACAGGCTGTGTGTACCAGATGTGGATGATTTGCGGACAAGGATTGTTGCAGAGGCCCATGGTTCCAGATATTCCATACATCCAGGTTCCACCAAGCTGTATCATGACTTAAGCCGATTTATTGGTGGGATGGCATGAAGAAGGACATTGCAGAATATGTGGCCAAGTGTCCGAATTGTCAGCAGGTTAAGGCAGAGCATCTTAAGCCTGGCGGTCTGACTAAGATTATTGAGGTTTTGACTTGGAAGTAGGAGGCCGTTAATATGGACTTCGTGGTTGGTCTTCCGAGGACTAGGAGGCAGCGTGATTCCATATGGGTTATTGTGGACAGATTGACTAAGTCTTCCCACTTTATCCCTGTGAAGTCTACTTACAGATCCGAGGATTATGCGAGACTCTACATTGATGAGATTGGGAGATGGCATGGGATTCCTTTGTCTATCATTTCAGATAGAGTAGCTCAATTTACTTCACATTTCTGGAGATCTTTCCAGAAGAGCTTGAGCACGCATGTAAAGCTTAGCACTGCCTTTCATCCTCAGACAGATGGGCAGGCGGAGCGCACCATTCAGACATTGGAGGACATGTTGAGAGCGTGTGTGATTGTCTTCAGAGGTAGCTGGGATGACCATCTGCCTTTGATAGAGTTCTCGTATAATAATAGCTATCACTCCAGCATTGGGATGGCACCGTTTGTGGCACTCTATGGTAGGAGATGTAGATCTCCAGTTGGGTGGTTCGAGGTTGGAGATTCATCCATTTTGGGTCCAGAGATAATTCATGAGGCTTTAGAGAAGGTCAGAGTGATTAGGGACAGGTTGGCTACAACTTACAGTCGGCAGAAGTCATATGCAGATAATAGAAAACGGACCTTAGAGTTTGATGTCGGTGACCAGGTTTACTTGAAGATATCACCTATTAAAGGGGTGATGAGATTTGGTCGAAAAGGGAAGCTGAGTCCGAGGTATGTTGGGCCGTATGAGATCCTACAGCGTGTGGGTGAGGTGGCCTATGAGTTAGCATTATCTGCGGAGCTAGCTTCTGTTCATCCAGTCTTTCATGTCTCTATGTTGAAGAAGTGCCTAGGTGATCCAGCATTGATTCTTCCTGTGGAAGGTTTGGGGGTTGGTGAAGACTTGTCTTATGAGGAGGTACCTCTTGAGATCTTAGACAGACAGGTCAAGCCGCTGAGGAACAAGGAGATTGCCACAGTGAAGGTATTGTGGAGAAATCATCTTGTTGAGCGTGCTACGTGGGAGGCTGAGACCGACATGAGATCCCTCTACCCTCATCTTTTCAGCTCTTGAGGTTAGACTTCTTACTCTTAAGTCTATGTTTCCTTATCTCTCCGTATTTTATTGCTATTGCTTGACTGTTCATAGTGATTTTGTTATTATCTGAATGGCATTACGATATGTAGTGGTAGTATCATTTGGGGACGAATGTTCCTAAGGGGGGGATAATGTAACAACCCTAAAAAAATGAATAAGATAAATGCTTAAGGTGTCAAGAATGCTTGCGATTAGATCAAGGTTCACACGGATTCATACGCGTAGAACCAAACCTCAGAACCCTTACTACGGCCAAGAAAACTAACTTGGGGAGTTAATTGAGCTTGGAAAGATTGGAACCAACCATGTGAGGCTCTCGAAAACGAAGATTTAATCAAAAGAGTCTTTACCGGACTTAAAATAGGAAATTTTAAGTTTTGAGGGTCCAGGGTTAAAATGGTCTTTTCCAGGCCAAGGGTAATATTGTAATTACCCTGAGGAATTAAATAATTAATTAATTAATTTAATTAAAAGATCAGTTCGGGTTGGGTCGACCCGAAGTGACCCATTTTCGCAAAAAGGGTGTCACTCGGGTTCGAGCCCCACTACAGGCAATGAATTGATGATTTAATCATCAATTAAAATCTGATTTTGTAAGGGCAAAATGGTCCTTTAACGTATTAGTTGAAATAAATCAGATTTTTATTAATTTAATTAAACCCTATTTTCACTAAGTCTTGAATTAGACTCATAAACATAAGCTAACACTCTCCTAACACGTCTATCACACCCTAACACAATCAAACAAAATTCTCCAAGATATCTCTGCCAAAAATAACGTGAAGAACATAAAGTTTAAACAAGGTTCTTCACACTTGAAGAACTCACACGAATTTTAATGAAAAACAACGTTAATCACACGTTAGGCTTAGAGTGGTTTGTCCGTCGAAGTGGTGTTGACATTTAGAGGGTTGGACGTGGTTTTGGAGAAGGTCTGGGCAGCAAATTCACGTTTGAACAAGTAAATTAAGGTATGGGTTTCTTCTCTCTTGGTCCCTTTCCCAAGAGACCCCTTACGATTCAAGATATTCACTCCGAAACTAGGGTTGTTTCCCCGTTGCATGTCCTTGTCACTAGCTCCCAATGATTCGTAGGTTGGGTTTTGTTTGCTGGTAGATTTAGGTATGTGTGGTGTTTTTGTATTGAATGTTAATATGTTTATGTACGTGAAATCATGAGAATGACAAGCAATGTGTGATCGAAAAAAATGATGTGTGTGTGTGCACGTTAGCAGTGAACTTTGGCAGTGAACTTACTCACTATTAGAACTATGAATTAGAATGTTTATTCTTTGTATTTTATGTGTGAAATGTGTACACAATGTGATGTTCATTGTAATGAAATGTGGTTTATTGAATAACAATCTTTTAGCCAAATAAACTTATGAAAGATGCGCCTAAAAATATGTTAAAATGATTTTTGAACGCACCCTTTGAATCATGTGAGAACGTTGATGAAAATGAGTTGAAGAATGACTAAAATTTCCAGCAAATATGCAATACTAATTTAGGCTAAAGCTTAACAAAGAAATCTGGAAATTTATACATTTTAAAAAGGTGAGTCCACCAGGATTCGAACCTGTGACCTCACCCTTTAGCTACTGGTTTTCGCGAGAAAAGAAAGAAAAAGGGGGCTGGGGGAATCGAACTCGCGTCTGCTGGGTTAGTAAGGAGAGAACAAGAATTAAAATAGGTAAATGGGAGGCGTGGAAATCGAACCCACGACCTCAAGGCTGGAAAGGAGCATGCGAAATAATAAAAAATAAATTGAGGCTGTGGGGGCTGGATCCCACAACCTCACTGCCAAAGATGCTTAGACTAGCGAAAATTTAATAAAAAAAAATAGGAGGCTGTGGGGGTTCGAACCCACCACCTCACAGACTCAGCGAAATTAAAGTTTAAACAAGGAGGTTGTGGGGGTTCAAACCCACAACCTCCCTATTCCAGCGAATAAATAACAAAAATAGAAGAGGCTGTAGGGGTTTGATCCCACAACCTCTTGGTTTGGGCGAAAAGGGCAATGAGATGTTAATTAAAAATAAAAAGGCGTTGTGGGGGTTCGAACCCACAACCCTTCGGCCATCTTAAGGGGAAAACTAAGTAGAAAATTAATGATACGATGTTAATGTTGGAATTTAATCTAGAGTTCTAATGTTATGAATATTAAAAAAAAATCAATGAAAAATGTAAATGATATCCAAGTGATTCGAACTTGGGTTTCCTTGCCCAAATTCCGTATTGATACATAGGTCATACGTGAACAAATTATTCAAGAATAATGCCACCTACTTAGATCAAAATCAAGATCTTGGCATATATACAAGATACATAAGTCTTGTACTACATAATCTTAGGAATGTATGAATCACTTAACGAATTATGAATGAACCCTCATGGCTTGTGTGTATAGACTCATAAGTCTAGTATACGTTTAAAAGTAAGTGAACCTAAGATGTATGTGCTGGATGGTGAAATGAACAATGATATGATGAAACCCTAGAAGGGCTAAGTAAGGGTATGAAACACACCAATGGCCAAGTATATTGACATATGATGAAATGAACATTCACGTAAAATGAGGTGAGTAATTATGAAGAGTAAATGTGCTAATGACAATGAATGTGGTGACAACATGATATGAGGCTAATGCAAATGATGAGAGCAATCTCAAATGAGCCTAAGTAAATGTTACCAAAACGTACTCACCTATGAGAGTGTAAGATAATGAAAAGACCAGTCTCTATGAACACTCTAATGAAAGTATTGAGATTACACACTTAATACTAATGATGAGATGAGAAATCATCTACTGAGCTATGATGTCCTCATACTAGAAGCCAGCTTCCATGACGTATGAGATGAATGAAATGGAACTTTATACTGAGCACCGATAGGCTAGCTATGAGCAGTGATGCCTTCTTTCGGGAAGGGCGGAGGTTCACGTAACTCTCATGAGATGAGACTGTCCAGCTTGCCTGGTATGGGTCTCCTTATATCTCCTAGTCTTCGAACCTATACTGCCAATATAGGGATCTGGCGGGGTTAAGTTCCCATGTACGCTAACATGTTTTTGGGTCACCTTGGCCGGTGATTCCACCTCTTTTCGTTGTGGGGGAGACACTGTATTTCATGATGCTCACATGATCTATGTCGGTTAAAGTTAAAGTCCCCAATGAATGAATGAGGCTAGCCTTAAATGAAACACATAATGAAATGAATGATACCAAAGGTGTTGGATAGGATAATCAAGAGGTGAGCTAGACTCAGGTAATGACCTTAGGTTATTCTTGATCATTGCACAGCAAACCCGATGAAAGTCTTAAACTACACCCTAGATATAGCTAGTGTTCACACTGGCCTATGAACGAAATGAAATGAAGTACGTATGAATGAATAAAGCAGACTCTGTGTTTGATAATGAAGACTCCCTAGTTGAGGTGCTATATGTTGAGCCCTCATTTTGGAAAGTCTTAATGTCAAGTCCATGATTCCAAAGTCTCATGGCATATGAATGAATGATATGAAAGAAGCTATGTGTTATATGTTATGCGCTATGATATGTGCTATATGTATGATGTTATGTGAAGTGTGCAATGAATAACTATGATGATGCATGTTATTCTATGGCATGACTTTCCGAATCCAAATTTGGAAGGATCACTTACTTTCCTAATCTCAATTTGGCAAGTCCACTAACTTGACTTCCCATAATCATGTTGTTAGGAAAGAGCTATTTTTTCTCATGCATGTCCTTGGTGTGTGCTTGCATATACCCATACTTAGTACACGTGTGTACTAACCCTATACAACTCTACTATTTTAGGTGCATGCATAGGTGGACGATAGAGCTACCGGATCATTGTTGCATTCATCGGAGTTGGTAGGTCCTCATGCTTTCGAGGATGCTACTGTTTTATATTCTAGCTTAGTTTTATAGTTGAGCTAGTGGAGCATGTTCCACTAGCGTTTCTTTCCTGTTTTTATTCAGACTTTGTATTGGTGCCATTTTGGCAATTATACACTTAATACTTATTGAACTATTTGTTTCAGTTGCTTATCTCTTAATGTTAGATGGTTGATGGTGAACAATTACGTAATGATGAGAATGTTTAGTAAGTATGTTAAGAAACAAAAAGTTTCAAATTTTCTTCTAAAATTAACCTAAGTGAAGTAAGAATGACGTATGTAGGCTTGTCTGCAACCTCTGAGAGGTCAACGACGCCGGTCTCGTCTGGGGTCTAGATTCCGGTCGTGACACTTAATCTCCAAGTAACCTTTCACTTGGAGAGTTAATCTCAAGTTTTCAAAAGAGATTTCATGATCAAAGTTCTTCTTCTTCAATCTAGCCATGGGTTCTTTCTGAAAATGTTTTTAATTGTTAAATCATGATGAATTGATGTTAATGTATTGGTTTAAACGTGAATTTGAATCTAATTTCATTATGAACACATGCTCCTTCCCTAAATCGAGTTTGCCCTTGCATGGGCATTGTGATCATGGCTTGTTAATGGTTGAATTGCGATTCTCTTACGTTGAATTGTAAATATATATTGTTGTTTACGTGAATTAATGATGAATTGATGACAAAGGATCCATATGGGTCAATGTATGAAGGATTTACCATGACTGGTCTATGATCTAGGTATTCATTGTAAGTTTGGCTTCATGTTGATTATGTTAGACTTTGGATTATGTTAAGTTTTTTGTAGCTACTGTTTTAGGTTAATGTCATGATTGAATTATGTAAAGGAATCTCGTATGACCAAAGTAAAGAAGAATTAGCATGAATTGATCTAGTTTCTTCTAGTCTATCAGGTAGTAACTTGCGATCTTGATGTTGGGATGGTTGTTATATGACTCAATCATAACTAATTGTCCTTAGCTACTGCCTATATGTATAATGTGATGATACTTAGGTATAATTGATCTAATATGAATAGATAACCATGGAATTGGTAAAGATTTT
This sequence comes from Solanum lycopersicoides, assembly GCA_022817965.1. Classification (NCBI taxonomy): domain Eukaryota; kingdom Viridiplantae; phylum Streptophyta; class Magnoliopsida; order Solanales; family Solanaceae; genus Solanum; species Solanum lycopersicoides. Next base: position 74,461,094 of record CM040624.1, read on the forward strand.
TGTAGACTCTTCTAGCCTATAAACTGAATATTGTAATGCATATGACATGATCTAAATGTTAGGGTAGATAAAGCATGATTTCGTTTTAGTAATGATCTCTTTAGATATTGCCCTACATGTGTATTGTTGATAAATTGTTATTGATGATCAATGCAAGCGAATTGGGTTAAAGATCTATGTTTTTCTACTTTCTAGTATATATGTGATGTATTTTATTAGATTGTAATATGATCTTGTAGCGACTTGTACGTAGTTTATTTTTATGATTATGGTACTTTAGCTACTTCCCTATACTTCAATTATTGATGAAAGAGTAGTAGTGGTCAAGGATGACCAAAGACTAAAGGATTGGTAAGAATTGCTCTACTCTTCTACTTTTCTATTTCTCTATAGTAATGTTGATGAAGCCTTTTATGGAATTGTGTGGTATGGTCTACTTATGGTGGCGGTGTTTACTTTATTATCATTATATATGTGTGGACCATGGCCTTGAAGGCAAATTAATGAATATATGAATGAGTGGTTATAATGATGACCTTATATGTAACATGTGCCTAGTCTTCTACTTTAGTTGTGAATCTAGGTTATGTTACTATGATTATGAGCATGTAAATGGTTATTATAAGATCATGTGTAGGTGATGCCATTAATGGAGTGTTAAGGATTGATGACCCCTACCCATGTACCCCAATGTGAATGTGTGAATAGAAATTTGTTAGGAGTCTTAAAGTGTAATATGAAGTTGACTTGTCTCCTATGCTATTGTGTGTTGCATGGTCTATGCTTCAATGTATATTATGGTAATAAGAGGGTGACTCCCTCAATATGTTGTTGATAGCCATTATGTGATCATATTGACCAATGTACACACACCCTCACTGTACATGCATGCTTACAAGTAATATAGGTCATGATGTCTAAATGAAAGGTATTTCTCATATTCACTAATGTTTAGTTTTATGCTTGCTAAGCTTGAGTCCATGAAAGTGTGTTATGAACATGTCTTATATGGTATAATGTGAAGTATCTGGTATGATGAAGTATGATTATACATAGTGTTTAATTGTGTTTATATGAAAGCGTTGTTCATATAGTTACACTTGTACACTTATGCATGAATGAAATGATGTATGTCCATGTGTGGCAATTATCTGTTATGTGAAAGGTTTGCTCACATATAAGTATTCACACACACATGTATGAAGATCTAGTCTAGAGAGGGGCCTTGAAAGGTGTATTCATGGGTACCTTAAACTAGATGGTGCTTTACATATGCTATCTCCATGTGAAGGGATTCCTCAGATGATATAGGTTGATGAACTTTCATCTATGACCTATGAGCTAAGCATATGAGGGGATGACTCTCCTAAGCCTATGTTTTATAAAGTAATGTTAATAAAGGTTTTTAATAAAGGGAACTTAGCTTAGCACCGAGTGAACTTGAATATGAGTGTGTGTCCCTTCCCAATGTGGGAAGGAAGGTCAACCATAAATCTCATGAGATGTATAACCACAATGTCTCAATAGGTATAAATAGGGTTTACATAAGTGAATAACTATAATGTTCCATTAGGCATAAAGACGATTTTCACATGTACCTCCAAGTTCCATAAATATGCTTGCCACATAGGATCTAGCAAGTGAATTCACTTAGTATGATAGCATGTGTTAATGTTCCACCTTGGCTAAGTAGGAACACCTTCCATTGGTGTAAGGCTGTACAACACCAAATTCCATGTTTAGCACCCATGGTCTTAGTGTCGGATAAGGCTATAGTTTCCCTAAAGTAAAATGGACAATGGAAGTAGAGTAAGGACCCTAACTAGGATAACCTAAGGGTAGTTTCTTAGTGTAGGTGGGGGTATGGGACTTCACCTATTCATTGCACAAGTGGCTCTTGAGGGAAGTCCTTGGAAGGTGTTCTAATGCATGTGTTTATGTATATGTTCCTTATGCATGACTTTGTAGTATTGTTCTACTTGTTGTGATGAAACGCATGGTATGAACCTATATAAAGTGGTCTTGATGTACATGCTTAATGTTGGTATTAATGACTATATTATGAAGGTTGTTGACATGAATGAGGTTGTGTTCACTTAATATGTTGATGTATGAATTGAATGTTATGGTTTGTGGTCTCATGAAGGGTTTACTAAGTATGTGTGGGGCAATGGGGCTTCACATGTGCATTGCACTAGTAGACTAAGACTAAGATTGGTGTCATTAACAAGGTCTTATAATGATGTATATGAAAAGAAGTAAATATATGTGTAAATCGTTATAGCTTACTGTAAAGCCAAAGGAGTCTTGACTTAAATGTGTCTTTGATATATTATGCTTATATGATAATATGTGTTGTCTTATGTAGGTTATATGTATGTTTCCTTGTGGCCTTAAGGTGATGCATTACACCAAGTATCACTAGAGGGTTACTTTGGAGGTTAATGAAATAAAGAAAAGAATGCTCACTGTCAAGGAGGAAATGGTTCACTGTAATGTGACTTGAAAATGTCATAAATTCTATATGTGATCTTATGAAATGTTTGGCCTTTTATAATATGTTTATATGAAGTATGTTAATGATATAAATGCTATTGGATAAAGGTTTTATGGAGATTTACTCAAAAAGGCATGAAGTGTGATTTCAAGAAAATGTCCCTTTTAAATGTATGTTTTTACATGGTTGTCATACTTAGTGCATTCTTGTACTAACTCCATTCTTCTCTAATTTTTACAGAAAGTGTAGGTTATGGGTGCTTAAGGGATGCTTATATGATTGAGGAGCTTGATATGTGATTCCCAAGATCAAGGAAAGGAATCATTAAGTTGAAGGATCTCCTATATTATGTATTTATTGTAAAGTGTATAAGTTTACTTATTCATTATGTTATATGGGTCATGTCCCTAAAGTACTCTTATGATGTTGAGTCTAGGATGACAAAGAGACTTAAGGTCTAAATATGTATTATGACTTATGTTTTATTTATATATGAGATGAAATTTCTAGCATATGATATGCTATGAAAAGTTTTAAATTTTCCGCTAAATTACTATGACAATGCGATGAATGATAACTATGGGCTTGTATATGACCTCCGAGAGGTCAAGTACGCCATGTTACTTCTAGGGGGTGCTCCCGGTATGTGACAAACATGGTATCAGAGCATGAGGTTTATAAAGTGGTTTTAGGTTCTAAAAGTCTCATATTGCCACATCTAGTAGAGTCTCGTATCATTGGTGGTGAGTCGAGACACATCAAATGGTACGTGAGGATATAGGATAATAGAGTTTCCCTTCTTCATCATTCTCTTATCGTGCCATAGAACTTAACTCTATAAGATCTCTCTCTTATGTTACCTTTTCCGGTGGTCTTTTAGATGTGATTGCTTGGATGAGATGGTATCTTATATGCTTGAGGGAGAAAAGGTGAGTTTTGATGTTATCTTTGTTTGATGGTTTGATGAGTATGTGTGAAGGTGAATTTTGGCATGTTTTGATGATGTGATGTCATTTATGGCAATGTATGAGATTTATGTGAAATAGCATGTTATGTTGAGAAATGTATGTCATGATATAGTTAAAGCATATTAGAAGTTATTAAGGTTAAAATTAGTTTCTTTTGGGATGATGTGTTACTATATGGTTTTACATTATGGTAGCCTAATGATATGATTTGAGCTTGGAAATGCTTAACTACCTATGGAAGTATGCTACCTTATGAAATGTGCTTAAAAGTGTTCAGTGTTTTCCCTTTGTTTATGTGTGGTCCTTGATAAGTTGCGTAGAATGGATTGTAGTCCTTTGTATAGACTTGATCCTAGGTGTGAAGGTAGTATGTTTGTCTTGGTAGGGTGATGTTGTGGGTTTTTAGTGACCTAGAAGTCACTTTAATGTAATGTTTAAGGAAAAAGAAGAAATTTTATGGCTAAGTCTCCTTGTTGTTTTCCCCAAATGTTGTATGACCTTGGTGTCTATTGTATTGTATGAAAACCTTATGTGGTTGAATAGTATGACCTAACTTGATGATTGAGGATAAATTGCCTAGGAAATGAGGTTTATAATGCCTTTGTTGACTTACTACAATTCCTTTTAAAGTGATAATCACATTTAAGTGATGAAAAATGAAGGTTGTTACGTTAAGATCCTCTTTAGTTTGGGTTAAGTTGCTCTTGATTGAGTTTACCCTAAGTGGGGGATGGTGATGGAATAGTGAGGTTGTAGATATTTTCTACCTTGTCCTTCTATTTTTGCTTGAACTTGAAACTAATGAATTCTTAGTAAGCTTGTTCATGAATAGAATTTTACATAAAGTATGAATTGCATGAACTTTATATGTTTGGTATGTATTGTTTGACATTACCTTGAGGATATTTTTAAGATTCCAAAGTGCATGAAGGGAAAATTTTGATGAAATCCATGTTTCCTCATGTGTTTTGAGCATCATAACATGCTAATTGTGAATTTGACTTCATGAGGTAAGGTAAGAAACATGATTGTAGTCACTTGTGAGGTGTTATGTTTTGACTTATAATGAAAAGTTGAGTCTCTTTAAAATGAAATATGTTGAGTATCTTGAAAATTATGTGACTTTTATGGTTTGAGAAGCATGATTGTAGGCTCACTTTTAAAGGATGTAAGCATGTGTAGCTAAGTATTCATGTGTGCCTATGATTTGTGTTATTTTTCCCACATGATGCTTACTGTAAAGGCTAATGATATGATAGAAATTGACATTTTGTGAAATGGTTTCCTATTTGTTGTGATGTATTTGGTGTGACTTACCATTTAGACTTCACTAGGAAAAAAACAATACCATGCCTTGGTTTAAAAAATTGAGAAGTTCTCATTTTAAAAGGAATAGACCTTGTGACTTGCTTAGGTGTGAACTCATGATACATGTAAGTGTGTTGAGGAGAAGGACATTCCTCCATGGACAGAACTAAGCATGGTATGGCTGAGTATGACCTTCATGGCACTAGGTCTAACTAACAAAGATCTTTGTTGATTCAATTAACTCAAGTCTATGTGCATTGAAGTATGAATGCGTAATTATTTCTTGAGTGTTGTTGAAATCTGCCTGAGTGTGACTTGAATATGGTTGCAAGGTGAGCCCTTAATGAATTGAAGTGTAATGACCATGTTATAACTAGGAGAAGGATGTTGCTTTTATAAACATGATAAGAGCCTTTGTGTTTGATGCATTAAAGAAAGAGTGAATGAAAGTTTTGCTTGCTTGTGTGCATTGAGTGCTAAAATGATTTGAAGTTGTGTTCCTTGTAAGTTTGGTGCATTAAATTCTATGTGATGATGTTACGAATGTGGTGAAGATTTTTATGATGCATTGAAGTCCTTGTTGTGATAAAGTGTTCTAAGTGTCAATCGAGGACGAATGTTCCCAAGTGGGGGATATTGTAAGACCCCCAAAATGAGTTAGGGTGTCTAGAACCTTACATGTTTGTCTTAAGGTTATAAGGTCCTAAAATATCTTATAATATGGTTTAGAGGAAGTATGTATAGTTTGAGGTGATTTGTAAGTCAAACATCAAGGGACGACCAAGACGTTCGACGACTAGTCACCTATGTGTCTCATGTGATTATACGTGCTTATATGTGTATGTCATTAGCTTATGAAGTCTTAAAATTAGTTATAATGATTTTTATAGGCAGTATATGAAGTTCTGTGAAGTTTGTAGGTCAAACGTCCAAGAACGTCTAAGACGTTCAAAAGTTAGCCCTTGAGACGTTCATGTGTGTCTTAATGGGGCCTTGCATGTTTTGACGAGTTGCAAGTATTTGTTTTGGGTGAAACTAATGTGGGAGGTCTAAAACTTGTTAAGGGTTGTATTTACGTTGTAAACGTCCGGGTACGACTTTTAAAGAGCCCCGTAAAAGGTCCCACAAGAAGGACCCAAGGGCTGTCGAGAGAGTGCCTTGGCAGTGTCAATCGACTGAACCCAACGACGCCCAGTTGGTTGACCAACGGCCCGTAGGTGAGATCTCGTGTATGGACACTTAGCCTGGGAAAGTATCAACCAAATAATAGGCCGAGGTCCAATCGACTAAAGCTATAGATGGCCAGTCGATGGACCTACTGGCCATCGATGGTGATCCATCGATGCAGCCTGGTGCCACTGTCTTACGCACTGTCTCATTAAAGGGGTGAATGGGAAATTCACCCCACGTGCTAAACTGATCCTACATGATTTATTTGGTGATTTTTGGGTGTATTTAAGGGATAAAAAACGTGAACAACCCATTCGCAATCCCATGCTCACGAAATAAACCTTCCCTCCAAAACGAAATTCTCTCTAGAAACCTCCATTGTTGTTGAAGCTCAAAAAGAGCTTATAGATTGGATTCTCATGGTTTCTTCACCAATTTTTATAGGTTTTCAACTAGACACATGTATGGTAATCCTTCATCTCCAAGAAACCTTTGACTTGGAGAGTTAATCTCATGTTTTCAAAAGAGATTTCATGATCAAAGTTTTCTTCTTCAATCTAGTCATGGGTTCTTTCTAAAAACATTTTTAATGGTTAAATCATGATGAATTTATGTTAATTTATTGGTTTAAACTTGAATTTGAATCTAATTGCATTATAAACCCATTCTCCTTCCCTAAATCAATTTAGCCCTTGCATGGGCATTGTGATCATGACTTGTTAATGGTTGAATTGAGATTCTCTTGTGTTGAATTGTCTATGTCTACTAATTTTTACATTAATGAATGATGAATTGATGACAAAGGATCCATGTGGGTCAATGTATGAAGGATTTACCATGACTAGTCTATGATCTAGGTATTCATTGTAAGCTTGGCTTCATGTTGATTATTGTAAGACTTTGGATTATGTTAAGTTTTTTGTAGCTACTGTTTTAGGTTAATGTCATGATTGAATTGTGGATAGGAATCTCTTATGATCAAAGTAAACAAGAATAAGCATTAACTGATCTAGTTTCTTGTAGTCTATCAAGTAGTAACTTGCGATCTTGATGTTGGGATGGTTGTTATATGACTCGATCATGATTAATTGTCCCTAGCTACTGCCTATATTATAATGTGATGATACTTAGGTATAATTGATCTAATATGAATAGATAACCATGGAATTGGTAAAGATTGATTTAGACTCTTCTAGCCTATAAAGTGAAGATTGTAATGTATATGACATGATCTAAATGTTAGGGTAGATAAAGCATGATTTAGTTTTAGTAATGATCTCTTTAGATACTGCCCTACATGTGTATTTTTGATAAATTGTTATTGATGATCAATGCAAGCGAATTGGGTTAAAGATCTATGTTCTTCCACCTTCTAGTATATATGTGATGTATTGTATTAGATTGTAATATGATCTTGTAGCGACTTGTACATACTTTCTTTTTATGATTATGGTACTTTAGCTACTGACCTATACTTGAATTAGTGATGAAAGAGCAGTAATGGTCAATGATGACCAAAGGCTAAAGGATTGTTAAGAATTGTTCTACTCTTCTACTTCTCTATTTCTCTATACTAATGTTGATAAAGCCTTGTCTGACATTGTGTTGTATGGTCCACTTATGGTGGAGGTCTTTACTTTATTGTAATTATATATGTGTTGACCATGGCCTTGAAGGCAAATTAATGAATATAGGAATGAGTGGTTATAATGATCACCTTATGTGTAACTTGTGTCTAGTCTTCTACTTTAGTTGTGAATCTAGGTTATGTTACTATTGTTATGAGCATGTAAATGGTTATGATAAGATCATGTGTAGGTGCTGACATTAATAGAGTGTTAAGGATTGATGACCCCTACCCATATACCCCAATGTGAATGTGTGAATAGCAAATTTTAGGAGTCTTAAAATGTAATATGAAGTTGACTTGTCTCCTATGCTATTGTGTGTCGTGTGGTCTATGCTTGAATGTGTATTGTGGTCCTAAGAGGGTGGCTACCTCAATATGTTGTTGATATCCATTATGTGATCATTCTGACCAATGTACACACACCCTCTATCTACATGCATGCTTACAAGTACTATATGTTATGGTGTCTAAATGAAAGGTATTTTTCATATTCACTTATGTCTACTATTATGCATGCTAAGCTTGAGTCCATGAAAGGTGTTATGAACATGTCTTATATGGTATAATGTGAAGTATGTGGTATGATGAAGTATGATTATACCTAATATCTAATAGTGTTTATATGAAAGTGTGGTTCAAATAGTTACACTTGTACACTTATGCATGAATTAAATGATGTATGTCCATGTGTGGCAATTATGTGTTATGTGAATTTGCTCAGATATATGTATTCACACACACATGTATGAATATATTGTCAAGAGAGGGGACTTCAAAGGTGTATTCATTGGTACCCTAAACTAGATGGTGCTTTACATATGCTATGTCCATGTGAAGGGATTCCTCACATAATTTAGGTTGATGAACTTTCATCTATGACCCATGAGCTAAGAATTTGAGGAGATGACTCTCCTAAGCCTATGTTTTAGAAAGTAATGTCAATAAAGGTTTTTAATAAAGGAAACTTAGCTTAGCACCGAGTGAACTTGAATATGAGAGTTTGTCCCTTCCCAATGTGGGAAGGAAGGTCTACCATAAGTCTCATGAGGTGTATAACAACAATGCCTCAATAGATATAAAGTGGGTTTCCATAAGTGAATAACTATAATGCCCCATTAGGCATAAAGAGGGTTTTCACATGTACCTCCAAGTTCCATAACTATACTTGCCACATAGGATCTAGCAAGAGAATTCACTTAGTATGCTAGCATGTGTTAATGTTCTACCTTGGCTAGGTAGGAGCACCTTCCATTGGTGTAAGGCTCTACAACACCAAATTCCACGTTTAGCACCCATGGTCTTAGAGTCTGATAAGGCTATAGTTTCCCTAAAGTAAAATGGACAATGGAAGTAAAGGAAGGACCATAACTAGGAGAACCTAAGGGTAGTTTCATAGTGTAGGTGGGGGTGTGGGACTTCCCCTATGCATTACACAAGTGACTCTTGAGGGAAGTCCTAGGAACGTGTTCTAATGCATGTGTTTATGTATATGTTCCTTATGCATGACTTTGTAGTATTGGTCTACTTGTTGTGATGAAATACATGGTTTGAGCATATATGATGTGGTCTTGATGTACATGCTTAATCTTGGTCTTAATGACTATATGTTGAAGGTTGTTGACATGAATGAGGTTGTGTTCACTTAATATGTTGATGTATGAATTGAATGTTAAGGTTTGTGGTCTCATAAATGGTTTACTAAGTATGTGTGGGGCTATGGGCTTCACATGTGCATTGCACTAGTAGACTAAAATTGGGGTCATGAACAAGGTCTTATAATTATGTATATGAAAAGAAGTAAATATATGTGTAAATCGGTGTAGAATACTGTAAAGCCAAAGGAGTCTTGACTTAAATGTGTCTTTGATATAATATGCTTATATGATATGTGTTGTCCTATGTAGGTTATATGTATGTTTCCTTGTGGCTTTAAGGTGATGCATTGTACCAAGTATCACTAGAGGGTTACTTTGGAGGTTAATGAAAAAAAGAAAAGAATGCTCACTATAAAGGAGGAAATAGGTCACGGTAATGTGACTTGAAAATGTCATAAATTCTATATGTGATCTTATGAAATGTTTGGACTTTGAATCTGATTATATGAAGTATGTGAATGATATAAATGCTATTGGATAAAGGTTTTATGGATATTTACTCAAAAAGGCATGAAGTATGATTTCAAGAAAATGTCCCTTTTAAATGTATGTTTTTGCATGGTTGTCATACTTAGTGCATTCTTGTACTAACTCCATTCTTCTCTACTTTTTACAGAAAGTGTAGGTTATGGGTTCTTAAGGGATGCCTATATGATTGAGGAGCTTGATATGTGATTCCTGAGCTCAAGGTAAGGAATCCTTAAGTTCAAGGATCTTCTATATTATGTTTACTTATGTATTATGTTATAAGGGTCGTGTCCCTAAAGTACTCTTATGATGTTGAATCTAGGATGGCAAAGAGACTTAAGGTCTAAATATGTATTGACTTACGTTTTATCTATATATGAGATGAAGTTTCTAGCATTTGATGTGCGATGAAAAGTTTTAAATTTTTCGCTAAATTTACTACGACAACGCGATGAATGATAACTATGGGCTTGTGTAAGACCTCCAAGAGATCAAGTACGCCATGTTACTTGTAGGGGGTGCTCCCCGGATGTGATACTACCACTCCCACTTAGTGACCCTTGATGATTCTCTTGGACCAAGTACACTATATGCATCCCTCTTAGCTTCATTAAATGAAACTTAGCTTTAACTTGCTTCTTTAACATTAGACCTTAAGTCACCTAAATTCATTTGAAACTCAAGATAAATCATTCATTTATTCATATAGAACAAAGCAAGACTCCCCTTTCGGAAGGTCTACTTAGTGCAATGGATAGATAGCGTCCCATACCACCACCTACCCTTAGTAGTATGTTATTTAAGGAGACTTAGTTCATACATTTCATATACAATCCATCTTCAAGCTAATCTAGTTCATGATGTCTTGATTCATTTTTGGTTCTTGGGTCAACCTAGAATTCATCTATGTAGAGAACTTGCTTACTGTATCATGTTAATGTCTAAGTGTAGAAGAGAAACAAATCATAAATCCCTTGATAATTACTTTTCCCCCAAAGCCCTAGCATCAATGGAATAACATCCCATAATCATTTATTACCTTCAATTCATTATTATCTATGTTCAATTTCATGCTTACTTCATTCAATTGGATCATTAGAAGGTAAGTATAGGCAAACAAGATCACATAGGTTCAATTTAAACTTTACAAGTCAAGACCAACCTAGATTGATTAATCCTAGTTCAATTCATATCTAGGTGATTAAATCATGTTCAAATAGCATATAATAAAATTTATTTAGTAAGATCAACTTAGAACCTTCATCTTCCCTAAAATAACAATGCTTATCTTCAACATCAATTACTAGAATTAACCATGAAAACCTCATGAAAATATCACATAATCATCATATGAACATAATTGAATGATACCCACTATATTGGGATTAACATAAATCCTTAACCACAATGCAATCACACCCTCTCTAGATTGGGGTTATTTGGATTCATAGTTGAGGAAAACTAGGGGTACTCCATGCAATGCCCCTAAAATAAAGTAGGTTGAACCAGAGCTTCACATATGTATCATAAGTTAATTATGTGTTAAAATTATTAATAATGATGTTTTGAGGCAGTATCTAAAGTTTGGTGATGTTTTGTGGTGAAACGTCCTAGAACGTCCATGACATTCAAAAGATGTGCCTTGAAAAGTTGTTTTATGTCTTAGCATATTTTGGCAAGTTTTACATGTTCGTTTTGGTTGAAATTGATAGTGGAAGTTCCTATGACCTATATTACCATGTATATGGGTTTAAAATCCAAGTACGACTCTATCTAGGACCCACAAGGGTCCCTAGAAGAGGATCCCAATGTTCAGGCAGAAACTGCCAAGTGCACTGTCCCATCGACGCCCTTCACTAACGGACCATAGTTCTGTTGACGGGCCATAGTTTGGGGTCGTAGCTCCACCCTTAGTGGTGGGAGCTTAACCCACAGGATTGATTCTCATATGCAATCGACACCCCATCCAGAAGGGCTGTTGATCAGACGACTCCCAGTAGCTAGGGGTCGTCGATTGGCACCTGTGAAAAGTTGTCAAAATTTCTACCAAGCTTGGGGTGTTTTTGAAAATTCACCCTAAGTCTTTTATGAACCATGACTGATTATTTTAGGGTTTTTAAGACATTTTAATTAAGTTTGAAGTCCTAGATCTATACAATACCTAATATTCAAATATTCAAAACCCCTCCTTCAAGAAAAAACTCTCTCAAACTCCATAGAAGCTACAACTCAAGGAAGGAATAAAGGTGAAGGTTGTGGACGTCTTCTTCAACAAAATTTCGTGGGTTTCTTCTCATTGAGTTATGGTATTAAACCTTGAACCTTATTCCATTCAAGGAGCCACTTTTAAGAGTTTTTAAAAAGGATTTCCAAAATCAAACTTCCTCTATCTTTTACTCTAAGAATGGGTATTTGCATGAAAACATTTTAAGGAGTCACATATGTTGTTTCTAGTGTTAGTTGGTGATTTTAATGTCAAAACTTCAATGAAACCATGTTTATGCATAATATCAACTTTTGGCTTATGAAGTGGGTTTGTTGCTTTAATCTATATAATGTTAAAGTTGAGTTTCTTATGTGGTATTTTGGTTTAACTACTGCCTATATATGCTTTATTATGTGTTTTTGTGAAATATTGATTAAAGGTGGTGAAAGCATGGATGAAGTGTAAGTTGCTCTATCTTGTATAGTCTCCATTGAAATGCTTTTGAGTAGCATGGTCCACCTTTGGTGACGGTGTTTACTTGAAGTATATGAATATGTATTTATATGTGTATTGTGAGTATGGCCTTGAAGGCTTGACATATCAAGTAAAGTGATAATGATGATGTTCTTGTTGATGTGATTTATGAAGCTTGAAATGTATGTTTTCTAGAGACTATGTTTAAGTCAAGTATATGTTTATGTGCAGTATGCTAATGTGTGAAATAGTGTGAATTAAGCTATGAGTATGTTTGGAAGTCAATGTTATGAAAATTGTGATTATATGAAAGGTGTGCTCACATGTACACGCACACTTGAATGATTGAACGAAGTTAATGAATGTGAATGGGGGATTCTAGGGTTGACACTCTTCGTGAGTAGAGATAAAGTGTCTAGACGACTCCCTACTCTTCCTAAAAAAAGACTCTAGTAATGAATATGAATGGGGGAGTGTAGGGTGAACACTCTTTGTGAGTTTAGATGAACTGTTTAGTAGCAACCTCATTATTTCCCAAGAGCTCTCTAAGATAGGTTGGAGGATGGATACCCTTCGTGAGTTGAGATGTGTTGTCCAATAGTTATCCCCAAACCTTTAATTAATGTTTAAGACTCCGTGGGGGAATTATGCTTAGCACCCATAGGATTTGAAGAAGGGGTGGTTACAATTCGTGAGTTGAGATGTCGTATCCAATGTACCTCTTGAGATGCGTTCTCCTCGTTAGTATAGAATGAGTTACTTAAAAGAAATATACTTATCCCTAAACTATGTGCCCAAATAGGTGTAGCTATTGGAGAATTCATTTAAAAGCTAAGAGAATGACCCTACCTTAGGCAAGTGGGGATCCCTCATCCGATAGGGGTTAATGTCGAGATTTCATGTCTAGCTTTCAGAGTCTATGTCGGTTAAAGATAGCCCCCACAAAAGAATGTAAAGAACTAAGTCTCCTAAATAGTGTACTACTTAGGGTAGGTGGTAGTATCAGACGCTATCTATCTATTGCACAAGTAGGCACTTGAAAGGGGAGTCTTGGTGTGTCTTTAAATGCAATGTATAAATGGGTACTTATGCAATCAAAATGAAGTTATGTGACTTAAGGTATAATGTTAAGAAAGAATGTTAGGGTTATGTCTTGTATGTTGAAGTTTATGAATGATGAATGCGGTGTGTTTAATATAAGGGAATCCCCAAGGAGCACCTTGTGGATGTGGTAGTATGGGATGCTACTTTAACATTGCACCTTGTGTAACTTGGGGGTTACCTTGGAGATGGGCACTTATGTAAAGTCCTTAAATGTAATTATTGTTCTCTAGTGTCTAGTTACAGAATGTGGACTTGTTACCGTGCGAAGTAAGCCTATAGTGGGTAGTCTTGCGGATCACTTAGGTGTGTATTGAAGGGATTGTATGGGCGTTTCCTTTATGTCTTACCTTACTGAGTCTTGGGATAACCTTGTTTAGGGAAACTTCAAAGGAAATGAGTTCACTGTGAGTTGGCATGAAATGAGTTTACTGTAATTTTTCTTCAGTTCACTGGAATGTGAACTTTGGTAAAATTATGGAAGTTCTATCCTATGTGATAAATTAAGATTTACATGCTATTTTATTTCTATATTATGAAGGTTTTACTTAATTAGCATGAAATCTTATTTATACTAAAATGTCCTCTTTTGCATTTGTTTGCATAATGCAATACTTAGTACAATGTTTGTACTAACCCCATACTTTTCTATACTCTATAAGTATAGGTTTTAAGCAAGTGGAAGTCTAGAAAGAAAATCATGGGAATTGACTCTCTCAAGACTCGGTATATCCTCATTTATTCGAGGACATATTTTATGTTTCTTTACATTTCTTTAAAGACTTGTATAAGACTTATTACGTATTTTTTTTTCAATGTAAAGAGCCGTGTCGCTAAGATATTTAAGTTGTGTCTTTAAGATGGCTTGTGACGATGAGATTACTCTTTAGTTGTTTGTATAAGATAGTTTCTTATTATTATTAATGTCGTGAAAATTTTAATTCCGCACTAATTTTCATGTCTTATGTAATGAAGATATCTAAGAGGATAGTACAAGACCTCTGAAGGGTCAAGCACGCCTTGTGATGACTAACGAGTTCTTTCTTCTTCTACGGTGTACTTGTGGGTCGTTACATACTTGGTATCAAAGGAAAAGGTTTTGGGAAATAGTTTAGGGTGTAAAGTCTCACAAGCCACATCTAGTAGATCTTGTTCATCGGTGTGAGTCCCGACACACCCAAAAGTGAGAGGCTATAAGGCGATAGAAGTTTCACTTTTTTCATTATTTTTATGTCGTGCCATAGATTTGATTTCTATAAGATATCTCTCAACCTCTTCTCTTGTGTTTATAGTACATAAATACAAGGTGCACACCCTCTAGAAGGGAGGAGGGAGGAGTAGCTAATGAGATTATCCCTCACCCTGGTGAGCAAGTCCCTATAGATGACCAAGAGGATCTGAATGAGGCAGTTCCTCCTCCGGAACTTCACGGACCTTATGTACCCCAAATGCCTCCAATGCCCCAAGTTCCTCAAGCTCCATATGCTGAAGGGGATATGACTAATGCAAAGTTAAGGTCTGCCCTTATGGATTTGACCTGACTCATGACGACTCAAGCTCATGTCATTACTAATCATTTGGTTGCCCTAGCTAACCAAGGAGGTGGACCTCAACCTAATTCAAGTACTCCCGCTGGTAGAATTTGGGATTTCATGAAGGTGAACCCTCCTACTTTTCATGGCACTAAGGTGGATGAAGATCCTCAAGGCTTCATAGATGTGGTGTTCAAAGTGGTTGATGTTATGGGTTACCCTAGAGAGAGAGCGAAACTAGCCGCTTACCAACTCAAATATGTGGCTCAAGTGTGGTTTGAGCAATATAGGGATGATAGACCCTTAAGGGATGGTCTGGTAGATTGGGAAGTGTTCAAAGCGACTTTTCTTGATAGGTTCTTTCCCTTAGAGTGGAGGTAGAGGACGATGGTTGAATTCATGGATCTTCGTCAAGAGGGAATGAGTGTGAAAGAGTACTCTCTCAAATTCACCCAACTCTCCAAGTATGCCCCAACCATAGTAGCCAACCCTAGGGCTAGGATGAATAAATTTGTGATGGGAGTGTCTTGCTTGGTGTATAAAGTGTGTCGTATATCAATGGTCCTTAATGATATGGATATCTCTAGGCTCATGGTTTATGCTCAACAAATTGTGGAGTTCAAGATTAGGGAGATAAGACAAGAGGGAAGAGGCCAAGGTCGGACGAACCAAGTAAACCAAAATCTAAAAAGATGTTTTATCATCAAGAGTATTCCATGGGGGACAAGGATAGGGTTCCCAACCGTAATTCCCAAGGATGTGGTCAACAAATATAATCAAGGCAGTCTTGATCCTAATGCTCCAAAGAGGAATAGTCTCTTTGTACTCGGGACTAATTAAGGAACTAATCCGAAAAGAAACCCCGGGTAATTCTTAATTGCTTATGGTTGTTTGTTTATGTTGTAATATGATTTTATATGATCCTGTCCCTTATATTGTCATGCCCTCATATTAGATTGCTTAAAAGATTAGTTATTGAATCATTATGCATGCTTCACAGTGAAAGTTTGATATTCACTGTAAAGAAATTCAAAATTTAACAAAATTATAATTTAAAGAATAAGGTTTCAATGTGTGTAGAATTGATGTATATGAGCATGCCTAATGTTGGAGAGGGTAGTTCCTCAAAAAATGAAGAAATGAGTGTGGGCTTTGAATTATGGAAATTGTTCCAAAAGTTTCATGTGTTGCTAAAATGCTTATCAATGTGTAGTTGGTCTCCTTGTTAAGTTTGTGCATTGACTATAAATGTTTTTACATTTATGTGATGTGTTACATTCTTCTAGCTTAGGCCTTCATGTCCCTAAAAGTTTTTAATGTCATTCGAGGACGAATGTTGTTCCCAGTGGAGGAGAATGTAACGCTTCTAAAATGAACTAGGTTGAACTAGAGCTTCACATTTGTATCATGAATTAGTTATGTGTTAAAATGATTAATAAAATATTTTTAGGCAGTGTGATTAATAATGATAATTTTACGCAGCGTATAAATTTTTGTGATGTTTGGAGGTCAAAGTTCATTGAACGTCAATGACGTTCGAAAGATGTTCCTTGAAAAGTGCTTGTCCGTCTTAGTATGTTTTGGCAAGTTTTACGTGTTCGTTTTGGTTTAAATTGATGGTGGAAGTTACTAACACCTAGATGAACATGTATAGGGATTTAACATCCAGGTATGACTCCATATAGGACCCACAAGGGGCCCTAGAATAGGAGCCCAACATTTAGGCAGAAACTGCCAAGTGCACTGTCCCATCGATGCCCTTCACTAACGGACCGTAATCCTGTTGACGGGACGTCATTTCGGGGAGTAGCTCCACCCTTAGTGTTGGGATATTAACCCCCAGGATTGAGTTTCTGATTCTATTGATGCCCCAGCAGGACGGGCCATCGATCAGACGACGCCTAGTAGCTAGGGGTCGTCGATTAGCACCTGTGAAAAGCTGGCAAAATTTCTGTCAAGTTGTGGGTGTTTTTATAAATTCACCCCAATTTGATTATTCAACATCACTGATTATTTTGAGATTTTTAAGGCATTTTAACTTGGTTTAAAGTCCTATATCTAGACAAGACCTTATATTCAAATATTTAAAACTCGTCCTTTAAGAAAGAACTCTATCAAACTCCATAGAAGCTAAAACTCAAGGAAGAGCTAAATATGAAGGTTGTGGACGTTTTCTTCATAATCATTTCTTGGTTTTATTCTCATTGAGGTATGGTAGTCATCCTTAAACCTTCTTTAATTCAACGAGCCACTTCTAAGTGTTTTCAAAAAGGGTTTTCAAACTCCAACTTCCTTTATCGTTGACTCTAAGCATGGGTCTTTGCATGAAAACGTCTTAAGGATTCAAATATGTTGTTTCTAGTGTTAGTTGGTGATTTTAATGTCAATACATCAATCAAACCATGCTTATGCTTCATATCAACTTTTGGCTAATGAAGTGGGTTTGTTGCTTTCATCCAGATAATGTTAGAGTTCAGTTTCTTATGTGGTATTGTGGGTTAGCTACTGACTATACATGCTTTATTATGTGGTTTTGGAGAAATATTTAGGAAAGGTAGTTAAAGTTTGGATGAAGTGTAAGTTGCTCTATCTTGTATAGTCTCCATTGAATTGCTCTTGAGTGGTATGGTCCACCTTTGTTGGCGGTGTTTATTTGAAGTATATGAATATCTATTTATATGTGTATTGTTAGTATGGCCTTGAAGACTTGACGTATGAAGTAAAGTGATAATGATGATGTTCTTGTTGATGTGCTTTATGAAGCTTGAAATGTATGTTTTGTAGAGACTATGTCTAAGTGAAGTATATGTTTATGTGAAGTATGCTAATGTGTGAAATATGATGAATGAAGGTATGAGCATGTTTAGAAGTCTATGTTATGAATATGGTGATTATATGAAAGGTGTTCTCACATGTACACACACACTTAAATAAATGAATGAAGTTAATGAATGTGATTGGTAGATTTTAGGGTGGACACTCTTCGTGAGTAGAGATGAAGTGTTTAGACCACTCCCTACTCTTCCTAAAATAATACTAGTAATGAATGTGAACGGGGGAGTTTGGGGTGAACACTCTTCGTGAGTTAGGATGAAGTGTTTAGTAGAAACCTCATTATTTCCCAATAGCTTTCTAAGATAGTTTGGAGGATGGATACCCTTTGTGAGTTGAGATGTGGTGTCAAATAGTTATCCCCTAACCTTTAGTAATGAATGGTTAAGACTCCATGGGGGAGTTATGCTTAGAACCAAGAGGATTTGTAAAAGGGGTGGTTATACTTAGTGAGTTTAGATGTTGTATCCAATGAACCTCTTGAGATGAGTCCTCCTCGTTAGTAGAGAATGAGTTACTTAGAAGCAATCTGTTTATGCCTTAACTATGCGCCCACATAGGTGTAGCTACTGGAGAATCCATTTAAAGGCTAAGAGAATGAAACTAACCTAGTACAGTGGGGATCCCTTATCCGATAGGATTTAATGTCGGGATTCTATGTCTAGCTCTCGTTGTCCATGTCGGTTAATGCTAGCCCATACAAAAGAATTTTAATTAACTAAGTCTCCTAAAGAGTGTACTACTTAGTGTAGGTGGTGCTATGGGACACTATCTATCCATTGCACACACTAGGAACTTGAAAGGGGAGTCTTGGTGTGTCTTTATAGTCAATGTATGAATGGCTCATTATGTAATGAAAATGAATTATGTGACTTAAGGTCTAATGTTAAGAAAGCATGTTATGGTTGTGTTTTGTCTGATGAAGTTTACGAATGATGAATGCGGTGTGCTTAATCTAAGGGAATACCCAAGGAGGTCCTGGTGGGATTGGTAGTATGAGATTTTACTTTCACATTGCACCTTGTATAACTTGGGGGTTACCTTGGAGATGGCACTTATGTGAAGTCCTTAAATGTAAGTATGTTTCTCTTGTGTCTAGTTATAGAATGTGGATTTGTTCACGTGTGAAGTAAGCCTATATTGGATAGTCTTGAGGATCACTAAGGTGAGTATTGAAGTTATTTTATGGGTGGTTCCTTTATGTCTTACCTAAGTGAGACTTGGGATAACCTTGGTTAAGGGAACTTCAAAGAAAATGAGTTCACTATGAGTTGGCATGAAATGAGTTCACTGTAATTTTGCTTGAGTTCACTGTAATGTCCATTTTGGTGTTAAAATTATGGAAGTTCTATCCTATGTGCTAAATGATGATTTGTATTCTATTTTATTTCTATATTCATGAAGTTTTTACTTAATCAGAATGAAAGTTTATTTCTACTAAAATGTCCTCTTTTGCATGTTTTTGCGTAAGCATACATAGTACAATGATTGTACTAACCCCATATTTTTCTATACTCTATAAGTATAGGTTTGGAGTAAGTGGAAGTCTAGAAGGCAAAGCTTAGGAATAGACTCTCTCATGAATCTGTATGTCCTCATATATTCGACGACATAGTCTATGTTTTATTAGTTCTCTTGAAAGACTTGTATAAGAATTATTAATTATTTTCTTTCAATGTAAAGGGTTGTGTCCCTATGTTATTTAAGTTGTGTCTTTAAGATGGCTTGTGACGCTGAGAGTACTCTTTAGTAATTTATAAAATATATTTCCTTATTATTATTAATGTCGTGAAAAGTTTTAATTCCACACTACTTTTTATGTCTCATGTAATGAATGATAGCTAAGACGCTAGTACAAGACCTCTGAAGGGTCAAGTACGCCTTGTGACGACTCAATAGTGCTTCCTTCTTCTAGGGTGTACTTGCGGTTCGTTACACTCCATGAATGGAAGAATACATGGATTAATTAGCTTGACATACCTTAGATTAGAGACTTAATACTAGCTTGAATCCTTGGAGAAATTCGTCCTAAGAGCAGCTTCAAATTTCCATTCTTCTTCTATGGTGTTCTTGAGAGAGATTTGGAGAGGGAGAGGTTTTGATCTTGGAGTCTAATGTCTAGATGGGTCTCTTATTTTTTAAATACTCATAAAATTACTAAAACCACCTAATTTGACTGCGCATGCATTTATTTGGACTTGTGGTGAATTTCCCATTCACCCCTTAAGTGACCAGCGTGCTGCAACAAAATTGCAGGCTCCATCGACAACCTGCAGTCGACGGACCGTCGATCGAACGATGGCTCCATCCTGCAGGTCCATCATTTGCAAAAGAGACTCTGCAATATGGGGGCTTCAGCTCCCATTCTTAGTATGGGGCTACGCCAACCCATCCACGGGTCGTTCCTTGGACGACGAGGCGTTGTTTGGCCATCGTTGGTTGACACTACTTTGTACAATTTTGACCCACAAGTTAGGTCCTCCTCAAGGACTCTTAGGGTGGTCCTTGGGGAGTCTTGGCCGGAATTTTCCGCCCTAAATACGTCCGTCTACATTTTAGGATTCTTTCCTACAAATTTGAGCCCCAAACACTCCATAAAACCTCATGAAACATACTAAGGCACACAAGCACGTCCTCAAGGCTAACTTTTGAACATCTCGAGCGTTCTTGTATGTTTGACCTCAAAACTCTTCCAAACATCACATGCTTCCTCTAAACAATTAAATTAGTCATTTTAAGACCTTTTATGGTCATGACACACATGTTAGGCTCTATTTTAACCTAATTCATTTTGGGGTCCTTACAGTTATGATATAGTTCTAGCTGTTAAAACTTGTTATGATTGAATGGAGTCCTCATGTGGAATGATAGGTTACTTTATGGTTGTCTTCACTGATAGTATAATGTTATAAAATAGTCTTGAAATATTTTGGAGAAATGTGGTAAATAGTGAAAGATGATTGTTTCCCTTTGTATATGAGTAATGTTTCATAGTTGTCGTTGTGTGGATTGGAGTCTTTTGTATAGGCTTGCTCCTAAGAACAAAATGTAATTGTGAAGTATTCTAGTTAATGGAAGAACCCATATGACAAGTTCATTAGTTCTCTTATGAATCTATTGTCACGACCCGAGAGTACCCCCTAGAAGTTAGGGTAACCCTTAGGTCTAAACAAGGCTTACTTGACCATACAGAGGTCTTGTACTAGCCATTTTCTATCATTCATTACATAAGACATAAAAAGTAGTGAAGAATTAAAACTTTTCACGACATTAATAATAATAATAAAATATATTTCATAAAACTATAGAGTAGTCTCGTTTTCACAAGTAATCTTAAAAGACACAACTTAAATATCTATGGGATACAGCCCTTTACATTAAATCAAAGTAGATAATGAGTCTTAATAGTAGAAACTAAGAAGTAGAACTAAGCCCTCTAATATATGAGGACATACTTAGTTTTGAGAGAGTCGAATCCCAAGATTGCCTTCTAGTCTTCAACTTGCCTCCAACCTATCCTTATTAAGTATATAAAAGTATGAGGTTAGTACAAACAATGTACTAAGTATGGCATGTGCAAAAACATGCAAAAAGGGACGTTTTAGTAGAAATAAGCTTTCATGCCAATTAAGTAAAATCTTCATGATATTGAAGTAAAATAGCATATAGATCACCATTTAGCACATAAGAAAGGACTTCCATAATTTTATCACAAAGACAATTTTACAGTGAACTCCAAAATAATTATAGTGAACTCAACTTTACAGTGAACTCATTCATACCAAATCAAAGTGAACTCCTTTCCTTTGACGTTTCCCTAACCAAGTTATCCTAAGACTCAGTAAGGTAAGACATGAAGGAACCCCACACACACACCCTTCTATACACACCTAAGTGATCCTTAAGACTACAACATAGGCTTACCTCGCACGGGAAACAAGTCCACACTCTATAACTAGACATTAGAATAACATTTATGCATTAAGGACTTCACATAAGTTCCCTTTTCCAAGTGGACTTAAAAGTTACACAAAGTGTAATGTGAGAATAGCATCCCATACTAATATTCCAACTTTACGATCCTTGAGGATTCCATGAGGTTCGGTACACCACATTCACCATTCATAAACTTCATTATACAAGATATAACTTAAACATGCTTTCTCAACAATAGACATTAAGTCACAAAACTTCATTTAATTACATGATAACAAATTCATACACTTTATATAAAACACACCAAGACTCTCCTTTAGGAATGTCTACTTGTGCAATGGATAAATGGCATCCATACCACCACCTACCCTAAGTAGTACACTCTTTTAGGAGACTTAGTTCATTCCATTCTTTGGTGGGGTATAGCTTTAACCGACATAGACCATGAGAACTAGACATGGAATCGCGATATTAACGCTATCGGATGAGGGATCCCCACTTTCCTAGGGCAGGGTCATTCTCTTAGCCTTTACATGGATTATCTAATAGCTACACCTATGCGGGCGCATAGTTAAGGGATAAGGAGATTTCTTCTAAGTAACTCACTCTCTACTCATGAGGAGTACTCATCTCAAGAGGTACATTGGGTACAACATCTCTACTCACAATGTGCACCCACCCCTTCTTCAAATCCTCTTGGTGCTAAGCATAACTCCCCCATGGATTCTTAAACATTCGTTACTATAGGTTAAGGGATAGATAATTAGCACCACATCTTAACTCACGAAGGGTATCCAACATCTAATTTATCTTAGAAAGCTCTTGGGAATACTGAAGTTTCTACTAAACACTTCATTTTAACTCACGAAGAGTGTTCACCCCAAAAATCCCCTTTTCATTCACATTCTTTAGCTTCATTCATTCATTCAAAGTGTGAGTGTGTGTACATGTGAGCACACCTTTAACATAATCAGAATTTTCATAACATTGACTTCTAAACATTCTTACATCTTCATTCATCATATTACATAGTTTAACATGCTTCACTTAAACATATAGTTCACTTAGACATAATCTCTAGAATACTTCACATAACAATGCTTCATAAAGCACATCAACAAGAACAACATCATTATCATCTTATTTCACAAAATATGTCTTCATGTCCTTATTCACAATACACAAGTAAATTCACATTCATATACTTCAAGTAAACACCGCCACCAAAGGTGGACCATACCACTCAAGAGAATTTCATAACAAGAGCTAAACAATGTGACCAACTTACAATTCGTCCAATCTTTCAACACCTATTCATAATTTATCAAACAGTTCATCATAAAATGGCCCTTAGGGCAGTAGCTAAAACACAATATAACCATAAATAAAACATATTTCTAACATTCTCTAATCATGCTCATTAAACTCATTTCATAAGCTAAAAGTTTGTTAAAAGCATGAACATGGTTTCATTGGGGTTATGAAATTAAATTCTTCATTTAATACTAGGAACAACTCATTTTAATCATTAAAACGTTTTCATACAAAGACCCATACTTAGAGCCAAGAAATAAAGAAGTTTGAAGTTGAAACCCGATTTGAAATCATTTATAAATGGCTCCTTGAATGAAAGGAATTTCAAGGATGACTACCATACCTCAATGAGAAGAAAACCACTAACTTTTTATGAAGAACACGTCCACCACCATCCCTCCAAGACTTTCCTTGAGTTCAATCTTCTATTGTGTTTTGAGAGAGTCTTTTTTGAGGGAGATTTTTGGGTTTTTGAAAATGAATTCTAAAATTAGGTCTTAGTGTTTGACCCTCTTAATATACCTAAAATACCATAAAATAATCATCCATGGTTCATAAAAGACTTGGGGTGAATTTACAAAACACCCCAAGCTAGGTGGATTTCGTGACAGCTTTTACACGCACAATCGACGCCCCTCTAGTGACGGGTCGTCTCCCAGTCGACGCCCCTTAGGTGGGGTCCGTCGATTGGGTCTCCCAGTCGACGCCCCTATAACCTTTGAAGTTAACACATACATTCATAAGACCACTTCATATAACAAGGCATATACTTCACATTACACTTAACATAAGACCTTACTCACATTCCTAATCTAAGTCTACTAGTGCAATGTACATGTGAAGCCCCATAACCTCACACATACTTATTAAACCTATAATAATACCATAAGCATCATAACATTAAATTCATCCATTAACATAATATTGTAGTCAGCTACATGTAAACCAAGTAGGACCTTCATTCAAATAGTCAATAACACCACATCGTACACATAAGGAAAGACTTTCATCATATAGTCAATACTACAAAGTCATGGATAAGAAACATAGACATAGTCACATACATTAGAACACCTCCCTAGGACTTCCCTCAAGACCCTCTTGTGCAATGCATAGTGAAGTCACATACCCTTACCTACACTAAGAAATTACCCTTAGGTTATCCTAGTTAGGGTCCTTACTTTACTTCCATTGTCCATTTTACTTTAGGGAAACTATAGCCTTAACCGACACTAAGACCATGGGTTCTAAACATGGAATTTGGTGTAGTAGAACCTTACACAAATGGAAGGTGTTATTACCTAGCCAGGGTAGAACATTAACACATGCTAGCATACTAGTGATATCACTTTCTAGATCCTATGTGGCAAGCATAGTTATTGAACTAAGAGATATACATAACCCTCTACATGTTCATTAGCATTGGAGCCTCATCTCATGAAAAACCATGGTTGAATCTTCCTCATAGAAAGTCAACACCTCTTGTGGAACCATAGGTGAATATTCCTTCAAGGGAAGTCAACACCTTATGAGGAACCAATTGTTAAAAATCCTCCAAGGGAATCAAACACCTCTCATTGTCAAGTTCACTCGGTGCTAAGCTAAGTTCCCTTTTATTGAAAAGACTTTATCACATTATTTTATAAAATATAGGCGTTAGGAGATTGAATCCTCATATGCTTAGCTCATAGGTTATAGATGAGAGTTCGTCAACCTATATCATGTGAGAAACCCTTTCACATGGACATAGCATATCCAAACACCATCTAGTTTGGGGTACCCTTGAGAACACCTTTCAAGTGCCCCTCTATTGACTAGATCTACATACATATGTGTGTGTAGACATATATGTGAGAAAACCTTTCACATAACACATTAAGGCCACACATGTTCATACATCAATACATAGTTATATATGTGTAAGTGTATGAGCATTCCTTTCATATAAACACTTTAAGACCGCACATTCATATTTCATAATATCATATACTTAACATCATAACATAGAAGTCATATTCATAACATGTTCATACATTCCTATACATGTACTTAAAAGACAAACCTAGGAACTATCCTATCAAGGTACACATGTCCAATGCATAGACAATGTCTCATACCCTTTCCCATAGTAATACACCTATCAAGTAATCCTAGTTAATGATACATCACATACTTTCACATAGGGGTACATAGGTAAGGGATCATTAACAATTTATAATCATTTAAATCAGCACCTAATCAAACCCCAACATAGTCATACATATACTTGTCACATGAGCAATACAACCTAGATCGTAGCTAGAATAGGAAACTAGGCATACGCTTCACATGGGGTGATCATTACCAATACATATTCATAGTATAATTGCCATCAATGCCATGATCACATCACATATATATTTACAATAAGGTAAACACCGCCACCATAAGTGGACCATGCCACACAATGCCATACAAGGTTTCATCAACTACCAATTCTTTAAGAAAGTGCAAGAAATAGGCATTCATACCAATTTCTCACCCTTTGATCATCCTTTACCAATACTCCTTTTTTATCAACAATTAATATAAAAAGGAAGTATCTAAATGTGCTTTAATAATAAGAGAAACCATGCATAAACCACTACAAGAACGTGCTACAAAATAATACAATACATCACAAATATACAAGAAAGTAGAAGGACATAGATCATTATCCAATTCCACTTGCATTGATAATAAATTATATTTCATCAATAATATTAATCTATGGCAGTATCTAAACACATAGTAATAAAGTATAACTCATAATTCATGTACCTTATAATTGAGATCACATCATGTATATAACATTATCAATCTATAGGCTCAAGAACCTAGATCAATCCTTACCAAGACTCCTTTTCTTTAATCATGAATAACTCACACCCAGATTTCATCAATAATATCAACCTAAGCAGTACTTAAAGAATCATAACCTAAACAAAATCCTACTACAAGTGCCATAAAATCGAGATTAGGTTGAATAGCATGCTTTAACAATCAATAGGAAATAGAGATCAATTCTTCAATGCCCAATCCGTATTGGACCAATATTACATAATTCATCATCACATGAGACCATAGTCAATATCTAACCATCAATTTAACATAATTGAATCACATAACAATCAATCTAGAATCAAGATCAAAAGATACTACATTATAGACTAGCCTTATTCAAATCTTCAAACATTGGTTCTCATGGATCACTCCTCATCAATTCACCAACAAAACACATACTAGGATATAGATATAGGCAATTCAACATACTTGAATCATAAGTCAATCGATACACATTAACGATAACAAAGCCCACACATAGGCTAAATCGAGACTTTGAAGGGAGCATGGGTTCATCATGTAATTGGATTTAAATCCACATTACAATTAACATGTTAACTTCAATTCATCATTAGTAAGACCATAAAAATGTTTTGAGAAAGAACCCATACCTAGATTGAAGAAAGAGAAGTTTGATCATGTTTTTCTCTTTGAAAACATTGAGAAGAACTCTCTAGATGGAATATTAACAAGAGATAAAGGGTCACCATACCTTAATGTAGAAGAAAACCTCTAAAATGGTGAATAACCCACGGAAATCCAAGCTCCAAGCGCTCTAGACACCCTAACTCATTTTTGGGGGTCTTACAATATCCCCCACTTAAGAACATTCGTCCTCGAATGACACTTAGAACACTTTAATCACAACAAGGACTTCAATGAATCATAGAGAAGATCACCATATTCATACATCATCACATAGAAGTCAATGCACCAAACTTACAAGGAACACAAAATTCACACCATTTAGCACTCAATGCAACACAAGCAAGCCACACTTCCACTCACTCATGCTTAATAAATCAAACACTTAGCTTTTGTCATGTTCATAGGAGGAAAATCCTTCTACTAATCATAACATGTTCATTCCATTTCAATTCTTTATGATCTCATCATACATCCATCTTTAAGTCACACTTAGGCAGATTTCAACAACACTCAAGAAACAATTAGGCACTCATACTTCAATGAACATAGACTTGAGTTAATTAAATCAACAAGGGTCTTTCTTAATTAGACCTACTACCATGAAGTTCATACTCAACCATAACATGCTTAGTTGTGTCCATGGAGAAATCTCCTTCTCCTCAACACACTTACATGTCTCATGAGTTCATAGGCAAGCAATGCACAAAGGCCAATTCACTTTAAAATGAGAATTTCTCAACTCTTAACCCAGACATGTTCAAACATTCTTCCTAGTGAAGTCAAAATGGTAATTCACACCACACACATCACAATATTTAGGAAGTCATTTCACAAAACTTCAATTTCTAGCATAACACTAGCTTTCATAAACATGCATACTTTAGGGGAAAGTCTTACAATGTTTACGCACACATAAGGACAATAGCTAAACATGCCATCACTTTTCAAAAGTGGACCTACAATCATGCTTCCCAAACCATAAAAGTCATATCATTTTCAAGACACTCAACATTTTTCATTTTTAAAGAGGCTTTATTTCTCCTTATAAGGCTAAACATTACTCATTAAGAGTGAGTTCAAACATGTTTCTAACCTTATCTTATGAAGTTAAATGCACAACTAGTATATTAGGATGCACAATCAACATGAGAAACCATAATTTGCTAAAAAATCCTTTTTCATGCAATTTAGAATCCTCAAAACATGCTTAACATAGTGTCAATCATGTCACGACCAGGATTCTGGAATCCGAATCGCCACCGGCGTCGTTGACCTCTCAGAGGTCGCAGACAAGCCTCATCTTGCATTCATCACATTCATCTAGTTAAATTTGCAAAAAAATTTAAACGTATGAAGTATACATAGACTTCATATAATTATTAACTAGTTACATCATATACTAAGCTCAACATAACAGAACAACCATCTATCATAAAGAATCAATTCAAAACTAAAGATGAATATATCATAAATGGTTTGCCAAACACGGCCTTATTACAAAGCTTCGAAATGAAAGTACAAAAGAAAATCTAGGGACAACATCCACTAGATATGTCTAAAACTAAGGCTAGACTAAAACTGTAGCATCCTCAAAATCAAGAGGACCTACCAAATGGTTTGGAGAAACGCTGAAGTCTAAACCGCTGCAAGTGTCGTCAATCTGTCCTCTGACCTGCACCTATAAAAATAGTAAATAGTAGGGGGTTAGTACACCACTTGTATTAAATATGGGTGTATGCACACATACACATAAAGCTATGCATGATCAATGAAAGCTCTTCCTAAGCAACATGCCATTTCTGGAAAGTCTAGGCATTAGACTTTCCTAATTCGTTATTTGTGAATTTTGGTATGAATATGAAGTATTTTAATGAATTCAAAACACATAACTCATTTTCTATATGATTACAAGACATTAGTATCATCATCATAATTTTAGAAAAACTCGAGCGATGATTTAAAAATTTGATCTTCCTAACCCGAGAGCTTCATTTTTGACACTTAGATTATTTTTCAGTGTTTTTCTTCTTGTTGTTGTGTAGTTCAATAATTACTTTGGTCCTCTGTTTTACTTACAAGTGCAATGATTCATTATAGTCCCATACCCACAATGAATCGATGTAAGTAATCCAAGGACTAAGGAATGATTTCCCTACCTTATAGTGAGTCATTCTTTACACTATATATTCATTATGTTTCATAAGCCATTCTCTATTGGTCATGCCATTTATTTCATTACTTTAATCTTAGGGAAGTTATGAGGTATTTAATTAACATTACGTTTCTACTACCCTTTATTGGCATCATATAAGAAGTCATTATAAGCCAATATTTTTGGATTTGCCCATTATTTGCTGAAACTTCATGAGTGTGACATTGGCAATTGAAATTCTTAAGCTCTTCTTCATTGCTCACTTTGAACATACGTTCCATTATAATCATCATTCTCACTTTCATAGTGACATCATTAGGAACAAGATCATGCGAGCTTAACATGAAATCCAGTTTCTTCCCCACACTGAAAAGAGGTGATTCACCGCTTAAAATTAATCTAGATCATGTGAACTACTCATGAAATCCAGTGTCTGCCCCACACATGGAAAGGGGTGATCCCCAGCTAAGGCGAGTCCATCTCAAGTATTCACTCCACACCAAAAGAAGTGGGTCACGACTATAGTGAACCAAGAACATATCGTGAGCATTAACCAACATAGATCATGTGAGCTAAACATGAAATCCAGTGTCTGCCCCACACCAAAAAGGGGTGGAATCACTGGCCAAAGTGAAACCGAACATGTTTAGTTTGCTTAGGTGGAAACCACTAGCTAGTTCCTATGTTGGCTAGACATAGTTCGAAGACTAGGGACGTAATGAGACTACTTATCCACCTCGGTGGTAGCCTCGTCTCATGAGACTTACACGTGCAAGCATATGCTCATAACTAGTCTATCGGTGTTGTTCTCACTTTCATTATCTTCTTTATCTTTTAGAGTTGACTCAAGCATTATGGAAGCTTACTTCTAGATTGAGATATACTTACTCTTTTGATGACTTGTCATCCTTACTTTACATTGATGAAATGTGAATTGTCCTTACATATCATCCTTACTTTACATTGATTAAATGTGAATTGTCCTTACATATCATCCTTACTTTACATTGATAAAATGTGAATTGTCCTTACATATCATCCTTATTTTACATTGATGAAATGTGAATTATCCTTACATATCATCCTTAAGTGTTAATGAGACTATTCTCACACATTCTAACACCTTCATTCATGAGTATTCTTTTAACATAGTAGCTTAGGTGTAAGTAAGACTTATCTCACTTTCTTTAACACCACAGTCTGGTATCTTACTTAATTTAGACCCCTTTAATTATGTTATAACTCACGTTACTTCTTTACTTTAGTGTAGTAGCTTCATATCATCGTTTATGGACGATGAGCACTTCATTCAATGCGTTTCATGTATTCATAGTTCATTCATTTAGAGCATGTTGGGAGTTGTCCCAATGAATGGCATGCCCTTGGTTATGGATTCATTGAGTTACTTTAGAAGTGCTTATAATATCATTTGATACTCTAAGTACACAATATTGGCATATGATTAGTATTGGCTCAACATTTAGATATTAAACTACATAACCATTTTTGTTGGTATAGACCAATTTTACGTATGATCATATTTAAATTGAATATGTATGAACCTTTAGCCAAAATTTCAATCATTTACATAAGCTCCTAGCCATTAGCATGCATTCGTTTTAACAAAGTAGTGTTAGCCAATTTTATTGGCATCAGATAGTCAATTCATTCAAGATGTGATTTCATAGTTGTCTTTTAAGCCAATTCTTAGTTCATGACTTTAGGGTAACGTTTTTAAGACATATTGGACATGATCATATTAAGATTTGATGACTTTACTATCTTCATAATGTCACAAAAACAGCAACACAACATTCGTACAAACACATCAACACTTAAACAATTACGGATGTAACTAACACATCATCGATTCATGATTCACGTTTTAAGAACTTGATTTTATACGAACACAACTTCATAGATCAATCGACATTCATAATTCAAGATCATTACACATAATATTAGCCAGCACCACATACCAACAACATGATCTCTAACCTATTCAACATGGAATCAAAAAGGATTAGGGACAAGGAGTTCGACGAGAACACTGGAACAACCCTAGTTTTCAAGATCTTTGAATCATTGGAAAGAATGTTCTCTTGGAGAAATAAGTCCAGGAGAGAAAACCATACCTTATGTAGAATTTAATCTACTAAGATCACCTTGAACGAGACCTTGAAGAAACCTTGTAATTGCCCTAGAACGTCGATGGAACTTTTCCGTTTTAGTTTTCTTTGTCTACCGCCTCGTTCTTGCGTTTTTGTTATAAGTGTTTTGATCGTTATTTTTAGGTTTATGAACTGATCTTTAATTATACTACTTAGGTTTAATAAGTTAATTTAATAAACTAATTAACCAATTACCAAAACGCCCCTCCTAAGTTGACTAAACATAGGAGAATGTTGACTTGACCAAAAATCTGGAAATTGGTGTTGACTATGGTTTCGGTCAACATTTTGACCTTATATTAATTAATTAAATCCTTAATTTAATTAATTTAGGTACCTAGGGTAAATACTAAAGTACCCCTAAGTCATTGGAACCATAATCAAACCTTTAGGACCATCTTAGGTTAAGTACTAGGATGTTTCTTGAATTATACTATGTTAGTGTAAGGATTTCTTTTTGACCATTTAAATTAATTAAATTGCTAATTTAATTAATTGACCTAAGGTAATTACTAAAGTACCCTGAAGTCGTTAGGACCTTAACTAATCATTTGGATCATCCTAGTTAGGTACTAGGTTGTCCCTCTCTGGTCTTAACCAAAATCTGGAAATTTCCTTTGTAGTTTCGGTTTTAGACCTTTTAAATTAATTAATTAAGTTGCTAAATTAATTAATTCGGTAACCTAGGGGAATTACTAAAGTATCCCTAAGTTGTTAGGACCATAACTAACATTTTGGACCATCCTAGGTTAGGTACTAGGTTGTCTCCTCAACTAGTACTAGGTTAGTGTCAACCCGGTTTAGTCCTAGGTTGTCGGGTGCACTAGTGAGTCCATTTCGGTTAGTCCTAGGTTATTTAGCTAGTTAGGATAGTTAATTAGGACCTAGAGTTGGTTAGGAAGTTAGGCCCAACATGGAGGGACCCGTCCACACATGCTGCCCCTTAACTACCGTAATCGAATTTGGTTAGGGTGGTCCCTTCCTTATGGCCGATTCCCACTTGCCCATGTGCTTGCACATGGGTTGGTTGTATTTTCCTAACTAACTATTCTTGATGTCCTATTTGGAATATTTACTTATTGTCCCAAGGACCCTTACCATGTCCTTGGGCACTACTTACTCTGCATGATCATTTTAATTGATCATGTGCCATGGTATCTAGGCTTGACACTTTGGATGCCTCATACCTTTTGTGAGTTGGACGAAATATATTTTATTAGCTTAAGGTCTTCATTTCAGGTACATTTCTTAAACGCCCATCTTGTATTGGGGTATGGCAACCCAAAAAATATTTTTCATATTCGTATATAGAAAATTGGCTAATATCTCGTAGCCAATTTTTCTACACTATGCCCAATATTTCTCAATATTGGGCATTGGGGTGACTATGTACCCCTTATAGGCTTTCTTAAGGACATACTGGGATCTTCATTAGACATGTGATTTTCCGGAACGTTACATTAGCCCCCCCTTAGGAACATTCATCCCCGAATGACACTTTCACATCATTTAAACAAAGAGGGTGATTTTCGAAAGTTACTTTATCATGATTAAACTTTTCTCTTTTGTGAAAATCTGATTCACACTTATTTGGATGATGCATAACATTCAAGCTTATCTGAAGCTTCATATTTGAGATTGAGGAATTTCCTTCTCAATCACACTTAACTTAATGCACATCATAACTCATGCAATACAAAATCATATCTATGCTACACAAAAACAGCAACATGAAATGCAAACATGACTAAATTTTAACTCACATAATGCTATTATAGGACATACGATTAGTGGCCTATCACACCTAATTGACTAAAGCACTTATACATAGAGTTTTCTTAAACATAAACCAAACTTAGGAAGAGAATATATAACCTTAAGAACTGAACAAATGAGGGTAGCGGGATCTCATATTGGCCTCGGCCTCCCACATTGCTCCCTCAACAAGATGGTTCCGCCATAGAACCTTCACAGTGGCAACCTCCTTGTTTCTCAGCCGCTTCACTTGGCGATCTAAAATTTTGACTGGAACCTCTTCATAAGAAAGGTTCTCATCAACTCCTAACCCCTCAACAAGCAGGATGGATGCTGGATCGCCTAGACATTTCTTAAGCATAGAAACGTGAAACACTAGATGAACAGAAGCCAAGTCTTGAGGTAATGTTAGCTCGTATGCAACGTTTCCCACTCGCCGTAAGATCTTATAAGAACCTATATACCTCGGACTCAACTTGACTTTTTTACCAAACCTCATCGCCCCTTTCATGGATGATATCTTCAGGTAGACTTGATCACCCACCTCGAACTCAAGAGCTCTCTTTCGGTTATCTGCATAGGATTTCTGCGGACCGTAAGCAGTAGACAATCTATCCTTAATCATCTTCACCTTCTCTACAGCCTCATGCACGATCTTGGGACCAAGGATGGCCGATTCTCCTACTTTGAACCAGCCAATCGGAGATCTACATCTTTGGCCATATAATGCTTCGAAAGGTGCCATTCCAATACTGGAATGGTAGCTATTATTGTAAGAGAACTCTATCAGTGGCAAGTGATCATCCCAACTCCCCTTGAAGTCAATAA
Organism: Solanum lycopersicoides; assembly: GCA_022817965.1. Taxonomy (NCBI): domain Eukaryota; kingdom Viridiplantae; phylum Streptophyta; class Magnoliopsida; order Solanales; family Solanaceae; genus Solanum; species Solanum lycopersicoides. The sequence goes on from CM040624.1 coordinate 74,494,601, forward strand.
CACATGGTCTCAACATGTCTTCAAGGGTCTGGATGGTACGCTCTGCTTACCCATCTGTCTGCGGATGGAAAGCAGTACTAAGCTTCAGCTGTGTACCCAAACTTTTCTGGAAAGATTTCCAAAAATGAGAAGTGAATTGATCCCCTTTGTCTGAAATAATAGATAGAGGAATCCCATGACATCTCACTATCTCATTTATATAAATCTTGGCATAGTCTTCGGCCTTGTAGGTAGACTTCACAGGTATGAAGTGAGCGAACGTGGTCATTCTGTCAATAATAACCCAAATGGAATCGTGTAGTTTCCTAGTCTTTGGTTGACCAACCACAAAATCCATATTGATAGACCCCCACTTCCACATTGGGATCTCAATCGTCTGACTGAGACCTCTAGGGTTAAGGTGTTCGGCCTTAACCTGTTGGCAGTTCGGACACTACTCCACGAATTTAAAGATATCTCTCTCATGCCTTCCCACCAATAGACCTCTTTAAGGTCTTGGTATATTTTGCTGGCACATGGATGGATTGAATATCGGGAACCATGAGCTTCTGCCAAAATACTTGACCTCAAATTATTCACATTGGGCACACATAATCTGTTCTGATATCTGAGTACGCCATCTTCACCTAACGAGAATGACTCATTCAACTTACTCAATACTGAGTCTTTCAACTCCATGAGTACTGGGTCAAGGTGTTGATTGGATTTAACATCTACAACAAATGAGGATTCGGAACTTGAGTGAACCGAAACACCCCCACTTGGTGCATGTGTCAGCGTACACCCAATCTTTCCAATTGGTGCACCTCTTTAACCAGCTCCTTCTTCTCAACATCAATATATGAAACGCTGCCCATGCTCAGTCTGCTCAATGCATCGGCCACCACATTGGCCTTACCTAGGTGATAGTACACACTCATGTCATAATCCTTGAGAAGTTCTAGCCATCTCCTCTGATGAAGATTCAACTCCCTCTGCGTGAATACATACAGAAGAATCTAATGGTGAGTATACACATCAACATGTACAACATATAAATAATGTCTCCACATCTTCAACGCAAAGACAACCGCGGCTAGTTCAAGATTTGGAGTAGGGTAGTTCTTTTCGTGGATTTTCAATTGTCTTGATGCGTATGCAATCACCTTACCATTCTGCATGAGAACACATCCCAAACCTACTTGGGAAGAATCACAATATACCACGTAACCCTCACCACTTCTCGCCAACATCAATACTAGGGCCGAAGTGAGTCGGTCCTTGAGTTCTTGAAAACTCTTTTCACATTTCTCGGACCACTGAAACTTCGCCTTCTTCTTTGTCAATGCGGTCAATGGTGCAGCAATAGTGGAAAACCCTTCCACAAACCAGTGATAATAATAGTCTAAACCTAGAAAACTCCAAATATATGTAGGAGTAAGGGGTCTCGGCCAATTCTTCACCCCCTCAACCTTCTTAGGATCAACTTCAACACCTTGGTCGGTCACAACATGACCAAGAAAGATCACTGATCTCAACAAGAATTCACATTTGCTGAACTTTGCATACAACTGATATTCTCAGAGTACTTGCAATGTCTTTCTTAAGTGTACCTCATGCTCTTCTTTAGACTTAGAGTATATGAGAATGTCATCTATCAGTACTATGACGAAAGAATAAAGGTACTCACGGAAGACCCTATTCATAAGGTCCATAAACGCGGCTGGTGCATTAGTGAGACCGAATGACATAACCAGAAACTCATAGTGCCCATATCTAGTACGAAAAGCCGTCTTAGGGACGTCTTCTCACCTCACTCTAAGCTGATGGTAGCCTGACCGAAGGTCTATCTTGGAAAAGAAACTTGAACCTTGGAGTTGGTCAAACATATCGTCGATTCTGGGAAGAGGGTACTTATTCTTTATAGTGACTTTGTTGAGTTGCTGATAATTGATGCACATTCTAAGGGTTCCATCCTTTTTCTTTACGAACAACACTGGAGCACCCCATGGGGATATGCTCGGCTGGATGAAGCCCTTATCAAGTAGATTTTATAACTGCAACTTCAACTCCTTGAGTTCAGCTGGTGACATCCTATATGGGGTAATAGAAATTGGCTTGGTGTTGGGATATTAATCAACACAAAAGTCAATCTCACGTTCAGGAGGGACTCCTGGTAAATCCTCCGAAAAGACATCTGAGAACTCATTCACTATTGGCACAAAATCTATGGAAGGGACTTCTTGATCTAAGTCATTGACTCTAACTAAGTGGTATAAATACCCCTTAGCTATCATCTTATTGGCCTCTAAGTTTGAAACAATTTGGTCGACTGGACTTGAACCACGCCCTTCCCATTCCAGTTCTAACTCATTTGGAAACTGAAACCTCACTACCCTATTTCGAAACTCTATTATAGCATAACACTTATGAAGCCAATCCATACCCAAGATTATGTCAAAATCGAGCATGGCTAACTCCACTAGATCAGCGTGAGTGACTATATCAAGGACGTGAATTGGGCAATTTTTGTACACTTTCTCAGCTCTAATGATGTCCCCTATGGGAGTACTTACTAAAATTGGGTCATGCAAGATTTCAAGAAGCACATCAATCTACTAGCTATCAATGGAGTGACAAATGATAGAGTAGATCCTGGATCTAATAATGCATACACAGGGAAAGTAAAGACATGCAACGTACTCGTGACTACATCAGCTGACTTCTCTTGCTCTTCTCTACCTTTCAGCGCATAGAACATGTTCCTCTTGGAGGTTCGGCTGCAATATTTGCATTCGGCCGAGGCTGAGCATTTACCTTGGCTTGATTACTCACTTGAGGACAGTATCGGACTATGTGTCCACTTTAGCCATACCCGAAACAGGTGTTAGTAACTACCAAACATCCACCTCTATGCGAACTCCCACACTTACCACAAGGCCTTTTGGTTCACTGGACATTACGGTCATTGCCCTTTCTAGGGACAGACTTACTCACCTTAGCTCTTGAATTACCTGAAGAAGCGGAGTTACCTGAGTGTATCTTGTACTTAGGCCTTTTTTGGACTCCAAATGAGCCCCTACCCGAGCTCGAACTAGGCTGGTCCGCGGCCTTAGGCTTCTTGCCTTCGTGAACCTTTCTCTTACGGCGACTCTCCTCCACTTGTTGAGCATGCACCATAAACCTGCCCAGATCCATATTGTCATGCAGCATGGATGCCCGACAATGTTCTACCAGATCCTCAGATACGCCAGTGACGAATCTGCTCATCTCATCCCTGCTATTTGCCACCAGTGAAGAAGCATACTTTGACAATTTCACAAATTTCAAGGAATACTCCTTGACAGACATACCTCCTTGTCTTAGGTTGATAAACTCTTCAACCTTGGCTTCTCTCTGCTCCCTTGGGAAGAACATTTCCAGAAAGGAAGTCTTGAGAACATCCCAAGTGATGGGAACATCTCCTCTAGCTCGGCCATCAGCCCACATCCGGTACCAAACCTGTGCCACATCCTTGAATTGATATGCAGTCAACTCAGCCTTTGCCTCCTTATCAACTCCCATGGCGCACAGAATCTTGTAGACCTCATCTACGAACTCCTGAGGGTCCTCATTGGTCTTGGATCCGTAGTAAACTGGGGGATTCATTCTGGTGAAGTCCCTCATCCTGCTAGCCATGGAACTAGCATGCGGGTTCTCTCTGGGAGCACCCTCTCTCGCGGCTTGAGCCGTGATGGCTTGAGCTTGATTCGTGATGGCATGTGCCATATGCAGCAAAGCATTCCTCACTTCACCATCTATCAACCCATCTGGGTTGATAGGCACTTATTAAGCAGTTGCGGCTTGAGGAGGAGCTTGATTCCCTTCCACAACTGCTTCCTCAACTCTTCTCGTGGCATTCCTCCTTGTGTTCATTTCCTACACGTATACACAAGAGAGAGTTAGATCCTCAAAATGACATAAAATGTCACAACTCTACATGGCACGATAAAGAGTAGAAAAAGGGAGAATTTCTTATCATCGCGTAGTCTCTAAGTCATGATTGTGGCGTGCTTCACAACCATAAGCAAGAAACTACGTAACGTAGTTGTGTTGAGCTTTAGATCCCAGGTAATTTAACCTCATGCTCTAACACCAAGTTTGTCAAGACCCGGATTCTGGAATCCGAATCGCCAACGGCGTCGTTGACCTCTCAAAGGTCACAGACAAGCCTCATCTTGCATTCATCTTGTTAAATTTGCGGAAATATTAAAATTTTTTAAACATATGAAGTATACATAGACTTCATAAAATTATTAACTAGTTACATCATATACTAAGCTCAACATAAGAGAACAACCATCTATCATAAAGAATCAATTCGAAACTGAAGATGAATATATGATAAATAGTTTGCCAAACATGGCCTTATTACAAAGCTTCGAAATGAAAGTACAAAATAAACGCTAGGGACAACATCCACTAGATATGTCTAAAACTAAGGCTAGACTAATACTGTAGCATCCTCGAAATCAAGAGGACCTACCAAATGATTTGGAGAAACGCTGAAGTCTAAACCGCTGCAAGTGTCGTCAATCTGTCCTCTGACCTGCACCTATAAAAATAGTAAATAGTAGGGGGTTAGTACACCACTTGTATCAAGTATGGGTGTATGGACAAATACACATAAAGCTATGCATGATCAATGAAGCTCTTCCTAAGCAACATGTCATTTCTGGAAAGTCTAGGCATTAGACTTTCGTAATTCGTTAGTTGTGAATTGTGGTATGAATATGAAGTATTTTAATGCATTCAAAGCACACAACTCATTTTATATGATTACAAGACATTAGTATCATCAACATGATTTTAGAATAACTGGAGCGAAGATTTGCAAATTTGATCTTCCTAACCCGAGAGTTCCATTATTGACACTTGATTATTTTTCAGTCTTTTTCTTCTTGTTGTTGTGTAGTTCAATAATTCCTTTGGTGATATGTTTTACTTACAAGTGCAATGATTCATTGTAGTCCCATACACACAATGAATCGATGTAAGTAATCCAAGGACTAAGGAATGATTTCCTTCTACCTTATAGTGAGTCATTCTCTACAATATATATTCATTACGTTTCATAAGCCATTCTCTATTGGTCATGCCATTTATTTCATTACTTTCATCTTAGGGAAGTTATGAGGTATTTAATTAACATTACGTTTCTACTTCCCTTTATTGGCATCATATAAGAAGTCACTATAAGCCAATCTTATTTGGCTTTGCCCATTATTTGTTGAAACTTCATGAGTGTGACAATTGTAATTGACATTATTAAGCTCTTCTTCATTGCTCACTTTGAACATATGTTCCATTATCATCATCATTCTCACTATCATAGTGACATTGATGTATCGTGGTTTCACGATACTTTCAATGTTTTTTCCTTAAGTTTAGTGTGTGTCTAAAGCCTTTTTGTATTGATTTTTGATGTAGTTTTCACTTTATTTGCAGGAAATCTGTCCAAAGGAGAACGCGGAGAATTTGAGCAGAAATTGCAGAAGTGACCATCTAGGGAGCCCACGACGGTCCGTCGTGACTGTGACGGTCCGTATGTGGCACCCGTCGTGAGAAGAAAATGGCTGCTGAAGAAAGTTGGGGAATTCTGACCAAGTGTGGGACTACGGAAGCTCATGACGGACTGTTATAGCCACAACGGTCAGTCCTGCACATTCGTCAATACTAACAGAGAGTAGTTCCAGTACCCAACTTCAGAAGATTCTAAGTGTCGTGGAACGGAACCCCTCGACGGACCGTCGTGCTCACGACGGTCCGTCACAAGGGTCATCGACTTAGACGCATTTTGGACAGATTTTCCTTAAATAGGTTTCCTTCTTTTATTAGGATTTGATTATTATAAATATCAGTAAACACCTCGTTTTTTGGGTTAGACTTTTGGATGTTTTTTCAGTTTTTTTGTTGAAGTATTGAACTCTTGATTTTGGGATTTTATCATACTTTTCCGAAATCGATTGTTAGTGTTTTTGTGATTTATTCAAGTGAATTTATGGATTTTCTTCATTCTCATCAAAGTAAGTACATGAATTCTTATATTATCAATATGAGTTGTGTGATTATAATCATGGGTAACTAAACTCCATAACTAGGGTTGTGGGAACCATGGGTAAATAACAAGGTAAAAACTAACTAAAACAACAATTCTCGAATAATGTCTTGCATGTATTGATAATTCTTTCATTTAGAACTCTTTTTAACGGGTGGCCAACATTAGAATTCGTCTTATTGCTACTTGCCGGACCAAGGAGGTAGATAATAAGAAAAGAATTATCGACGTAGATTTAGTGTATACTATCTAATAAGCTAGTGTTGGTTGGTGCGAAGTAACAACTAAGCCAAATATCGATTATGATGCTTAATATGAGGTAAATGTAAGGTTTAGTAAAGCATACACACGTAGCCGGACCAAGGTGCGGAGTGAAATTTTCTAGTTTCCGGACCAAGGAATTAGGAATACATAGCTTACCAATTTGCATGCAAGATATGAGGAAAGGATTGTTATTTTTAGATTTTTCGAGTTATGGACCTATGGGGAACACTTAAGCCCTAGTTACTTTAAATTACTTGATAAAAATCAAATCTTTGAACGTGTCAACGGTTTACATAGAATTAGTGAATTACATTTGTTATTCAAAACCCCCCTTTTGTTATTTGTTTTCGGAAGAGACTTGACTAAATAAAAGTAATAGTAGGTTAAAGTTAAGTCTAAAGCATTTTCCTCATGGGATCGATCCTAACCTTGAAGTTAGGTTCTTTACTTGATACGACTGCTTATACTTCTTTTCGAGAAGTAAATTTGAGCATATCAAATTTTGGCACCGCTGCCGGGGAAAGTGGCTTTTAGATTAACTTAAAACTTATTACTAAAGTTTAGTCAATATTTTCCTAATTTTTCTTTTTCTTATTGTTTTTGTCTCTTGCAGATCTAACTTCCATGTATGCCAGTTACGTGGAGTAGAAGAGAACCCTTGCTTCCACACGACCACGAATCGGAGCGTACACTACGCAAGATGAATTGAAACTTGGGTATTAACGATGATCATCCCAACCAGGACATTCCAGCTCCAGTTGATGCTCATGGTCGGTTATTACCTGAAAATCGTGGGGAAGATGAACTAAGGGGACAACATCCCGCTCCACGTCCCCAAGAGTACTATAGGGGATATGAAAACATTACTGATTCAGACGGGCCACTTGTCTTGCCCCCCCTACCAGACAGCCATACATTCGTGGTAACTAGTAGCCTGATGCAAATGCTCAAAGATAGAGGTTTGTTTTCGGGGTTACCTTCTGAAGATCCACATGCTCACATCACAAAAGTAAGGTCGGTGTGTAAGAGTTGTGTAGGGAGACCTGATTTGAATATGGGTGTAATTGGGTTGAGAGTGTTTCCTTTCTCACTGACGGGAGAGGCTGCTATATGGTTTACTGAGCTACATTATAAATCAATCTACACTTGGAATCAACTGAGGGATGTGTTCTTAGAATGCTATTACCCGGTATCTAAGAAGCTAAACCAGAAAAATAGGGTGAACAACTTTGTGGCTCTACCGGGTGAATCAGTCAGTAGTTCTTGGGATAGGTTCACATCTTTATTGAGGAGTGTCCCCAATCACCGCATCGATGATGAGTCAATGAAAGAATACTTCTATCGAGGACAGGATGATAATAATAAAGCAGTACTGGATACGATAGCGGGTGGTTCTTATGGGGAGTGTCCTTATACTGAGATCGCTGAGAAGTTAGAGAAAATATCCCGAAATAATAAAGCATGGAGTACTACGAAGTCAGATACTAGGAGAAACACCTTTGCAGTGCAATCCGCACACAACCCAGCCATAGACGAGATTCGTGAAGAGATGGCTCAGATGAGAACTAAGCTTGGGTTGGTGTTAAAACATGTTACTAGAGGGTGCAGAAAAGGTATATGCGGTGAACTATTGGTCTAAACCATCACCGCCGAATGATGAGTATTACTATGAGGAGGACTCTTATGTGGTAGCTGAGCAGACAGGGGGTTTCTGACCAAACGCCCAAGGATCCAATCAAGAGAATTGGCGCCAAGGTCAAGGAAACCAAGGTCGGAACTATGGTAATTACAATTGAGAGGGTCATTATGTCCGAGATGGGAATTACAACCGTGACAACAACTTCAACCGGGGTATCTATGGTAACAGAAATGATAGAAGTCGTCCTTATGTTCCACCTCAAAATCGTGAAGTTAATCCTAGGGACGGTGGAAGTAGTATGGCGTAAGTTGAGGATATGTTGCAGAAAATGATGAGGATGTTCGACGCTAGTGATGAGCACACCAAAGAGTTGAGGAGTGACTTAGCGAGTATTGGGCATAAAGTTGATGCACATGCAGTCTCGATCAAGAACCTTGAGTTTCAAATGGCTCAATTATCTTCGACTGTGAACCCACGTCAACCGGGTACTCTTCCAAGCAACACTGTCCAAAATCCGAAAAATGATGGGCATTGTATGGCAATCACAACTCGAGGTGGTAAACAAACCATTCACCCACCAATGTCGTCTGGAGTAGAAAAGGTGATAAGAGTATATGATGAGGTAGTGGAGGTTAGTGGTGAGTTAGGAGACAAAATGGAGAAAGAAACTAAAGTACCCCAAAAGGTGACTCCCATGCCTAGACCACCACCTCCATTCCCACAAAGGTTAGTGAAAAAGACCGAGGATGGTAAATACCGGCATTTTATTAATATGTTGAAACAGCTTTCCATCAATGTCCCTTTGATAGAAGCTCTTGAAAAAATGCCCGGTTAAGCCAAGTTCATGAAAGATATGGTGACCAAGAAAAGATCGGTCAGTTTTGAGGATGATGATAGAATGCAGCATTGTAGTGCTATTGCTACAAGGTCTCTAGTGCAAAAGAAAGAAGATCCGGGTGCTTTAACTATTCCATGTACAATCGGGTTATTACACTTTGCAAAGGCATTATGTGATCTTGGGGCAAGCATAAATCTCATGCCTCTTTCTATTTACAAGAAATTGGGTTTGGGTAACCCAAAGCCCACTGCAATGCGGCTACTGATGGCCGATCGAACGGTGAAGAGGCCTATTGGGATACTCCACGATGTGTTAGTAAAGATGGAGTCATTCATATTTCCGGCCGATTTTGTGATTCTTGATTGTGAGGTCGATTTTGAGGTGCCTATTATTCTTGGGAGGCCATTCCTTGCTACAGGTAAGCCTTGGTTGATATGGAAAAAGGGCAGATGAAATTTCGTTTGAACATTGAAGAAGTGACTTTCAACATTTGTAAATCCATGAGTCAGAGTGGTGATCTCCAATCGGTATCTGCCATATCTTACAGGGTTGAAAAGTCATATGATGTACAAATAGAAGAACGTCTGGGTGTAGAAGCACTAGCGGCAGTGATCTTGATTTTTGAAAGTGATTGCATTGAAGAGTATGGGTCATTGGTCGCGGCACTTGAATGAGGTGATGTTCGGTTTAAACCAAATAAGTATGAGTTAGATATGAAGAATCGCGAGTCACCACACGCGAAACCATCTATAGAGGAGGCTCCCAAATTAGAACTAAAGGCTCTACCACCTCATCTGACGTATGTATTCTTAGGAAATGGTGACACTTTGCCGGTAATCATTGCATCAGATCTGAATGTACAACAAGTTGAGAGTTTTGTGAAAGAGTTAAAAAGGTTCAAACGAGATATTGGGTGGACTATTGCGGATATTATTGGGATTCCTCCTGGTATTTGTTTGCATAAAATCCAACTTATGCTCGATCATAAACCAAGTATTGAGCACCAAAGACGTTTAAATCCACCGATGCAAGAGGTGGTAAAGAAAGAAATCATTAAGTGGTTGGATGCTGGAGTGATATATCCAATCGCCGATAGTAGTTGGGTCTGCCCTATTCAGTGTGTACCTAAGAAAGGGGGAATGACTGTGGTCCCCAATGAAAAGAATGAGCTTGTTCCAGTGATACCAGTGACTGGATGAAGGGTATATATGGATTACCAGAAATTAAATGCATGGACCGAGAAGGACCATTTTCCGATGCCCTTCATGGATCAGATGTTGGACAGACTTGCAGGAAAGAGGTGGTACTATTTTCTTGATGGTTACTCGGGATATAATCAGAGTTCTATTGCACCAGAAGATCAAGAGAAAACCACATTTAATTGTCCATACGGGACCTTCGCGTTCAAGAGAATGTCGTTCGGATTGTATAATGCACCGGCCACATTTCAGAGATGTATGATGTCGATATTCTCCGATATGGTGGAGGAAACTATTGAGGTATTTATGGATGATTTTTCAGTGGTTGGTGACTCCTTTGAGCGGTGTTTGAGTAATTTGTCCGAGGTTCTTAAGAGGTGTGAAGACTGCAACCTTATGCTTAATTGGAAAAAATGTCACTTCATGGTGAAAGAAGGTATTGTATTGGGTCATCGCATTTCAGAGAAGGGTATAGAGGTTGATCGAGCTGAAGTCGAGGTGATAGAGAAACTTCCTCCACCCATATCTATAAAAGGTGTGAGAAGCTTTCTTGGGCATGCCGGCTTTTACCGGATGTTTATCAAAGATTTTTCAAAGATTGCTCATCCCTTGTGCAAGTTTCTTGAGAAAGAGTGTAAATTTTATTTTGATGAATCCTGTCTTAAGGCATTTGGTGAGCTAAAGCAAAAGTTTGTGTCTGCACCTATCATCATTTCGCTAGATTGGAGTAAGCTATTGGAGGTGATGTGTGATGCGAGTGGGGTCGCTCTTGGTGTGGTTTTGGGTCAACGAAGGGATAAAATCCTTAACCCCATTTACTATGCTAGTAAATCCCTCAATGAAGCCCAAAATAACTACACCGTGACTGAGCAAGAGCTCCTTGCAGTAGTCTTTGCTTTCGAGAAATTTCGCTCCTATTTTCTTGGCACTAGAGTTATAGTGCATACTGATCATTCTTCTTTAAGATATTTGATGGCAAAGAAGGATGCAAAACCAACATTAATTCGTTGGGTATTACTACTGCGAGAATTTGACTTTGAGGTGAAAGATAGAAAAGGGACCAAAAATCAAGTTGCTGATCACTTGTCCCGATTATAAGATGAAGCAAAGAGGGAGTTAGGTGTAAAGGCTGAAATTGATGATACTTTCCCTGATAAACATGTATTGGCTGCCTCCCAAGACTTGATTCCATGGTTCGTAGATTTTGCGAATTATCTGGCTAGTGATATTGTACCACCGGACTTGTCCTTTCATCAAAGGAAAAAGTTCATGCATGATGTTAAGAAATTCTTTTGGGATGAACCATACTTGTATAGGAGTTGTGCCGATGGACTGATTCGGCGTTGTGTGCCGGAAGTTGAGATGTTGAGTGTTTTGGAGGCGTGCCATTCTTCGCTTGTAGGTGGGAATCATAGTGGTATCCGGGCAGGCCACAAAATCTTACAATGTGGCTACTATTGGCCAACTATCCACCAAGATACTCATGAGTTTGCCAAGGCCTGTGATAGATGCCAAAGAGATGGTGACATTTCGAGGAAGCAAGAGCTCCCTTTAAATCCCATTCTTGTGATCGAATTGTTTGATGTGTGGGGTATTGATTTTATGGGCCCTTTTGTGATTTCTCATGGGATGAAGTACATTCTAGTAGCGGTTGATTATGTGTCTAAATGGGTGAAAGCTATCGCACTCGCAAATAATGAAGGAAAGAGTGTCACCGCGTTCTTGAAAAAAAAATATTTTCTCGATTTGACACCCCAAGGGCTATTATTAGTGATGGAGGATCCCACTTTTGCAACAAATTGTTTAAAGGATTATTAAAGAAATATGGGGTTCGCCATAATGTGGCCACTCCTTACCATCCTCAAACTAGTGGGCAAGTTGATGTGTCAAATAGGGAGATTAAGCAGATTTTGTCAAAAATGGTAAATGCTAGTAGAACGGATTGGTCAAGGAGTCTTGATGATGCTCTTTGGGCCTACCGGACAACATACAAGACTCCCATAGGTATGTCCCCATACCAACTTGTATATGGGAAGGCTTGTCACTTACCGGTTGAATTAGAGCATAAAGCCATGTGGGCAATGAAGAAGTTGAAAATGGATTGGAATGAGGCTGCAGAACAGAGGTTAAATGGGTTGAATGAGCTCGATGAATTTCGCCTAAAAGCTTATGAAAGTTCAGCCCTCTACAAAGAAAGGATGAAGAAGTACCATGACCAAAAGATTGAGAAACGCGATTTTATGGTTGGGGATTTGGTGCTATTAGTCAATTCTAGGTTGCGCTTGTTTCCGGGCAAACTCAAGTCCAAATGGACTGGCCCTTACTTGATCACCCAACTATTCCCTCACGGAGTGGTTGAGTTGGAGAACAAGGAGGGTGTGCGGTTTAAGGTGAATGGACAGTGATTCAAAATCTATCTGGGGCATGCTGAAATGGCGAATGAAGTAATCGAGGCATACCATCTTGATGAAGTATGAGTAATCAAGTGTCCTCCATCATGCCGCGACGTTAAATCAAGCGCTGGTTGGGAGGCAACCCAATATGTATCCTCTAAGCCAAATATAGGGTTTTCATGACTTTCTAGTAATAGTTGCATTTTCTTTGCTTTTCTTTTTGTTAAAAGTGTTGGCTAGAGCATAGTTTAGTGTCCGTGTCCAAAAGTGTCCAGAAAATACAAAAAGAATAGCTTAATGGGTGTTAAATTTGCAGGTATCACATCACCAGAAAATCTGCAGAAAATTGGTCTGCACACCCATTGACGGACCCATCGACGGACCGTCACGCTTGCGACGGACCGTCGCAAGCATCCGTCGTGCCCAGGTATTTTTTTTAATTTTTCTAAGTTAGGGCACCATGACGACCCCACGACGGACGTAGAGCCTGCGACGGACACGATGGGACTCGTTGCATCAAAACCCGTAAACCCGACCCGATCGGCGAATATTAAAAGTTTCTAAACCTTTTAACTTCCCACCTCTTCATTCAAACCGTTTATTTCCCTCATTTCCTCAATTTACTCCCTCTTCAACTCCCTAGCACTCTCATCCTCTCACCAAGCTTCAGATTCCCCATCCCTTCCCATAATCCCCAAATCTTTCCTCTCACAAACTCCCTAGTTCTTCAAGTTTTCTGCCAGTCGGAGTCCTGTGTTCGTGTGCAGATCATCGAGTGTTGTGCCTTACTCCTCTTTCATCTTCTCCAAGTATCAGGTATGTGGTTCTGATCTCTAAATCATCTACAGTTCATTTTTGTTTTCCCATGCTAAATACATGTTTCTGAATGTGTGGATCTTAAAAATTTGACCCCTAGTGCATGCTAAGAACTCACCCCAATAATCCTAAGTGCCTTTAGACCCTTAATATTGTAAAAAGAATGGGGGTGTTGTGTTAACCAAATCAAATGGGGGGTGTATGTTTCTAATAATTGTTTCTGACCTAGGTTGATAGTTTTCCAAAATTGCATGCTAAAACTCGAGAAATTATTGCCTTAGGAATGCTAGAATGCTGGGAAAATTGGTTAGGAATTGTGGGTTGATAAGTATACTTCATATTAGCAATTTAAGGGATGATTGAGGCATTCTCAATTCTGTCACTGAGACTGTCGTGGGGTTCGTCCCACCAATCCGCTATTTTTGTTTCCAAGTGTCCCTCAACGGACCTCTACGACAGACCGTCATGCCCTCGACGGTCCGTCCTGCACAACCGTCGTGGTTCTCAGAGACTTTCTTTTTGAGAGTCTCAAAATTTCTTCTAAAGGTCCCTCAAACGGACCTCTATGATGGACCGTCGTGCCCTTGATGGTCCGTCCTGCACAACCGTCATGGTTGTCAGAGACCCTGTTTCTGAGGGTCTCAAAGTTTATTCTAAGTGTCCATCGACGGACCCTTACGACGGACCGTCGTGCCATCGACGGTCAGTCCTGCACAACCTTTATGGTTGTCAAAGACCCTATTTCTGAGGGTCTCAAAGTTTTTTTCTAAGTGTCCATCGACGGACCTCTACGACGGACCATCGTGCACTCGACAGTCCGTCCTGCACAAATGTCATGGTTGTCAGAGACTCTCTTTCTGAGAGTATCAAAATATTTTCCTAAGTGTTTCATGACGGACCCCCATGACGGTCCGTCATACTTACGACGGACCGTTATTGGGTCCGTCGCGCAGCACAGCAACTGCAGCACTGTCATTTCAGTTTTGGTTTTATGTTTTTTTTTTTAATCATGTCTTGTTTGCTTCTAGAGGTACTAATTGTTGTTCCTTTCAGGTACTAACACTAATGGCACCAAAGCAAGATCGCGTGTACTCACGAGGGCGTTCAAAGTCCGTCGCCCCATCTCCCAGACTGGTCATTGGCTCTAACGATGAGCGTGACCCCAATTACGTGCCCCCATGCACTGTCACTCCTACACGGGCTGCACATACCATCAGAGCCACGCCCACGAAGGTGGCCCCAGGAGTAGTCACTTCCTCCCAGTCTGAAGAGGAGCGCATACTGACCGGCACGCCTTCTGGGTCTGCTGCACACTCCAGGGATGCTTCCGGTTCTGAGGAAGTGTCGGGTTCAGAATAAGTCTCCGTGTCTGAGGAGGCTTCTACTCCAGCCACCGCATCCCAGTCCGCCTCGTCTGATGAGGCCGATAGTGCTGATTCCACTCCAGCACCACAGACTGGAGTCCCCGCCCCGGTTGCCGACCAGGCCAACGGTGGTGTGTTGAGGGGCAGTTTCAGGTGTACACCGACGCCAAGCTGCCGAATGATAAGGGGGTCATGACACGGACCATTACACTGGAGAGGCGGGTCATTACGGGGACTCTCCCCATCATGCCGACAATACAGGCCCTCTTCACCAAGCACCGGCTAGAATGGACGGCTCGTGATGTGGGCTAATACAGTGAGGAGTTGGTCAGAGAGTTCTACGCCTCGTATGTGGAGACTCTCCGATCCCAGATAGACAGGCGGGCTGCCCCCGCCAAACATGCCCCGCTAGATCACATCCGAGTCCGCGGCAAGTGGGTAGACATCTCCTTGTCAGCCATCCGCCGGTATCTATACGGCGAGGATGTTGATGCCACCCGGACTCCTCTCACCGCCGAGTTCGACTACCGGTGGAAACTGATTAAAGATGGACGGTTCATGCGTGAGCCAGAGTTGAGTGAGACCACCAAGAGGTAGATTGCCCAGTACTTGTCCGTTGATGGAGAGGCTGCTGAATGGGTACTTGAGCCGAAGTGAGCCATCAAAAAGGCTAACCTGACCTTCACGACCAAGTTTTTATGGTTGATAGTTGGCCACTGCCTTTCCCCCACTGCTGCTGACAATATTGTCACATGGGATAACGCAGTTCTGATGGCGGCGATGATAGCGGGGTTCGAGGTGGAGTTCGCTTGGCTTCTTCAGGCGGTCATGCACGAGAGAGCCTTCAAGGACACTACTACTTACCCATTTCCGTGCATGGTGTTTGCTTTGTGCAGGTCCGCAGCTGTGCCCGTTTGGCACATAGATAAGATCAAGACCCCGCCGGGCACTGTTGATATCGGCCTCATCAGGGATGAGGCCAATGAGTTGGCTCCACACAGAGGGCCCCACCCGAAGGTGCCTCCACTTGGTGAGAACCTGGCGGATACAGTAGAGCAAGACCAAGCGGCTACCCAGGCTACATCTGAGCCTACTAACACCACCCCGGTCGAGTTTATCCCAGGTGGTAGCAACGCCTCGAGCTCCTCTCGCTCGACTCCTTCCGCTACTGTAGTCCGACTTGCTAGGGTCCAGAAACTCGAGGCCCAAATGGCTACACTTCTGCATCACATCCAGCCTTGGATGCAGAGGTCTACTGCTAAGGTGGAGGAGAGCATGGAGTGGAAAATGGCCCAACACACGGAGAGGAAGATCATGGAGGTTCATCAGCGCCTGGACGTTTTTGAGTTGCGGGTGCTAGCCCGGACAGCCCCTTCGGTGGATGTGTCGACCCTTCAGGCTGCGGTAGAGAGTCTGAGAGCGGACCTGGACACGATTCTAGAGGCTAGGGTGCCCGAGTCTGAGGTCCCTTCTGCAGAGCCCACCGAGGATACTGTTTTGGCGGCCTTGTTCTCCACTGCTACAGTGCCACCATCTCCCCCATGAGAGCATGCCAAGAGACATAGAGGTCGAGATAATGATGAGGCTAGGGCGCGGAAGAAGGAGCGCCGAGAGTTGGAGGTTGCGAGAATCGCCTCGATTGCTGATGAGGAGGCCCGTCAGTTAAAGGCCATAGAGTTGGCTGCTAGGGCGTCAAGCTCCAGAGTTGTTGAGGCGGAGAAGAGCACTACTGGTGGTGCTGTGATTGTGGTGAGAAGCACTACTGATGGTGCTTTTGATGCTGAGGAAACTACTGAGGGCGTCCAGACTACAGAGGGAGTGGGTTCCGGGAAACCGAACCCACCAGCTTGTTGATCGCCAGCGCTTTGCGCCTCAGGTTTGCTTCACCTACCACTCGTTTATTTTAGATTCTTTTATGCATTGGGGACAATTGCATATCTTTTTTGTTGGGGGTGGGGTAAATGGAAAGTGAGTGCTAAGGTGAAGTCTGAGTAGCCCAATTCACGATCCTCTCTTGGGGTTTTCTTGCCTTTGTTCTTTTTCCCCAAGAGACTGATTACTTTTATTGTTGAACCGGCATGTTTATATCTTGTGTACATAGTATAACTCTGAAGCATGATGGCTAAAACAGAAATGATATCCTGATGTTATGAAAATGATGCATGACTAGGCATAGTAATTGATAAATGTGTGGCTCTAAGCATGACATAGAGATACACTACTGCATGACCCTAAATCTAAGATTCGAACTAGGTGTCTGATAATCTGGTAGAGTAATGAGATGTCAAGTGAGTGTGAGGAAAAGTCGAATGGTCTACTATTGATACTGAGCTAGAACTTGCCTGATTAGTCCTGCTAAAAGTAAGCCGTAATAATCAATTAGGAAAGAAACATAGGCCCTTGCTCGAAATAGTCAATATTGAACCTAAAATAATAGAAAACCAAATGAATTTAATCCCTTATTGATCCAAATGATTTGAGCTTAAAATAGATCTTTCTTTTTCACCCCAACTGATCTTCTGTGTGAACAATGTGTTGGCCTTGGTCCCTCCTTGGACATGTGCACCTCAGCTTATGCCAAAAGAATAAGTTGAGGGTGGCTAATGCAGAAAGTAACCTTGTCGTGGCCCTGACCCAAACTTGGGTATTGTGAACCTTGACTCATGGCAAAATCATGAGTTGAGGGTGGCTGTTATGAGGAATACTCTGGAAAGTGGGGTTGAAAGAATAAAGAGGAAGAAAGAAAAAAACAAAGGTGACTTAAAAAAAAAATTAATAAATAAAATAAACACAAGAAAAGAGAAGAGTCACTTACACATAAGGAGAAGAAAGGGAGAATAGCAAGGTGAAAGAAAATTGAGAAATAGGGCGAAATAAAATGATAAAAAGGTAGTACACATAGCCGATATATCAAGGAGGGCAACAAGTGACTAAAGTATACCTAAATATACCCTACCTGACCCTGAGCCTATGTTACCAGCTAAGAAAGTCCTATCGTGATCCTAAAAGTTGTTATGGCGAACGTAAAGCAGTGAAAATAAGGGCAAGCCTATGGCAATATGTATAAATGAGTTATGAAGTTGTTCTGAGAGCGAGTGTTGAAAAGTAATCCTTATACTCAAACTAAAGTCTTTGTGTGAAAAATGAGGATGTTATTTTGAAGTGAGGACACTAGTTGCAATACCGGAAAAATTAGCACCTTGGTGAGAAATCGAAGAGGATAGGTGTCAGTGTGTAGTGAGTCTGTGTCATGGTCTGATCCACATAATTCAAGCCTAATAGTGATAGCATGCATGAACATAATTAGAATAATCGGGATTGATAGCCAAATGATTGCAGAAGCTAAAATACGGATACTCTTGTACAAAGATTTTGTAGTGAGTCATAGTGCGTCGGTTGAGGACAAACAACAAATTTAAGTTGAGGGTGTTGATGTACCGTGGTTTCACGGTACTTTCAATGCTTTTTCCTTAAGTTTAGTGTGTGTCTAAAGCCTTTTTGTATTGATTTTTGATGTAGTTTTCTCTTTATTTGCAGGAAATTTGTCCAAAGGAGAACGCGGAAAATTTTAGCTGAAATTGCAGAAGTGACCACCTACGGAGCCCACGATGGTCCGTCGTGACTGTGACGGTCCGTAGGTGGCACCCTTCGTGAGAAGAATATGGATGCTGAAGGAAGTTGGAGAATTCTGACCAAGAGTGGGACTACGGAAGCTCACGACGGACCGTCATAGCCACGACGGTCCGTCCTGCACATTCGTCAATACTAACAGAGTGTAGTCCTAGTACTCAACTTTAGAAGATTCTAAGTGTCGTGGAACGGAACCCCTCGATGGACCGTCGTGCTCACGACGGTCCGTCACAAGGGTCGTCGACTCAGACGCATTTTGGGCCGATTTTTCTTAAATAGGTTTCCTTCTTTTATTAGGATTTGAGTATTATAAATATCTGTAAACACCTCATTTTTGGGGTTAGACTTTTGGATATTTTTTCATTTTTATTGTTTCATTATTGAACTCTTGATTTTAGGATTTTATCATACTTTTCCGGAATCGATTGTTAGTGTTTTTGTGATTTATTCAAGTGAATTTCTGGATTTTTTTCATTCTCATCAAAGTAAGTGCATGAATTCTTGTATTATCAATATGAGTTGTGTGATTATTAGCATGGGTAACTAAACTCCATAAATAGGGTTGTGGGAACCATAGGTAAATAACAAGGTAAAATCTAACTAAAACAACAATTCTCGAATAATTTCTTGCATGTATTGATAATTCTTTCGTTTAGAAGTCTTTTTAACGGGTGGCCAACGTTAGAACTCGCCTTATTTCTACTTGCCGGACCAAGGAGGTAGATAATAAGAAAAGAATTATCGACGTAGATTTAGTGTATACTATCTAATAAGCTAGTGTTGGTTGGTGCCAAGTAAAAACTAAGCCAAATATCGATTATGATGCTTAATGTGAGGTAAAGGTAAGGTTTAGTAAAGCATACAGACGTAGCCGGACCAAGGTGCGGAGTGAAATTTCCTAGTTGCCGGACCAAGGAATTAGGAATACATAGCTTACCACTTTGCATGCAAGATACTATGAAAGGATTGTTATTGTTAGATTTACCAAGTTATGGACCTATGGGGAACACTTAAGCCCTAGTTACTTTAAATTACTTGATAAAAATCAAATCTTTGAACGTGTCAACTGTTTACGTAGAATTACTGAATTACATTTGTTATTCAAAACCCCCCCTTTTGTTATTTGTTTTCGGAAGAGACTTGACTAAATAAAAGTAATAGTAGGTTAAAGTTAAGTCTAAATCATTTCCTCGTGGGACCGATCCTAACCTTGTTGTTGGGTTATTTACTTGATACGACCGCTTATACTTCTTTTCGAGAAGTAAATTTGAGCGTATCAGATATCATTAGGAATAAGATCATGCGAGCTTAACATGAAATCCAGTGTCTTCCCCACATTGAAAAGAGGTGATTCACCGGTTAAAATGAATCTAAAACATGTGAGCTACTCATGAAATCCAGTGTCTGCCCCACACATGGAAAGGGGTGATCCCCGGCTAAGGCGAATCCATCTCAAGTGTTCACTCCACACCGAAAAGGAGTGACTCACGGTTATAGTGAACCAAGAACATATCATGAGCATTAAACTACATAGATCATGTGAGCTAAACATGAAATCAAGTGTTTGCCCCTCACGGAAAAGGGATGGAATCACCAGCCAAAGTGAAACCGAACATGCTTAGCTCGCTTAGGTGGAAACCACTGGCTAGTTCCTCTGTTTGCTAGACATAGTTCGAAGACTAGGGACGTAATGAGACTACTTATCCACCTCGGTGGTAGCCTCGTCTCATGAGACTTACACGTGCAAGCACATGCTCATAACTAGTCTATCGGTGATGTTCCCACTTTCATTATCTTTTAGAGTTGACTCAAGCATTATGGAAGCTTACTTCTAGATTGAGATTTAATTACTCTTTTGATGACTTTTCATCCTTACTTTACATTGATGAAATGTGAATTGTCCTTACATATCGTCCTTACTTTACATTGATAAAATGTGAACTGTCCTTACATATCATCCTTACTTTACATTGATGAAATGTGAATTATCCTTACATATCATCCTTACTTTACATTGATGAAATGTGAATTGTCCTTACATATCATCCTTAGGTGTTAATGAGACTAGTCTCACATATTCTAACACCTTCATTCGTGAGTATTCTTTTAACATAGTAGCTTAGGTGTAAGTAAGACTTGTCTCACTTTCTTTAATACCCCATTCTGGTCACTAACTTAATTTATACCCCTTTAATTATGTTATAACTCACGTTACTTCTTTACTTTAGTGTAGTAGCTTCATATCATCGTTTATGGACGATGAGCACTTCATTCAATGAGTTTCATGTGTTCATAGTTCATTCTTGTAGAGCATGTTGGAAGTTGTCCCAATGAATGGCATGCCCTTTGTTATGGATTCATTGAGTTACTTTAGAAGTGCTTATAATATCATTTTATACTCTAACTACACAAGATTGGCATATGATTAGTATTGGCTCAACAATTGTATATTAAACTACATAACCATTTTTGTTGGTATAGACCAATTTTACGTATGTTCATATTTACATTGAATATGTATGAACCTTTAGCCAATATTTAAATCATTTACATAAGCTCCTAGCCATTAGCATGCATTCGTTTTGACAAAGTAGTGTTAGCCAATTTTATTGGCATTAGATAGTCAATTCATTCAAGATGTGATTTCATAGTTGTCTTTTAAGACAATTCTTAGTTCATGACTTTAGGGTAACGTTTTTAAGACATATTGGACATCATCATATTAACATTTTATGACTTTAGCATCTTCCTAACGTCACAATAACAGCAAGACAACATTCGGACAAACACATCAACACTTAAACAATTGCGTGTGTAACTAACACATCAATGATTCATGATTCACGTTTTAAACACTTGACTTTATACGAACACAACTTTATAGATTAATCGACATTCATAATTCAATGGCATTACACATAATATCAGCCAGCACCACATACCAACAACATGATATATAACCTATTCCACATGGAATCGAAAAGGATACTAGGGACAAGGAGTTTGACGATAACACGGGAACAACCCTAGTTTTCAAGATCTTTGAATCGTTGGAAAGAAAGTTCTCTTGGAGAAAGAAGTCCAGAGATAAACCCATAACTTATGTAGAATTTAATCTACGAAGATAACCTTGAATGAGACCTTGAAGAAACCTTGGAATTGCCCTAGAACGTCGATTGAACTTTTCCGTTTTAGCATTCTTTGTTTACTGCCTCGTTCTTGCATTTTTGTTCTAGGTGTAAGAATTGATCTTGAATTATACAACTTAGGTTTAATAAGTTAATTTAATAAACTAATTAACCAATTACCAAAACGCCCCTCCTAAGTCGACTAAACATAGGAGAATGTTGCTTGACCAAAAATCTAGAATTATGGTTTTGGTCAACATTTTAACTTTATATTAATTAATTAAATCCTTAATTTAATTAATTTAGAGACCTAGGATAAGTACTAAAGTACCCCTAAGTCATTGGAACCATAATCAAACCTTTAGGACCATCCTAGCTTAAGTACTAGGATGTTTCTTGAATTATACTAGGTTAGGATAAGGATTTCGTTTTGACCATTTAAACTAATTAATTAAATTTCTAATTTAATTAATTAGGTTACCTAAGATAATTAATAAAGTACCCTTAAGTCGTTAGGACCTTAACTAATCCTTTGGATCATCCTAGGTTAGGTACTAGGTTGTCCCTTTCTTGTCTTTACCGAAATCTTGAAATTTCCTTTGTAGTTTCGGTTTTAGCCCTTTTAAATTAATGAATTAAGTTTCTAAATTAATTAATTAGGTAACCTTGGGGAATTACTAAAGTACTTAGGACCATAACTAACCTTTTGGACCATCCTAGGTTAGGTACTAGGTTGTCTCTTCAACTAGTACTAGGTTAGTGTCAACCCGGTTTAGTCCTAGGTTGTCGGGTGCACTAGTGGGTCCATTTCAGTTAGTCCTAGGTTATTTAGCTAGTTAGTACAGTTATTTAGGACCTAGAGCTGGTAAGAAAGTTAGGCCCCACATGGAGGGACCCGTCCGCACATGCTGCCCATTAACTACCCTAACCGAATTCGGTTAGGGTGGTCCCCTCCTTATGGCCGATTCCCACTTGCCCATGTGCTTGCACATGGGTTGGTTGTATTTTCCTTACTAACTATTCTTGATGTCCTATTTAGAATATTTACTTATTGTCCCAAGGACCCTCACCATGTCCTTGGGCACTACTTAATCTACATGATCATTTTAATTTATCATGTGAAATGGTATCTAGGCTTGACACTTAGATGCCTCATACCATTTGTGAGTTGGACGAAATATATTTTATTAGCTTATGGTCTTCATTGCAGGTACATTTATTAAACTTCAATCTTGGATTGGGGTATGGCAACCCAAAAAGTATTTTTTATATTCGTATATAGAAAATTGGCTAATATCTCTTAGCCAATTTTTCTATACTATGCCCAATATTTCTCAATATTGGGCATTGGGGTGCCTATGTACCCCTAATAGGCTTTCTTAAGGACATACTGGGATCTTCATTAGACATGTGATTTTCCGGAACGTTACAAATCAAGACATACAAAGCCTATGGAGAACATGCAACTCATACCTTCATGCAAGACTCCCATCATGAACATGCTATTAGAAACTACTTAGTCTCAAGCACAAATAAACATAAAAGGAAAAGATAGAAATATCTACAACTTATTAATCACATCACAATCCCCCACTAAGGTTAGACCAATTAAGAGCAATTTTACTCAACTATTATAATTCTAAGTGATAAAACAACCCATAATCCAAAAGGAAGCTCATTTCAACTATAATTACTTCTAACATGCTTTAACCATATAATGACATGCATTTTTCAACATAACAAACCATTTCATAAAGATCTCATATATAACCACAAAGGACATCATATCAACATTAAATATCATTTCTCATATTTCACATACATAGCCATAATTGGCATCACATCATCAAAGCATACCAAAATTTCCTTCACACATACTCATAAAACTATAAAACCAAGATAAGCATCAAGACTCACCTTTTCTCCCTCAAGCATAGAGATATCATCTCATCTAAGCAATCACATATAAAAGACCACCCGAACAAGAATACATAATAGAGAGATCTTACAGGTTAAGTTCTATGGCATGACATGAGAATGATGAAGAAGCGAAACTTTATGGTCATATTGCCTCTCGCACATGGATGTGTCGTGACGCACCACCAATGAAAAGATACTTTACTAGACGTGGCAATATGAGACTTTTAGAACCTAAAACCACTTGCATAAACCTCATGCTCTTATACCACGTTTGTCACAACTGGGGAGCACCCCCTAGAAGTAACATGGTGTGCTTTACCTTTCGAAGGTCTTATACAAGCCCATGGTTATCATTCATCGCATTATCATAGGTAAATTAGCGGAATATTTATAACTTTTCGTAGCACTTCATAAGCTAGAAACTTCACTTCATATATATACAAAATATAAGTCATAATACATATTTAGACCTTATGTCTCTTTTCCATCCTAGGCTCAACATCATAAGAGTACTTTAGGGACATCGCCCTTTCAACATAATACATAAGTATATAATTACAAGACTTTAAACATAACTTGACATAGGACATCCTTGAATCTTAAGGATTCCTTTTTTTACTTGAGTTTGGGAAACACATAACAAGCTCCTCAATAATACAGACATCCTTTTAAGCATCCATAACCTACACTGTGTAAAAAGTTAAAGGAGTATGGAGTTAATACAAGAATTCACTAAGTATGGCAACCATGCAAAAACATGAGTTTAAAAGGAACATTTTACTTCAAATCATGCTTCATGCCTTTTTGAGAAATCATCATAAAACTTCGATACAATAACATTCATACGATTAACATACTTCATATAGGCATATTCAATAGTCATCAATCATATAAAAACCATACATTGCTTTTAAGTTACATTTGGGACCAAATTTGAATAAGCATCTTTCTTCTTTATAGTAACCTTCCTTTTTTATTCCAATTAGGACCTTCATTCACATAGTCCATAAGACCACATCGTACACATAAGGAATGTCACGATCGGAGTCTAGACCCCAGACGATACCGGCATCGTTGACCTCTCAGAGGTCGCAGACAAGCCTATATACGTCTTCGTTACTTCTTCTAGGTTAATTTTAGCGGCAAATTTGAACTTTTTGTTACTTAACATTCATATAAGACATTCTACTTAAACTCATAAACGTTCACTATCAACCATCTAATATTAAGATCATCAAATGAAAGAAATAGTTCAATACTGCAGTAAGTGTATACTTGCCAAAATGGCACCAATACACTGTCTGAAATAAGATGAGAAAGAAACGCTAGTGGAACATACTCCACTAACTCAAACCTATATCTAATCTAGAATATAATGGGCAAGCATCCTCGAAAGCATGAGGGCCTACTAAGTCCGGATGAATGCTCCACGTCCGGATAGCTTCAGCGTCGACCTGTAAGCTGTAACGTCCACCTGTGCCTACACCTAAAAATATATAGTTGTATGGGATTAGTACACATTTGTACTACGTATGGGTATATGCAAGCACACACCAAGGACATGCATGAGTAAGAATAGCTCTTTCCTAAAAACATTATTTATGGAAAGTCAAGTCAGTGGACTTGCCAAATTTGGATTAGGAAAGTCATGACATGAGAGTAACATGCATCATCATACTTATCATTTTGCAAGCAGCACATAATGTATTGCACATATCATATCACGTAGTTCACATCATTCTTTCATATGCCATGAGACGTTGGAATCATGGACTTGACATTAGGACTTCCCAAAATGAGGGCTCAACATATGGGACCTCAACTAGGGAGCCTTCTTTAGCAAACACAGAGTCTGCTTCATTTATTCATACGTACTTCATTTTCATTCAATCATATACTAGTGCAATCACTAGTCATACCTAGGATGTAGTTTAAGACTCTCATCGGGTTTGCTGTGCAATGACCAAGAATAACCTAGTGTCATTACTTAAGTCTAGCTCACCTCTTGATTATCCTATCCTAACACCTTTGGTATCGTTCATTTCATTATGTGCATCATTTGAGGCTGACCTCATTCTTTCTTTGGGAACTTTAACCTTAACCGACATAGATCATGTGAGCATCATGAAATCCAGTGTGTCATCCTAACACCGAAAAGAGGTGGAATCACCGGCCAAAGTGAACCAAAACATGCTAGCGTATATAGGGAGTCGAACCCTGCTAGATCCCTATATTGGCAGTATAGGTTCAAAGACTAAGAGATATAAGGAGACCCATACCCGGCATGTCGGACAGTCTCATCTCATGAGAGTTACGTGAACCTCCGCCCTTCCCGAAGGAAGGCATCACCGCTCATAGCTAGCCTATCGGTGCTCAGTATAAAGTTCCATTACATTCAACTCATACATCATGGAAGCTGGCTTCTAGCATGAGGACATCATAGCTCATTAGATGATTTCTCATCTCATCATTAGTATTAATTATGCATTAACTTCAATACTTTCATTAGAGTGTTCGTAGACACTGGTCTCTTCACTAACTTTACACTCTCATAGTTGAGCACGTTTTGGTAACATTTACTTAGGCTCATTTGAGATTTCTCTCATCTTTCACATTAGTCTCTTATCATGTTGTCACCACATTTTTTAACTTTAACACATTTACTCTTCATAATTACTCACCACTTTATGTGAATGTTCATCATCGTATGCCAATGCACTTGGCTCTTTAGTGTGTGTCACACTCTTACTTGACCCCTCTGGGGTTTCATTATGTCATCATATAATATCTTAGGTTCACTTACTTTTTAAATGTATGCTAGACTTATGAGTCCACACATACAAGCCATGAGGCTTCATTCATAGTGTATCTAAGTGATTCATATTTACCCAAGATTATGTGGTACAAGACTTATGCATCTTGTAGGTATGCCAAGATATTGATTTCGATCTTTAGAGGCAGCATTCATTAAATATTTTTTTACGTATGACTTATGTGTCAATACGAAATTGGGCAAGGGGACACGATTTTGAAACCCTTGGGCAACACTTAATCTTACATTGAACTTGGTGATTGCATTTTTCAGAATTTGAGGGACCCTAGTTCGATCCGTATCAGCCCCATAATATTTCCTTTCTTTTTCTCTTCTATTTTTCGTCCAAGGCATGGAGATTGTGGGATCAATCCCCCACAAGCTCATTCTTTTTCTCTTGATTTATCTTTAAACTTTCTCACCTATCCAAGAGGTTGTGGGTTCAATCCCCACTCACCACATTTATTTTTCCTCCTTTATTTTTCTCCTAACTCTCTCATCTATTCAAGAGGTTGGGGGTTCAATCCCCACTCTCCACATTTATTTTTCTCCTTTATTTTTCTCCTAACTCTCTCATCCATTCAAGAGGTTGGGGGTTCAATCCCCACTCTCCACATTTATTTTTCTCCTTTATTTTCCTCCTAACTCTCTCATCCATTCAAGAGGTTGTGGGTTCAATTCCCACTCTCCACATTTATTTTTCTCCTTTATTTTTCTCCTAACTCTCTCATCCATCCAAGAGGTTGGGGGTTCAATCCCCACTCTCCATATTTATTTTTCCTTTTTTTTTTCATGAAATTTTTATATAATTTACATTTGGTGAGGTCTTGGGTTCAATTACCAATGACCTCACAATTTTTAAAAAAATTTAAAAATTAGTCATTTTGGCCGAGACTACAAGATGGAAATTTGGTCTCTTCCAATCCATTTTTCTCTCATTCTTTTGTTGATTTTTTTGTAGCATTTTGAGTGATATTCAGTCAGCCACCTTAACCTTTTATGAACATCACGTTTTTAGCATTTTTACACACGCAAAACACAACATTTAACATACAAATTTCAGGGAGAAAACATAGTCAAATTTTCAGCACACACATGCTCAAAACAGTCAACTTAATACATTTTTCCGGAATATATTTTTCATCCTTTACATGATTTCCTACCAAACATTCAACATATAATCACAACCAGACCTAACATTTATCTACCAGAAGACATACCAACGCATGCTTTGAATCGTTCAGAGGATCTAATTACAGGGGCATGCAACGGGGACAACCTTAGACTTTCAATCGTGATTTAAACTGAACCTTAAGGGCATCTTGGGAAAGGGACCAAGAGAGAAGAAAACACATACCTTAATGTCGTTCAAAACTTGTTTAAATGCTGCCAATTTACCATTAAACCAAGCATCACCCTGGAAACTTCAAGCACAATCCCGTCAAGAACTTGTTGTTGATTTTCGATTTTAGCTTAGTTTTTCATTTTAGATTTTGTGTGTAAGTTCTTCAAGAGTGAAGAACTATTATTTTCAGTTATTTTAATGATAAAAACGTGAGAATGAGAGTGAGAGACGTGAGAATGAGAGGATTATGATTATGATTAGGACTAGGAGAGTTAGGTGGAGACTAAGTCAAACTAGGATCCTCATTATTTATTAATTTTTTTTTTTTTATTTAAAAATCTAATTTTTACCTTACTTAAATCAGATTTTTAAATATTAATTAATTCAACTAATTCACTTAATAAAATTAAATTAATTTAATCCTTGCTTCCACCAAGGCTCGAACCCGGGTGAAGCTAGATTTTGCTTAAAGAGTCAAATTCGGCAACCTCAACCCGAATTGCCCCTCCACCATATTAATTAATGAATTAATTAAATATTTAGGGTAATTACAATACTACCCTTAGCCTGGAAAAGACCATTTTACCCATAGACCCTCCAAGCTTAAGATTACCCCTTTTTAAGTCTGGTTAAGACTCATTCGGTTAAATCTTCATATTCGGGTGACCTACATGGCTGGACCCAACCTTTACTAGCTCAAATAACTCACCAAGTTAGTTGGCTTGGTTGTTGCAGAGGTTCAGAGGTCTGGTTCTACGCGCATCAATTCGTGTGAACCCGATCTAAACTAGGCATTCTAGATACGTTAGACATTACTTAGCATAGTCTTTTTAGGGTTGTTACAAGGAAAGACCTCATCATATAGTCAAAAGTACAAAGTCATGCATAAGAAACATAGACATAGTCACATGCATTAGAACACCTCCCTAGGACTTCCCTCAAGAGCTACTTGTGCAATGCATAGTGAAGTCTCATACCCCTACCTACACTAAGCAACTACCCTTAGGTTATCCTAGTTAGGGTCCTTACTTAGCTTCCATTGTCCATTTTACTTTAGGGAAACTATAGCCTTAACAGACACTAAGACCATGGGTGCTAAACATGGAATTTGGTGTTATAGAGCCTTACACCAATGAAAGGTGTTCTTACCTAGCAAAGGTAGAACATTAACACATGCTAGCATTCTAGTGAAATCACATGCTAGATCCTATGTGGCAAGCATAGTTATGGAACTAAGAGATATACATAACCCTCTACATGCTCATTAGCATTGGAGCCTCATATCATGAGAAACCATGGGTGAATCTTACTCAAGGAAAGTCAACACCTCATGTGGAACCATAGGTGAATGTTCTTCCAAGGCAAGTCAACACCTTATGAGAAACCAATTGTGAATCTTCCTCTAAGGGAAGCCAAAACCTCTCATTATCAAGTTCACCCGATGCTAAGATAAGTTTCCTTTTATTGATAAGCCTTTATTACATTATTTTATAAAACATAGGCCTTAGGAGATTGAATCCTTATATGCTTAGCTCATAGGTTATAGATGAGAGTTCATCAACCTATATCATGTGAGAACCCCTTTCACATGGACATTGCATATCCAAGCACCATCTAGTTTGGGGTACCCTTGAGAACACCTTTCTAGTGCCCCTCTATTGACTAGATCTTCATAAATGTGTGTTTGTAAACATATATGTGAGCAAACCCTTCACATAACACATTAAGGACACACATGTTAATACATCAATGCATAATTATATATGTGTAAGTGTATGAGCATTCCTTTCATATAAACACTTTAAGACTGCACATTCATATTTCATAATACCATATACTTAACATCATAACATAGAAGTCATATTCATAACATGTTCATACATTCCTATTCATTTACTTAGAAGACAAACCTAGGAACTATCCAATCAAGGTACACATGTCTAATGCATCGACAATGTCTCATACCCTTGCCCATAGTAGTACACCTATCAAGTCATCCTAGTTAATGATACATCACATACTTTCACATATGGGTACATAGATAAGGGATCATTAACCATTTATAATAATTTTATTCAGCACCTAATCAAACCCCAACATAGTCATACATATATTTTTACCATAAGCAATACAACCTAGATCATAGCTAGAATAGGAAACTAGGCATAGGCTTCACATAGGGTGATCATGACCAATACACATTCTTAGTATAATTTCCTTCAAGGACATGATCACATCACATATATATTTACAATAAGGTAAAAACCACCACCATAAGTGTACCATACCACACAATGTCATACAAGGCTTCATCAACTACAAATTCTTTAAGAAGTACCAGGGAAAGGCATTCTTACCAATTTCTCACCCTTTGATCATCCTTGACCAATACTCCTTTTTCATTAACAATTAATAGAAAAAGGAAGTAGCTAAATGTGCTTTAATCATAAGATAAATCATGCATAAACCACTACAAGACCGTGCTACAGACTAGTATAATACATCACCAATATACTAAAAAGTAGAAGGACATATATCATTAACCAATTTCACTTGCACTATCATCAATTATATTTCATAAATAATATCAATCTAGGGCAGTATCTAAAGATATAGTAATGAAGTCTAAATCATTATTCATCTACCTTAGAATGAGATCACATCATGTATATCGCATTATAAATCTATAGGCTAAAGAACCTAGATCAATCCTTACCAAGACTCCTTTTTCATTAATCATGAATAACTCAAACCCACAATTCATCAATAATATCAACCAAAGGCTGTAGCTAAAGAAATCATAACCTAAACGAAATCCTACTACAAGTGCCATAAAGTCAAGATTAGGTTGAATAGATTGCTTTAACAATCAATAGGAAATAGAGATCAATGCTTCAGTGCCCAATCCATATTTTACAAACAATACATAATTCATCATAACATGAGACCATAGGCAGTAGCTAACGATCAATTTAACATAATTGAATCACATACAATCAATCTAGAATCAAGATCACAAGATACTACATTATAGACTAGCCTTATTCAAATCTTCAAACATTGATCCTCATGGATCACTCATAATCAACTGACCATAAAAAAACATACTAGGCAGTAGATATAGGCAATTCAATATTCTAGAATCATAATCAATCGATATACATTAACGATCGCAAAGCCCACACATAGGCTAAATCGAGACTCTGAAGGAAGCATGGGTTCATCATGCAACTGGATTGAAATTCATGTTACAATAAACATGTTAACTTCAATTCATCATATGGAAGCCTTTAAAAAAAAATTCAGAAAGAACCAATGGCTAGATTGAACAAGGAGAAGTTCTATCATATTTTTCTATTTGAAAACTTTGAGAAGAACTCTCTAGATGGAAGATTAACTATAGATGAAGGATCATCGTACTTTAATGTAGAAAAAAACCTCTAAAAATGGTGAATAAACCATCGAAATCCAACCTCCAAGCGGTTCTTGAGCTTCACTTTCAATGGAGGTTCTACAGAGAATATTTTGGAATGGAAATCTAATTTGTGTGAATATAATTGGGAATGGGGTGCTCACATTTTTTATCACTTAAATACAACCAAAAATAACCAAATAAACCATGTAGGTTTAGGTTAGAACGTGGGGTGAATTTCCCATTCACCCTATAATTAAAACAGTGTGCATGGCTGTAGTTGCAGGCACCATCGACGGGCAGCCATCGACGCCCCTTAGGCCCATCTACGGGCCATCTGAGGTTGTACTTTGCCTGAGTCTTCTATAGGATCTGTGTACATATATGCCTCACCATCGATGGGGCATTGGTGGAATGATGGACCGTCCCTTGGCTCCGTCGATTGACAAGGCAGTGTCTCGACAACCTTTGGGTCCTCCTTGAGAACTTCTTGCGGTCCCCTTGGGGAGTCATACCCAGACGTTTCCATGGTAAATACATACATTAACAATTCAAGGACCTTACAGATCAGTTTCAACCAAAATAATACTTGCAACACGTCCAAAAATGCTAGGCACACTCAAGAAACACATATGCACGTCTCAAGGGATAACTTTCGAACGTCTTGGACGTTCTTGGACTTTTGACCTCTAAACTGCATGAAACTCAACATACTATCTATAAACATAATTAAAACTAATATAAGGACCTTATAAGATCATGCCACACACATAAGCACATAAAAACACCTAAGGACCCTTGGTGACAAGTCGTCGAACGTCTTAGTCGTCCCTTGACGTTTGACTTCCAAATGACTACAAATCACCCATGCACACTTTAAAACACTTAATTAACATATTAACAATATTATAGGCACCTCTGAATTTGTAGACACCCTAACTCAATTTTGGGGGTCTGACAGTCGACGCACATTAGATGGGGTCCGTCGATTGGGTCGGAGCCTCCATTTTCTGCAGGCCTTGCTGACCTTGCAGGGCCAATTGACGCCCAAGGTCTTATGGGTCATCGTTTTACCAACGGTCCATCCCTTGTGGCCTGATTGATCACTGCTAAAACATGCCTTCTAGGGCCCCTCGTAGGTCCTAGGTGGAGTCGTTCCTGGATGTTTGTAACGACCCAAAGTACCCCCTAGAAGTTAGAGCACTCTTATATCTCCACACGGCTTCGTCGACCTCTCAGAGGTCTAACAGAAGCCCTTATACATCTTTCATTGCATAATCGTAATAAAAATACCGGAAAATGTAAAACTTTTCATAGCACATCATATGCTAGAACATTACCTCGTATATATATAAAATCATAAGTACATAAGTAGACTCTATGTTTGTTGACATCTTAAGACACAACTCAGTAGAATAGAATTGGGACGCGACCCTTAACAACATAAAATATAAGTCTACGCTATTACATTAACTTTAAGAACATCTTGACATAGGCAACCCTTGAATCATAAGGGTCCCTTTACTTGAACTTGGGAGATCTATCCAAGCTCTTATTTTAGGATACATCCTCTAGCCAGCACTACCTACACTTGGTTAAAATGATGAAGAAGAATGGTATTGGTACAAGAATGCACTAAGTATGGCAACCATGCAAAAACATGCATTTAAAGATGACATTTCATTTGAAATCATGCAACATGTATTTTAATTAAACTTCATGAATAAAGGCACATATAATCTCAATATAGTTTACATATGTAATATAGACATGGATACTACTTATAATAGCACATAAAGCCATTTATCATACTTAAAAGCGTATTCAATACACATCATCCATTACCTCTCTTTTATTTAACTTATTTTCTTAAGTAACCCTCGAGTGTACTTATTACAATGTATCACTTTGAGGTCACCTCACAATAGTCTTTCATAAATGCTTCATAAAAAAAGCATATACATTCACAAGTCATAAGCACATCAAAGACATCAACTTCACATTAAGACTATCACCTAAGACAACTCCTAAGTCACACTAGTGCAATGTGTAGGTAACATCCCATAATGCTACTTCCACCAAGTGTGCCTAAGAAGTCATCCTAGAATATGCATAACATACTCAACAAGTCATAACATATTCAACAAGTCATAACATATCATCGTATAAGGAATCTTTCCTTTACTACAACCTTAGTCATATATCACTTAGTTCATATCATAGGTAAACTACCCTCATAACCCCTTCACAAGCTTACTTGTTCAATGTACACATGGAGTCCCATACCCCCACATATACTAAGTAAACCTATTTAGAAGCAATAAGTGTCATTCACATGCATAGTCATATATCCTATCTTAACATAACAAGGTCACTTAACATGCATTCATAAAAGTCATACATAACATAAGTCTTTACTTCTTATGGGTCTCCAATCCTATCCTTTCTTAAAGTCATCAACTGCAATGTATAGGTAGGGTCCATAGTCCTCCCATATCAAGTACAATTCTCAAGGAATTTAGATTAGAGTTCATATTCTTATATTTGTTAATTTATTAACCTTCGGGAGACATAGCCATAACCGACATAGACCATGTGAGCTACATGGAATTCGGTGTTCTACTCCCACACCGAAAAGAGAGGGTTAACACTTTCTGAAGGTGCAACAATTCGTATATAGCTTATCTAGGTGGATACCACAAGTTATAACCTATGGGGCACATAGTTATGGAACATGGAGATTGCTTCTAGAAACCTTGACTTACTAGTGTGGAGGTTTCCATCTCATGAGACAACATATATGTTGGGAACCCTGACTTACTAACGTGAAGGTTCTCTTTGTGAGAAGCCGGACTTACTAACGTGAAGCTCCCACTCTCATTTATCATGTTTTCTTAGCGCTAAGCTCTAACTCCATTTCTTACATATATCTAAGCCTTTAGAGTAAAAATTCATAAAGAAGCCTTTAGGAGCTTGCTCCTTCATACCTCATATAGCTCAAAGGTATCTAGGGTGACAATTCTACATTCACCATAGAACCTACATTATGTGAGAATGTCCTTTCACATAATCATATCATATTCATACAATCATGTGTGTGTGCATACATATGTGAGATCTACCATCACATAAACACCTCTAGGCAGACATGCTCATAACTTCATTAATCATATACTTTACATGCATAGAAATAGGTAACGATGAATATGAGAACTATCCTTCACTTAGTCATCATGAATCTATCCTACTCATAGATTTCATGAAGTGTTTGTGTACATTGGTCAACATGATCACATAATGGATATCACATAGTATTGAGGAAACCACCCTCTAAAGACCACAACACATGTACAAAAGTCTTCAAGTCTCAAGTCATACAAACATATAAAGTATAGAGGACTATCGACTACACACACTCACATTACATCATAGGAGACAAGAACATATTTAACATTAGAATATAAGACTCCTATCATACTTTGATCATACACTTATATAGGGTTCTTATGGGGGGTCATGCTACAAAGATATATGTAACCATTAGCCATATAGACCACATCTAACCCTTACATGATCATCACACTTATACATGTAACATCATATTCACATCTAGATTAAACAAGTAGTGTAGGAGACTATACACATAACATCACATAACATCAATTCACTTAGACATATTAGAATCAAGGCTAAATCCTTCAACTTCCTAACATGGAAATCATCAAATCAATTCATATTGCATCTAATTCCTTCAAGGACATGATAATAACACATAAACATGTAAAAGAATGTAAACACCGCCACCATAGGTGGATCATACCAATCAACACGATTCAATGTACATTCTAGGCTAATTAGAAGAGATAAGTTAACTTATAAAATATCCAAGCTTATGATCATCTTTGATCATTCCTCCATAATTCATATTCAATTGATATATAAAGTAATATCAATAAGCAATTCAATACAATCTTATCACAATTATATAAACATCAAGTCAATATCATTATAGGCTAATTTGAGAAATTAGGAGGATCATGGATTCTTCATAAAATTGGATATAAATTCATCAGAAAATCAGTATACAAACATATATTAGTAATTAGAATGCTTTCGAAATCAATTTGAGAATGAACTCATGACTAGATTGAAAAATAGGATTTTTGACTTAGAATTCATGTTTAGAAAATCTTTGAAAGGACTCCATAGATGAATGGTTATATATGGATGAAGGATCACCATACCTTATACATTAAAAATTCCATGAAAAACTTAGAAGAAAGCTCCAAGAATCCATCTCCATAGCTTGTTCTTGATCTTGGTCTTCAATAGAGGTTTTGATGGTTTTGGAAGAGAATAGAACTTTGGGAATTTGATTTCTTAATGGGTGTTGGGGTTTTGGCTTGGTAAAGGGTTTAAAAATGTCTTAAAGCAGTTAATAAAACGTCCCCTAAGTTATCAAAACACCCCCACACGAATTGGGACTCTTAGACATGTCAAAATTGACTTAAAAACGATGCAACATGATCGTGGAGTGGGCTGCGTGTCGCGGAGCAGCCTACCCATTCTTCCCCAAATAAAACTTGAGGCAGTGAGGTGTGTTCCAGGAGCAGGTCGCGAGGGCAAGGTCTCATTCTTGCTCCTGCACGCTGCCTTGGGCAGCCTCTTGTCCAAGGTTTGGGTCCTCCTTGGGGGCCCTTCGGGTGGTCCCCAGGGAGTTGTACCGGGACATTTTGACCTTTAAAATGTCTATTAAGGTACTAGGGTCAACTAAACTGCTTCTCAAATCCAAACAACACATAATATCAAGCCAAACATACAAGGACTCGCTAGCACGTCGAAAGACCAACTTTCAAACGTCTTGGACGTTCTTAGACGTTTGACCTCCAAATGACTTCAAATAAAATATGAATACTATAAAACAGTTAATTAACATGTTATTAACCTTTTAGGCACATGTGAGACTCTATATATGTTAGTTCATTTTGAGGGTCGTCACAATATCCCCCACTTGGGAAACATTTGTCCTCGAATGACACTTGAAACATTTTAAACACTTTAAAGGACTTCAATGACTTCCATAGAAGCTCACAAAAATTCAAAGTGTTATCACACAAAAGTCAATGCACCAATCTTACAAGGAACACCAATTTCATTCTAGCATGCATTCAAGCCAACATAATCAAACATGGATTTTTGTAATCCTTTCTATGTATACATACTTCTTCATATTCATTGCCATTTGGAGGAACTACCTTCTCAAACTTTAGGCATGTTCATCATTTCATCACAAGGTTAAACATACTATGTATTTTAATTGCACACTTAGGCATAATCCACAATTCAACTCATGAGAAAATTTGAACACTTCATTTAGTTGCACAAGATACATGAATAAGGTAGATTAACTACAATCTTATAGTCTAGACATAATACCATTAAGATCATATATGAAATTACCATGTTTAGTTTTGTTCAAAGAGGAAATACTTTCTGCTAGTCACAACATACACACATGGCGTCATAGAGTTAACATAAAAGAAATGCATAGAGGTTAATTCATATTAAGGAGTATTTCCTTAATCCAAAACACATTATACTTCCTTCCTTATGAAATCAACATGGTAGGTCACCAAGGGCATTACAACATTAGGAAGTAAATTTACATATTTCTATTTCTAGCACATCACTAGATTTTATAAGCATGCATCATTTAGGGAAATTTATCATAATTTATAGGCACACCAATAAACATAGGCTAGATAAACCATCACTTCTCAAGAGTGAGTCTATAATAACACTTCCCTATCTCAAAAGTCACACATTTTCCAAAGAGACTCATCTTATCTTATTTTAAAGGAGACTCCATTTCTCATTGTGGGGCCATGCACCACACATCATAGGTGACATAAAGCATGCTCATTAATCTATCTCATGAAATCAAATTGCACATTTATCATATAAGAATGCACAACAACATGAGAAAGATACAAATTTATCAAAACTTCTTTTTAATGCAATAATGACCTTTCATAGTATGCATAACATAGTGTCATTTAAGACATGCATAACATATGGAGAACATGCAACTTATCATCTTACGCACGAATCATATCATGAACAAGCTACTTAGGAACTCTTTGGCTTAAAGCTTGAGTAAGAATAGAAGGAAAATATAGGGATATCTATAACCTTACTACTCAAATCATCCCCCCCCCCTCACTTAGGGTAAACCCACTTAAGAGCAACTCATCTCAACCCTAGGATAATCTTAGCTTACCAACCTTATTAACTAAGCACATCATCCTTCTCTTGGGATTTAAGCTTATGAACACCGTTCTCACAACACTTCAAGGTGATTTTCAACCTAGAGAACTTCAAGGGAACTCAACATAGAGACATCAAGGGCTCTAAAAATCTTACCACCTATGCACATTATCCCCCACTTGGGGTAATCCTAATCGCATCATTCCCTTAAACACCAAGGTCGAGGAAAGTCAAGATGCAATATTCCAGAAAAATGTACTCGTCTGGTGAAGAGTCTATTAGGCTTTAATAATATGTATTGGGGTACATAGGCATCCCCATGCCCAATAATGAGAAATATTGGGCATGTTAGAGAATATTGTCTTAAGGGTGTTAGCGAATGTCTACACAAGTAAATTAAAATATACGTCGATGTCAAATACTCCAACCCAAGCTTATTTAGAAATTGTACCTGCAATGATGACCCTAAGCTAAAATTCTTAATCTCTTCAATTCTTAACCTCATCTCTTACTCACATTAGGTACTAGGCATCCAAGTGTCAAGCCTAGGTACCATAGCACATGATCACTTAAAATGATCATGTAAAATAAGTAGTGCCCAAGGACATAGTGAGGATCCTTGGGATAATAAGTGAACATTCCAAATGAACTTTCTAGAGTGGTTAGTTAGGAAAGTGAACGGCAACACATGTGCAAGCACATGTTCAAGCACATGTGCCACCGTCCGAGAGACCAAGCTAATCGATTCGGTTAGAGCGGTTAGGGGACATGCGCTCGTCCGAGTCAAGTCACGTGGGGCCAAGCTCCCTAACCGGTACTAGGCTCTAACTAATTGACCTAAATAGATAACTAACCTAGGACTAACCAAAAATAACTAACTAGTGGACCCGACAACCTAAGACATAACCGGGTGACACTAACCGAGTAACTAACTAAAGAAACATCCTCGTACCTAACCTAGGATGGTCCAAAAGGGTTGGTTATGGTCCTAACAACTTAGGGGTACTTTAGTAATTACCCTAGGTTACTTAATTAATTAAATTAGCAACTTAATTAATTAATTTAAATGGTAAAAGCCGAAACCCTTAAGCAATTTCCAAATTTCGGTTAAGTTAATTGTTCTCCTTTTTTTAGTCAATTTACGAGGGGCATTTTGGTAAGTAGCTAATTGAGTTATTTAACTAAGTTGAATTAATTATTATTCAGTTCCTAAAGACTTAGACTCATTTTATTCATCAGTAAACCCTACGACTAAAAACAAGTGAACAACGTGAGTAAAACCCTAGGCGATTTTAAGCAGTTCTTCAACGTTTTCGTGCAAAGTGCAAGGTGATCTTTTTAGATTCAATTCTACAGTAAGGTATGGGTTTTCTCTCTTGGATTCCTTTCCCCAAGAGGCTTTTCAAAAAATTTGAAAATCAAGAATATCAAAACTAGGGCTGTTCCCAATGAATCGCATGTTCATCTCCCTAGTTCTCCCGATTTCCGATTCTTGTAGTATGTATAATGTAAATCTCGAGCATGTTGTTTATATGTGGTGCTAACTGATCATTTTGTGTATGTTCTTGTGATTTACAATGTCGAATGAAACCGATATGTTAGATAAGTATACTTAGGGTATTTTTTTACATGAGATGATAAATGTTGTAATGCCTACTTGTGTTCGAGAAGATGAAATTGTTATAAGTTGTTCATTGAATTGTTCGTATAGGATAGTCAAAGGTTAAAAGTTGTCTTGTCAAAAAGATGAGATTACTATAATGTATTCATGATATAATTGACTTGGCTAGTGATAATATCATAGTTTGATTTATGCCAATAAATTGGCCAGCAATGTTATTTCCAAAATATGTAAAGCCATACCAATCTTAACTCAATGAACTCATAACATAGGGTATGCCAATAATTGGGACAAGT
Source organism: Solanum lycopersicoides (assembly GCA_022817965.1). Classification (NCBI taxonomy): domain Eukaryota; kingdom Viridiplantae; phylum Streptophyta; class Magnoliopsida; order Solanales; family Solanaceae; genus Solanum; species Solanum lycopersicoides. The sequence continues at coordinate 74,533,621 of CM040624.1, forward strand.
CCCAACATACCCTATCCACATGAACTTGTGAATATAATAGCATTGAATAAGTCCTCATAACTTTCATAAGGAATGGTATAAGACTATCAACTAACGTTGAACAAGATAATGTGAGTAATGAAATAACTAAAAGAGTATAAGTTATGCAATTGACCTAATATAGAGTGTTAAAGGAAGTGAGAAAGACCTCACTTACACTTAAACGATTATGTCAAAGATACTCACATAAGAGGGTGCTAGAAGCCGTGAGACAAGTCTCACTCGCACCATGATGATACTGTAAGATTAAATTCACATTCATCAAGTAATAAGAAAGGGATGACCAGTCATCCATTAAGCTAAGTATACCTCATACTAGAAGCAAGCTTCCATAATGTTTGAGTGAACTCTAAAAGTTGTAAAGTTAAATAAATCTGAGCTAAGCACCGATAAACTAGCAATGAGCTTGTGCGAGCACATGTAAGCCTCATGAGACGAGATCACCACCCTGGTGGACCAGGGTCTCCGAAGTCTCCTAGTTTTTTAACTATGTTGCCAGCATAGGGAATAGCTAGTGGATGACTCCACCTAAGAATGCTAGGTAGTATTCGATTTCAATTTGGCCGGTGATACCACCTCTTTTCGATGTGGGAAGACATTGGATTTCATGTTTAGCTCACATGATCTATGTCGGTTAAAAGCTCAAGAAATTATTTGGTTTCACTTCAGCCGTGAACCACCTGTTTTCAGTGTGGGGAAGACACTGAACTTGGCTTCACTTTAGCCGGTGAACCACCTCTTTTCGGTATGGGGAAGACACTGAGCTTGGTTTCACTTTAACCGGTGATCCACCTCTTTTCAGTGTGGGGAAGACACTGGATTTCATGTCAGTTCACATGATCTATATCAGTTAATGCTATGGATTTCTTTAAAGAAAGTAAGAAAGAATGAAAGTAGCATGTTCGAAGTGAACAACACATCAAAGAAGAAGGAGCGTAAGTTCAAACTGAAGTAACTAAGCAAGAGCTTAAGAATGTTAATCATCAATGTTTGATAAGACTAAAATTTTAACAAGTTAGTGGTTTATGGCAATATTGGAGTACGAATATATTCCCCAAGATCTATACAGTATGCAAATAACCAAATAATGGGCATAGCCAATAAAGATTGACTTATAAATACATTCATACCTAATTCAACAAGAATGAGAAATATAACTTGTGAGTAGGGTAGCCAAATCATTTCCTTAGTCTTTTGGATTACTTACTCGATTCATTGTAGGTAGGGGACTACAATGAAATAATTGCACTTGTAAGTAAAACATAATATCAAAGGAGATCATTGAACTACACAACTGAAAGAAGAAAAGACTGAAAAATAAACTAATGCTGGAGAGGTGAGCTTTCGGCCTAAGAAGAGCAAATTTATTAAGTTTTGTTTAAGTTGTTCTAAAATTATGTTTATGATTCCAAGGTCTTAAGTTCATATATAAAATGACTTGTGTGCCTTAAATGCATGAGAACATGTCATATTCATAGCATGATTCACGAATAACGAATTAGGAAAGTATAGTGACTTCACTTTCCAGAAACGGCATGTTGCTTTAGGAAGAACTTTCCTTGATAATGCATAGTCCTTATGTGTTTATGTGCGTACACGCATACTTAGTACAAGTGTGTACTAACCCCATATATTAATACTATTTTTATAGGCACACGTCCGAGAGAAGATTGAGGATTCGACGAAGTAGTTTGGATTAGAGATCTCAAGAGTTTGGCAGGTCCTCTTGAGTTCGAGGATGCTACATTTATGATTCTAGCTTTAGTACATTAGACATAGCTGGTGGATGTAGTCCCTAGCATTTCATTTAAAACATTTTTTCAAGTGTTTGTAATAAGGCCGATTTGGCACACTATTATTATTATTATGAATCTCTATTTCAATTGTTTAATCTATTGATAGATGGTTGTAGTTTGAGCTTATTAGAATATCACTCTTATGGAGTACCATATGAAGTCTATGTATACTTCAATAAGTATTAAAAAGTTTTAAATTTTCCGCAAATTTAACTGTATGATTGTTATGAAAGCTAAGAAGAGGCTTGTCTATGACCTCTGAGAGGTTAACGAAGCCGGTCTCATCTGGGGTCTAGATTCCAGGTGTGACACAAGACCAACCTATAAGGGTAATTACTTTTGGTGGAACTTCCAACCAATCATTCCTAGGTACAATCTAAGCACTTCCTCAATTGAGCATATTTAAATTCAAGCTTAAAAGACAACTAACCCCTTCAAAGTAGGTCAACCTCAATTCTCTCCTTCTCCTGAAGAGCTAAGGGGTACATACCATGAATCTCCCTAAGTCACCTTAGGGTAATCATATTTCATACTTATGGAATAAAATTATATTTCCCCCTTTTTACCACTTTTTGAATAGGTTCATAGATGGGATCATTAACTAGTCATAAGGGTTACCCCATTAACTAGTATACTTCACAATCACCTTACAAAGCTCAACACACTATCTCCCCTCCTTGGAGCAAGCCTAAACAAAAGGTTTCAATCCACAAAAGGACAATTTTGAAGCATTTCTCATATACAAAGACAACATTAATCTTTCTCACTATTCACCACATTCTCCAAGATTTTTCCAGCCTACACCATAACATCATGCTACCATCCTACATAATCTTAAGGCATTCTATCATTCCATGGGGAACTCCATTCAACTATAACAACAACTAACAAGCAATAACCATATCATATCATAACTTCTCAACATAACATCTCCTTCCCCATAAGCCACCTATAGTCGTAAATGGCAACACATCCACATATACTAAATTCACCTTCACATATACTCACCAAACCATAGAACCAAGGTAAGTATCAAAAACTCACCTTTTCTCCCTTAAGCATTGAGGCATAATCCCAATCCAAGAAATCACATCGAAAAGACCATCGGACAAGAAAACATAAGAGAGATATCTTATAGCGTTAAGTTCTATGGCACGACATGAGAATAGTGAAGAAGGGAAACTCTATCGTCCAATAGCCTCCCGTATCATTTGATGTGTGGCAACTCACCACCAATGAAACAAGACTCTAATAGACGTGGCAACACGAGACTTTGAAACCTAAAGACAAATCCTACAACCTTATGATCTGATAACAAGTTTGTAATGACCCAAAGTACCCCCTAGTAGTTAGAGCACTCTTAGATCGCCACACGGCGTTGTCGACCTCTCGGAGGTCTAATACAAGCCCTTAGACATCTTTCATTGCATAATCTAATAAAAATAGTGGAAAATTTAAAACTTTAAATTTCACATCATATGCTAGAACATTACTTCGTATGCATATAAATCATAAGTACATAAGTAGACTCTAAGTCTCTTGCCATCGTAAGACATAACTCAATACAATAGAATAGGGACACGACCCTTAAAAACATAAAATATAAGTCTAAGCTATTACATTAACTTTAAGAACATATTGACATAGGCAACCCTTGAATCATAAGGGTCCTTTTACTTGAACTTGGGATATCTATCTAATCTCTTCTTTTAGGAGACATACTCTAGCCATCACCACCTACACTTGGTGTAAAAAGATGAAGTAGAATGGTATTAGTACAAGAATGCACTAAGTATGGCAACCATGCAAAAACATGCATTTAAGATGACATTTCATTTGAAATCATGCAACATGTCCTTTTAGTAAACTTCATGAACATAGGCACATATAAGCTCAATATAGTTCACATACATAATATAGACATGGATACTACTCATAATAGCACATAAATCCATTTATCATACTTACAAGCATATTCAATACACATCATACATCACCTCTCTTTTATTTTACTTCTTTTCTTAAGTAACCCTCGAGTGTACTTAGTACAATGTATCACTTTGAGGTCACCTCACAATAGTCTTTCATAAATATGCTTCATAAACAAAACCATATATATTCACAAATCATAAGCACATAAAAGACATCAACTTCACATTAAGACATCACCTAAGACAACTCCTAAGTCACACTAGTGCAATTTGTAGGTAACATCCCATAATGCTACTTCCACCAAGTGTGCCTAAGAAGTCACCCTACACTAGGCATAACATACTCAACAAGTCATAACACATTCATTTACAAGACATAAGGCCACATACTTCATATCATCATATAAGGAATATTTCCTTTACTACAACCTTATTCATAAATCACTTAGTGCATCTTATAGGTAAACTACCCTCACAACCCCTTCACAAGCTTACTTGTTCAATGTACACATGGAGTCCCATACCCCCACATATACTAAGTAAACTCATTTAGAAGCAATAAGTGTAATTCACATGCATAGTGATATATCATATCTTAACATAACAAGGTAACTTAACATGCATTCATACAAGTCATACATAACATAAGTCTTTACTTCATAAGGGTCTCCAATCCTATCCTTTGTTGAAGTCATCAAGTGCAATGTATAGGTAGGGTCCATAGTCCTCTCATACCTAGTACACTTGTCAAGGAATTTAGATTAGAGTTCATATTCTCGTCTTAGTTAATTTATTAACCTTCGGGAGACCTAGCCATAAAAGATATAGACCATGTGAGCTACATGGAATCCGATGTTCTACTCCCACACCGAAAAAGAGGGTTAACACTTGTCGAAGGTGCAACCATTCGTACATAGCTTATGTAGGTGGATACCACAAGATATAACCTATGGAACATGAAGATTGCTTCTAGAAACCTTGACTTACTAGCGTGGAGGTTTCCATCTCATGACACAACATCTATGTTTGGAATTCGGACTTACTGACGTGAAGGTTCTCTTTGTGAGAAGCCGAACTAACTAACGTGAAGCTGCCACTCTCATTTGTCATGTTCGCTTGGTGCTTGGCTCTAACTCCTTTTCTTACATATATCTAAGCCTTTAGTGTATAAATTCATAAAGAAGGCTTTAGGATCTTGCTTCTTCATACATCATAAAGCTCAAAAGTATATAGGGTGAGAATTCTACATTCACCGTAGAATCTACATTATGTGAGAATGTCCTTTCATATAATCATATCATATTCATACAATCATGTGTGTGTGCATACATATGTGAGATCTACCATTACATAAACACATCTAGGCACACGTGCTCATAACTTCATTTATCATATACTTTACATGCATACAAATAGGTAACGATGAATATGAGAAATATCCTTTCCTTAGTAATCATGAATATATCCTACTCATATATATGCATGAAGTGTGTATGTGTAAATTGATCAACATGATCACATAATGGCTATCACATTGTATTGAGGAATCCACTATCTAAAGACCACAACACATGTACAACATTCTTCAAGTCTCAAGTCATACAAACATATAGAGTATTGAGGACTATAGACTACACACACTCACATTACATCATAGGAGACAAGAAAATATTCAACATTAGAATATAAGACTCCTAGAATAGTTTGATCACACACTCATATAGGGTTCATATGGGTAGGGGTCATGCTATAAGGATATTTATCACCATTAGCCATATAGACCACATCTAACCCTAACATTATCATCACACATATACATTTAACATCATCTCCACATCTATATTAAACAATTAGTTTAGGATACTATACACATAACATCACATAACATCAATTCACTTAGACATGATATTGGAATTGTAACGCCCTAAAACGAACTAAGGTAAACTAGAGCTTTGTGGTTCTTGCTTGAGTTAATTTTAAGTTAAATTAAGTTAAATTAGTTTTATTAGTAAGTGTGTGAAGTTTGGTTAAGTTTGGAGGTCAAAAGACCAAAAACGTCCATGACGTTTGGAAGGTGTGCCTTAGAAAATGCTTATGTGTCTTGATGTGTTTGAGTGAGTTTTACGTGTTCGTTTTAATCGAAATTGATGTAGTATGTTCCTAATACCTAGATGACTTACTTTAGGAGATTAATTTCCGGGTACTACTCCATCTAGGACCCACGAGGGGCCCTAGAAGAGGACCCCAACACTTAGACAAAAACTGCCAAAAGCAGTGTCCAATCGATGAGCCAATCGACGGCCAGTCGACCAGGAGATGGCTCGTTGACCTGGTCCATCGTTTAGAAATTAAATCCTTCAGGTTTGAGAGTTTCATTACCAACCAACGATACCCCATCGACTAGGCGTTGGTTGACAAACGGTCGTCGTTTGTGGGTCGTGGATGCTGCCTGCAAAAGCTGTTAAGGGGCTGCCTTGGCTTGGGGTGTTTGGTAAATTCACCCCAAGTCTTTTAAGGAACTTGGTCATTTGTTTTAGGGTTATTTAGATATATTAAAGTATTTCAAAACCTAAGACCTAATTTTAGACCTCATTTCCTAAAACCCCAAAACCCCTCTCCCTTAGAATTCTCTCTGAAGTCTCTTTGGAAGCTAGAAGTCAAGAAGAGCTAGGAGGGCTGTTGGTGGGCGTTTCTTCATCATAAATCTTTGGGATTTCTCTTATCTAAGGTATGTTATCCATCCTTGAACCCTCTTCCATTTAAGAAGTCAATTCCAAAAGATTTCAAATAGGGTTTTCAAACTCTACTTTCTTCTATCTTTGATTCTAAGAATGGGTCTTCTTGTAAAAGTGTTTTAATGATTCAAATGTGTTTATTCTTGCATTAATTGATGATTTTAATGTCAAAAACCTAATGAACTCATGTTTATGCATACTTCAAACTTTTAGCTTAAGAAATGGGTTAAGTGAGCATGTTTGTGTAGAGAATGAGCTTTGGTTTTCTTGTGTTGTGATTATGGTTTAGCTACTGCCCTAAGGTCCTTATTATGATGAAATATTGAGAAATTGGTTATAGGTGGTGATGGCTTGGTTAAATGGTGAGTTTCTTATATTGTATAGTTCTTATTATAAATTGCTTTTGAGTGGTATGGTCCACCTTCTTGGTGGCGGTGTTTATTTGATGAACTTGATATTACATAGTATGTATTGTCAATGTGGTTTTGAAGGTCTAATATGTGAAATGAAGTGATATTGGAGATGGGTCTTGTATTGTGTTTTATGAAGCTAGAATTGTATGTTTGACCTAGATTATGTCTAAATGAATGATATGATTATGTGAAGCATGTAAAGTGTATGATTTGATTAATGAAGGTCTAAAGCATGTATAGAAGTAATGTGAAAGAAATGATGCTTATATTCAAGGTGTGCTCACATGTACAGACACACACTTAAGTGAATGAATGAAGCTAAGTTGAGTAAAAAAGGGATTTTTGGGGTGAACACTTTTCGTAAGTTGAGATGAAGTTTTAAGTAACAACATCACTACATCCAAAGAGCTTTCTAAGATAGGTCGGAGGATGAATACCCTTTGTGAGTTGAGATGTGGTCTTCACTAGTTATCCTTAACCTATAGTTTATAATTTTGAGAATCCGTGGGGAGTTATGCCTAGCACCGAGAGGATATGAAAGAGAGGTGGTTACACTTCGTGAGTTGAGATGTTGTATTCCAATATACCTCTTGAGATGAGTACTCCTCGATAGTAGAGAATGTGTTACTTAGTAGAAATCTCCTTATCCCTTAACTATGTGCCCGCATAGGTGTAGCTATTGGGGAAGATATGTAAAAGCTAAAAGAAAGTATTACCTTACTCTAGCAAGTGAGGATCCCTTAATATCGGTATTCCATGTCTAGCTCTCATGGTCTTTGTCGGTTAAGCTAACCCCCACAAAAGTAATGAAAGTATTAAGTCCTCTAAAAGAACGTGCTACTTATGTGAATTGAATGAACTAAGTCTTCTAAAAGAACGTGCTACTTAGGGTAGGCGGTGGTATGGGGCGCTATCTATCCATTGCACTAAGTAGGACCTTCGGAAAGGGAAAACTTGGTGACAAACCTTCTAAAAGAGTGTATTACTTAGGGTAGGTGGTGGTATGGGACGTCATCTACTCATTGCACTAAGTAGGAATTTCAAAAGGGAAGTCTTTGGTGTTTTGTTGGTTGTTCTCCTAATTTCTTGTGATTGAGTGGTGACTTGTTCTCCCGAGGTGAGTAAACTCATGGTGGGTTGTTTTAAGGAACTCCTTGGTGTGTATTGAAGGAGGTGTTTAGACGTTTTCTTCATGTCATACCTTGGAGAGTCTTAGGATAGCCTCGGTTAGAAAACTTCTACGGAAATGAGTTCACTTCCTCATTTGCAATACCTTGGAAGTTCACCATTGTTGGAGTCTTTTAGTTCACTATAATGTTCCAATTAGTTCACTGTTAAGTCAAAAATAGGTTTACTGTAAAGTTTGGGAAGTACACTGTAAATGCTCATTTTTGGTTAAGATTATGGAAATCCTTCTTTAAGTGTTTAATGATGTTTCTTATGTTGTTTTGCTTCTAAATTCATGAATCTTATATTTATTTGGCATGAAATCTTATTTTACTAAAATGTCCCTTTTTGCATGTTTTTGAATATGCCACACTTAGTACATTGTTTTGTACTAACCCCATACTTTTCTATACTCTATAAGTATAGGTTGTTGGAAGCTTTTGAAGGTTTGAAGGTGAAGCTTGGGAAAGTTCCTCCCAAGACAAAGTATGTCCTCATATATTCGAGGGCATAAGTCATTTTCTTAGTTTCTTATTAAGACTTATTATGTATTTCTTTTAATGTAAAGGGACGTGTCCCTAAGATATTATGTCGTGTCTTTAAGTTGGCTTGTGACGGTGAGATTCCTTAAGTTTTTATGAAAAACTTCCTTTATTAAATTATTCGTGACAAGTTTTAAATTCCGCACTACTTTGCATGTATTATGTAATGAACGATAGTTAAAGGGCTTGTACAAGACCTCAAAGGATCAAGTACGCCTTGCCACGATCCGAGGGTTCTCCCTAGCTTCTAGGGGGTGCTTTCGGGTCGTGACAATAATCAAGGATAAATCCTTTAACTTCCTAACATGGAAATCGTCATATCAATTCATATTGCATCTAATGCCTTCAAGGCCATGATCATAACACATAAACATGTACAAGAATGTAAACACCGCCACGATAGGTGGACCATACCAATCAACAAGATTCAATGTACATTCTAGGCTAATTAGAAGAAATAAGTCAACTTACGAAATCTCCAAGCTTATGATCGTCTTTGATCATTCCTCCACAATTCATATTCAATTGATATAGAAAGTAATAGCAATAAGCAATTCAATACAATTTAATCACAATTCTATAAGCTTAAAAACAATATCACAAGACCCACATTGTAGGCTAATTTTAGAAATTAGGAGTATCATGGGTTCTTCATAAAATTGGATATAAATTCATCAGAAAATCAGTATACAAACATTTATTCGTAATTAGAATGCTTTCGAAATCAATTTGAGAATGAACCCATGGCTAGATTGAAAAATAGGATTTTTGACTTAGAATTCATGTTTAGAAAATCTTTGAAAGGACTCCATAGATGAATGGTTATCTATGGATGAAGGATCACCATACCTTATACATTAAAAATTCCATGAAAAACTTAGAAGAAAGCTCCAAGAATCCATCTCCATAGCTTGTTCTTTAGCTTGGTCTTCAATAGAGGTTTTGGGGGTTTTGGAAGAGAAGAAAACTTTGGGAATTTGATTTCGTAATGGGTGTTGGGGTTTTGGCTTGGTAAAGGGTTTAAAAATGTCTTAAAGTAGTTAATAAAACGTCCCTTAAGTTATCAAAACACCCCCACACGAATTGGGACTCTTAGACATGTCAAAATTGACTTAAAAACGATGCAACCGTATCGTGGAGTGGGCTGCGTGTCGCGGAGCAGCCTACCCATTCTTCCCCAAATAAAACTTGAGGTAGTGAGGTACGTTCCAAGCGCACGTGGCGAGGGCAAAGTCTCATTCTTTCTCCTGCACGCTGCCTTGGGCAACCTCTTGACCAAGGTTTAGGTCCTCCTTGAGGGCCTTTCCGGTGGTCCCTGGGGAGTCGTACCCTGACGTTTTGACCCTTAACATGTCTATTAATGTACTAGGGTCAACTACACTACTTCTCAACTCCAAACAACACATAAAATCAATCCAAACATAAAAGGACTCACTAGCACGTCTAAAGACCAACTTTCGAACGTCTTGGACGTTCTTGGACATTTGACCTCCAAATGACTTCAAATCAAATATGCCTACTATAAAACACTTAATTAACATGTTATTAACCATTTAGGCACATGTGAGGCTCTAGATATCTTAGTTCATTTTGAGGGTCGTCACAGTTGAACCCCTAAACATTGTCATCTAGGCCTTAGGATCATCCCACATCAATTTCAACTAAAACGTAAAACTCACTAAAACATGCTAAGACACACAAGCACTTTCTAAGAAAAATCTTCCGAACTTCATGGACGTTCTTGGAAGTTTAACCTTCAAACATCACCAAATTTCGGAACTGCCTCAAAACATCATTATTGACCATTTTAACACAAAATTACCTTATGATAGACAAGCGATGCTCTACTTTACCTTAGTTTGTTTTAGGGTGTTACACCTATCCTAAGTTGTGGGGGAAAATTGAAGAATGGGTTTTGTTCCATAGGTTGGAATTATGTTTTACTCCAAGGTTGACTTAGAGGGATGTATGTACCCCTTAAGACATAAGGAGAATAGGAGGATCGATGTTTACCTACATTGAAGTGGTTAATTGTCTTTTAAGATTGATCTTAAGTATGATCATTTGAGGAAAGTGGTTAGGTTGTACCTAGGCATTGTTGGTTGGAAGGTTCCACCAAAGGTTATTATATGGGTTGGAATGACCTAGAAGCCACCTTCCCCTAGTGTTGGAAGAATAGAAAGAGGCCTCTATGGCCAAATATCTTCTATGTTTTCCCTAGACGGTTAACCTAAATCTCTAGAAATGTGGTAGTGGATCTTAAGAGTTCCAACTTGTGTTATATATTTTACTAGCATCCGGGATTTCTATAGTCCTAAGTTTGAGAAAGATTCTCTAAAGGCCATAGATGAACTACCTAAGGTGATGACCCTTTTAGGCTTAAATTCGGAACTATTTACCTCGTTATGACTTCGTGGTAGAATGTGATAAATATTAAATTACTCTTGGTATTCATGTTGTAGTTAAGGCCTCATGTTGTTGGGTAGTATGACATAACTTTATTGTTGTGAGTTCTTTTAGGTGATAAACTTAGAGGGATAGCAGTGCTTGAGGAGTACCTCTTGATGATGGGTTAGTAAGCTCCTTCATATGAGATTAGGAGTGGAAACCCTCAATGGTTTCAAACCTTCTTACGTGAGGAGTATGTAGGTTTTGTCTTGACTTGAATTTGATTTTTAAGAGCATGAGGTGATTAATATTTGATTAGGTTTACCCTAAGTGGGGGATAGTGCATAGATGGTAAGTCTTTGAATTCCCTCAATGTTCCTATTTTGAGTTCCCTTGAACTTCTCTATGTTAAGAATCACTTTGAGTGATGGATATGAAGTGAAGTAACTTAGCTACTCATTTAGGATCTCTTAAAATCCTGACCTAATGGAGTGTGAGTAAATATTTGTAAGAAATGGTTCCTTCTTGAGAGATGGAAGGAGTTGACGTTAAGAAAAGTTGACATAAGCTTAATTCGAAGAGGGTGGTGTTGTGCTTAACAAGAAAGTTTGGTAAGTCCAAGTTCTCTTGGATGAGATGAGTTTCTGTGAGATAAGTTTACCCTAATTGGGGTATGATGATTTGAGTAGTAAGGTTGTTGATATCCCTATCAGTTCCTTATATTCTTACTCAATCTTGAAACCAAAAGATTTCCTAGTCTCTTTTTCATGTTATGGAGTCTTGCATATGACTATAAGTTGCATGTTCTCCATATGTTATACATGTCTTAAATGACACTATGTTATGCATGTTTTGAAGAATTAACATTGCATAAAAAAGGGATTTTTTATAAATTGCATGTTTCTCATGTTGTTGTATATTTTAATATGATAAATATACATTTGACTTCATGAGATGTCTTGATACACATTCTTGATAATCCTTTTGATGTGAGGGTGTTTTTGACCCACAATGAGGTGTTGCGTTTTCCTTAAGTGAGAAAAGATGAGTCCCTTCAAAAATATGTAATTTTGTTACTTGGGAATTGTTATTATAGGCTCAATCTTGAGAAGTGGTGGTGTGTTTAGCTAATATAATTGTATGTGTGCCTATGAATTGTAAGAATATTTCTAAATGATGCATGCTTATTAAAACTAATGTTTTGATGTGTTCTGTGTGACCTGTCATTTTGACTTCATGAGGAAGGGAGTATGATCATGATTTGTTTAGGAGTGGAGAAATTCTCCTTTAAATTAATTGAACTTTATGAAATGCTTGTACATGAACTTTAAGATTACATGTGAGTATGTTAAGGAGAAGGGAATTCCTCCGTGAGCATAACTAAACATGGTAATGATATGTATGTCCTTTTATGGTATTATGTCTAAATGATAAGGGATTTCGTTGATCTACATTACTCATGATCTATGTGCATATATTATGAGTTACTTTTTTGCCTTTTGAGCGATAATGTTGAACAATTATATGTGTGATTTAAAGGATACTTCATATTGAGCCTTTTGGTAAGATTAAAATTAAAGATCATGTCATGATTAGGAGAAGAATGTTCCTCCTATGAACATGAGAAATTCCTATGTGTTTGATGCATTAGGAGTGAGTTAATGAAGTTTCTACTTGCTTGTGTTGCATTCAATACATAATGATATGAAGTTGGTCTTCCTTGTATGTTTGGTGCATTAAATATTATTTTTTTCAATGTTTAATGATGTGAGCTGCTATATGGGTCGTTGAGTCCTTGAAAATGATTGAAAGTGTTAAGTGTAATTCGAGGGCGAATGTTTCCCATGTGGGGGATACTGTTAGAACCCTAAAAACGAACTAGGATAATCTCGAGCCTCACATGTGATTAAGAGTTATTAACATTTAAATAAAGTGAGTCACAACTTGTATAGTTGGTTTGAATATGTTTGGAAGTCAAACGTCAAGGAATGAAAAGACGTTTGGAAACTAGTCGTGTGTGCATGTGCTAGTGTGCCTTTGTATGTTTTACATGTTTTTTGGTGTCTAAAATGATCGAAGAGGACCCTAACGTCTATATGGACGTAGTAAAGGTAGAAAAGTCTGGGCACGGATCCCCAAGGACCACCCTAAGAGTCCTTGGGAAGTACCCAAAGACTAGCAAAAATCTTCCAAGGCATTGTCAAACGACGCCCACGAACGACGCCCAGTGGTTGGATTGACGCCCCGACAAAAGGGGGAGTAGCTCCACACTAAGATGTGGGAGATTAGCCCCCAAATGAGGGAGTCTCTATCACAAACAACGTTGTTTAGGATGGACCATCACTCCATCGATGTTGCGTCAGTGAGGTCGTCGTTTGGAAATGTAAATCTACTATCTAGACACGGCCTGCCAAGGGGTAAATTGGGAAATTCACCCCCACGTACCAATTAAAGCATGGATGGTTATTTTACATATTTTTTTTTATTATAAGTTAGTTAAAAAAAGCAAACCCAACTTTAGAATTCATTCTTCAAATCAAACCTTTCCATCTCAAAATAAACTCTCTCTAGAACCTCCATTGAAGACCAAACTCAAGATCAATCTAGGGTTTGGATTCCAAGTTTTTTCTTCTCCAAATTTTCGTGTTTATTCTTATATAAAGGTATGTTAACCCTTGATCCTTATTTAACCTTTCATCAAAGGAGTTCTGTCAAAGGTTTTCCGATATGATTCTAACGTCAAATTTCCTATCTTTCAATCTAGCCATGGGTTCATTGTCAAATTATTTTCAAAGTCATTCTAATGATGGATTTATGATTAATCAATGGATTTAATATGAAATTCAATATGATTCCATGAAGAACTGATCTCCCTAATATCTCAATTTAGCCAAAAATGTGGATCTTGTGATCTTGATTAGATCATGATTAGATTGTAGCGTATTGCTTGATCATAATTCTATCTATGTCAATTGATTATGAATTGTTTATAATTGATCAATGGTGATCATAGCCTTGAGAACTGGTAAGTTGACCTAAATTCCTAATTATAGGATAGGAGTTTACATTGTATGGTATGCTCCACTTATGGAGGCGGTGTTCATTTTTGTCTATCCTCATATGTTGTGATCATGTCCTTGAATCAAGTTTATGTAAAGTTTATTGGTATGTTTATTATCATTACTATGAAGTTATGTATGAAGTCTTCCATTCTAATATTATGATCTAGGTGTATTGATGATGTTATGCATATGTGAATGATCATGTTAGGGTTAGGTATGATCTACATGTTTAAGTGTTATGAATACTCTTGTAGAATGACCTCCTACATATGTAACCCTATATGAATGTGTGATCTTATGCATGTTAGGAGTCTTCTATTAAAATATTTGATATTATCTTGTCTCCTATGATGTGATGAGTGTGTGAAGTATATACTCATTAATACTCTATATGTGGGTGGCTTAAGAATTGAGGGATGTTGTATATATGTTGTGATATTTATAGGGTGGCTTCCTAAATACCATGTTTTTGCCATTATGTGATCATGTTGACCAATGTACACACACACTCCATTCATAACTATGAGTATAATATGTTAGGGTGTCTATTGAAAGGATGATTCTGATATGCACCTTTATATTTTATGATGCATGAAAGGGGTATGAATGATGAAGTTTTAACATGTGTTGTCTAAATGTGTTTATGTGAATGGTTTCTTCTTATATGTACACATATACACAGATGAATGCATGAATGAATTATGTTAATGATGACCTAGTGGTTAAGAGTCTTCTGGATGGTTTTCCCAAATTGTACTCTAAACTAGACTATGTTATGATTATGTGAAAGGATATTCTCACATTATGTTGGCTTATATGAAAGGATATTCTCATAATTAACCTATGATCTATGTACATGATTATGTAAGGAGTTAATCTGCTAAAGCCTATATTATGAAGTAGTCTTAATAAAGACTTAAAGACTTTTCAAAAAGGGAAAGTTAGCTTAGCACCGTGTGAACTTGACAATGAGAGGTGTACCTTCCAAAAGGAAAGGAAGGTTCACCAATGTGGTTTCCTTTCCAAAGGTAACGTAGGCTCCCCAATGTGGTGTCCCTTCCTAAAATGGAAGTTAGTTTAACCAATGTACTCACGAGGTGGAAACTACAATGCTATCTATCATAAAAAAGGTTTCTAGTAACAACCTCCTTGTTCCTTACCTATGTGCCCCCATAGGAACCTAGCAAGTGGATGCACCTAGACTCTAGTATGATGTACATGTTCTACCTTCGAAAGTAGGATGGCCTGCTTTCGGTGTGGGGGAATGACACCGGATTCCATGTTTAGCTCACATGGTCTATATTGGTTATGGGTAAGCATCCCTAAAGATAAGAAATGAAATAAGATAAGATTATGAATATTTGTCATGATTCCTTGAAGGACTACTTAGTGTAGGTAGGACTATGAACCCTATTTATACATTGCACAAGTGGACTCTAAGGGAAGTTATGATGAGGTTCCTTTATGAAATAAGGATTATGGTTCATGTATGTAAATATGAATGTATGGCAAGGTTTAATTTACTTATGTCAAGACAAGAATAATGATGATGCATGTGAACTTCACTTGTGTCTTCTAAATGGGATTTCTTTGTATATGTGGGGGTATGGGAATCCATGTTTACATTGCACAAGTAAGCTTGTGAAGTGGTGGTGAGGGTGCTTTACTGTCAAGACCCTCAAAATGAACTACGGTAGCTAGAGCCTCACATGTCCCTAAAAAGGTTAATAACATGTTAATAAAGTTTTTTTAGATCTTTTATAGTTTATTTTATGTTGTTTGGAGGTCAAATATCCACGAACGACCAAGACGTTCGAAAGTTAGTCTTGAGACGTTCTACTGTGTTCTAGTGTGCCTTTACATGTTTTATGTGATGTTTGGGGTATAACTTGATAGGGTAGGATCATAACTTGTATATAGACGTATATAGGGTCTAAAATTCTGGGTACGACTCCCCAAGGACAACCCTAAGGTTACTTGAGAAGGATCCAAAGGGTGGCCAAAGACTGCCTAGGCAATGTCCAAACGACGCCCAAGCATCGACACCTCTCCGATTGAGGGAGTTGCTCCACACTTAGGCATGTGAGCTCAGACCCCAAAATGGGATACTCAGTCAAAAACGATGGAGCAGCAATACGGATCGTCGATCAGTTGACGCCCCAATGCTGCCTTCCGTAGATTTCACCTCCAATTTGTCTACCTGCACGCTGCTATGCTAGGGGTGAATTGGAAAATTCACCCCACGTCTTAATTAAAACATGGACGGTTATTTTAGGTGTATTTAGGTATATTAAGTCACTATACAAGCCTAAACTCCAATTTATAACTCATTTTTCAAATCAAACCTTCCTTACCAAATATGATACCCCCAAAACCTCCATTGGAGACGAAACTGAAGAACAAGCTATGGAGATGGATTCTTTGTGCTTTATTATAAAATTTTCGTAGGCTTCTTATATATTAAGGTATGATAACCCTTCATACTTAGGTAATCTTCCTTATAAGGATTTCTTTCAAAGGTTCTCAAACATGATTCTAAGGTCAAAAATCATATCTTTCAATCAAGCCATGGGTTCATTCTTAAAGTGATTTCAAAAACATTGTAATGATGATTATATGATTAATCAATGGTTTTAACATGATTTTCAATACAATTCCATGAAGAACCCATGATCTCCTTAACCTCTCAAATTATGATTTTATATGGGTCTTATGATCTTGATTAGATGATGATTAGATTATGTTTAAATTGTAATGAATTGCTTATTTCTATATTCCTTTATGTCAATTGATTATGAAATGTAAGGAATTGATAAAGGATGATCATAGCTTGGAGATTTGGCAAGTTAACATATTTCCTTTATGTAGCCTAAATATTGATATTGAATTGTATTGATTGGTATGGTCCACTTATGGTAGCGGTGTTTACATTATTGTATATCCTTATATGTGATGAGAATGTCCTTGAAGGCAAATTGATGATTTTGTGAAGTGTTGTTATGATGATCACACATGTGAAGTTATATGTATTGTCTTCCATTCTAGTTGCATGATCTAGATGTGTGGATGATGTAGTATATATGTAGATGATCATGTTAGGGTTAGGTGTGGTCTATATAGATAATGATGATGAATACTCTTTTATCATTACCTCTACCTATATGAACCCATATGAATATGTGATCTTATACATACTAGTAGTCTCCAATTCTAATGTTGAATACGTTTTTGCCTCCTATGATGTAATGTGAGTGTGGTATAGCCAAGAGTCCTTCATACTCTATATGTTTATGACTAGAGATTTGAGGAATATTGTACATATGTTGTGATCTTTAGTGGGTGGCTTCCTCAATACCATGTTATATCCATTATGTGATCATGTTGACCAATCTACACATAAACTTCATGCATATCTATGAGTAGGGTAGAGTCATGATAACAAAGGAAAGTATAGTTCTCCTATGCATCATTTCCTATTTATATGCATGTAAAGTATATTATTAATGAAGTTATGAGCATGTGTGCCTAGAGGTGTTTATGTGATGGTAGATCTCACATATATATGCACACACACATGATTGTGTGAATAGTAGGTTCTATGATTAAAGGACATTCTCATCTTAGAAACCATTGATGTATATGATGTATGAAGGATCAAGCTCCTAAAGCCTTTTTTATGAACTAATGTATTAAAGTCTTAAATATGTGTAAAAAGGGAGTTTTAGGTTAGCACCGAGTGAACATGAAAATGAGAGTGGGTCCTTCACGTTTAGTAAGTCCGGCTTCCCACAAGAGAACCTTCTCGTTTAGCAAGTCCAGTTTCTCAAAGTCAATGTTTCTAGTAGCAATCTCAATGTTTCATAACTACTTGTCCCATAGGTCTTAGCTTAGTGGATCCACTAGAATAGATATTATGTGTGAAGGTCCTATATTGGCAAGTAGTACCCTCTCTTTTCAGTGTGGGAGTAGAACACCGGATTCCATATAGCTCACATGGTCTCTATCGGTTATTTCTATGTTTCCTGAAAGTTTAGAAATGAATTAAGATAAGTATATGAACTCGAATCATAACTCCTTGAGAATGTTACTTAGTATAGGTAGGACTATGGACCCTACCTCTGCATTGCATTAGTGGACTTCAAGAAAGGACAGGATTGGAGCCTCTTATGAGATAAAGACTCATGTTATGTACGATTTGTATGAATGCTTGCTAAAGTGACTTTACTATGCCAAGGTATTATTTATAACAATGCATGTGAATGACACTTATGATTTAAAAATGACTTTACTTAGTATATGTGGGGGTATGGGACTCCATGTGTATATTGCACAAGTATGCTTGTGAAGGGGTTGTGAGGGTAGTTTACGTATGATATGAACTAAATGAGATTTGACTAAAGTTGTGGTAAATGCATGAGTCCTTATATGATGTTATGAAGTATGTGGACTTATGTCTAGTGATAAATGAAGGTGTTATGACTTGTTAAGTATGATATGCCCAAATCTAGGGTGGCTTCTTATGAACACTTGGTGAAAGCAGTATTATGGGATGCTACTCACACATTGCACTAGTGTGACTTGGGGGATTAGGTGGTGGTCCTTATGTGAAGCTTATGTCTTATGATGTGCTTATGACTTTATGAATATATGTGGTTGTGTTGATGAAGTATGTTATGAAAGACCATCTTAGGTGACCTTAAGGTGATACATTGTCCTAAGTATACTTGAGGGTTGCTTAAGGAAAGAATTTAAGGTAAAGGAGAGGTAATGTGTTGTATGTATTGATGCATGTAACGACCGGGGAGTACCCCCTAGAACTAACATGACGTACCTGACCTCTCGGAGGTCTAATATAATCCCATAGTCATCATTCATCGCATTGTCATAGGTAAATTTAGCGGAAAATTTAAAACCTTCTTAGCACATCATATGCTAGAACATCACTTTCATATTTAAACAATATCATAATACATAGTTAAATAATCTAGTATTTTTTTGCCATCGTAGACTCAACATCATTAGAGTACTTTAGGGACATGACCCATACAACATAAATCATAAGTACAATATTAAAAGATTTACAGTAAACCATAAGTAGGAAATCCTTGGACTTGAGAATTTCTTTCCTTGAGCTTGGAAATCACATATCAAGCTCCTCATCATCTAAAGACATTCTTTAGGCTTCCATAACCTACACTTTGGGTAAAGGTAGAAAAAGATGGAGTTAGTACAAGAACACACTAAGTATGGCAATCATGTGAAAATATGCATTTAAAAGGGACCTTTTACTTGAAATCATGCATCATGCCTTTTTGTGAAACCTTCATTAAAATTTTATACAATAAGCATTATATCATTGATATACTTAATATAGGCATATTCAATGGTCACATCTCATAAAAAAATCACACATTGTATTTAAGTCACATTTAGGATCACTTTACAGTAAGCTTTCCTATATTACAGTAACTTCCTTTTTCTCTTTACAGTGAACATTCTTCTTATTCTAACTTCTTGCCTTCCCCAGGTACCCTCTAGTTTGGTGCAATGTATAGATAATGTCCAATAAAACTATCCACGCTCAAGAATCACCTTAAGTCCACAAGAGAACCATACCTACAACCTTTCAAGTCAACACACATTCATAGGACCATTTCATATAACTGTCACAACCCGAGACCATACCCTAGAAGATAGGGTGCAATCTCGGATTGCAACCGGCGTCGTCAAACTCTCAGAGTTCTCAGACAAGCCTCATTCATGTCATTCATTGCATATACATAGTGAAAAGTAGTGCGGAATTAAAACTTTTCACAAAAACATAATATAGTCTTTAAAAACCTCATTCATATAAAACTAATAGAAATGCTCAGTCTCAATCTCATCATCTTAAGACACAAGGGTACTTTAATACGAAAATAGAAATAACATAGTCTTATTACAATACTTCATAAAAGAAACATAAGATGACATATATGCCCTCGATACAAATGAGGACATACTTCAATTCTTCTACTCGGACGATTCTTCTAAGCCCAAATCTTCTTCTCCAAAAGCTCCTTACCTACAAAGGACTATAGATAGAAAATAAAGAATGGAATTAGTCAACCACATGTACTAAGTATGGCTATATGCATAAAATCATGAAAACGGACTTTATTGGAAATATGCATCTTTTCATTTAGAAATCATAGATTAAACATAAGAACATCATTTAGCAATTAAGAAACACATAAGATAACATTTAATCAAAATAACATTTTTAAAGGCTCACTTTACAGTGAGTTCACTTCACAGTACAGTGAAGTCCCTTCACTGCCCCTTCACTGTACAGTGAAGTCCAAACCTTCCTTTTTAACATCTCCTAGCATGTAATTCCCTCACTTAAAGTCATCCTAAGATTCACTTAAGTCACACAAAGAGAGACCGCCCATACACCCTCTCTAGATGTGCCTAAACGACCCTTAAGATTACCTACAATGAGTCACATACAGACTTAGAAAACAATCATAAACGTCTATGTAAGATTCTTCTACCAAAGGTCAATTCCAAGGTTCACTTGAGTGAGTGTGGAGCGACCGCCCATACAATCTCTATCACACACACACAAGAGATCCTATAGACTACCTCAAATAGAATCATTCTCACTAAACACACCAACACTTAGATGATAAGACATTCTCCTTCCAAAGCCTATCAAAATACCTACTTAAGTAAATCGAGAAGATAAAGTCCATAGTGTTGTAACCTCTCCAAGATTACCTAAATAGTCCTTAAGACTTCCTAAGGTTTAGATCATGTCAACAAGATTAACCAACTTCCCTAACTAGAGTCATCCTCAAGACTTCCAAAGATAAGACATGAAGAGACCATCCTTCCATGTCCTCCTCATACTTTAGCTAAGGAATGCTTAAGTCACTTTAAATTAGGTACTCAATCATTTACATAGTTACTAACATAGGTCATTAGTTCATTAGTCATTAAGACTCATACATCACATAAGACAATCACATAAAGCATCACATAAGACACTCACATAATGGATCACATAATGGTCTTTGGACAAGACCTAGGAACTCCACATAACACCTTCAAAGTGTATTGTGCAATGTCTAGATAGCGTCCCATACCACCACCTAAACCTCATAAACTTATCTAATGCTAATAGGTATTCCACATGATGAGAATAGGCAATAACCGACATAGACCATGGTAGCAAGACATGGAATCCGAAGTTCTATCCTACTTCGATGAGGTTGTTCTACTTGCCAATGGTAGAACTTAGACACATCCCATGTAGGCACATGGTTAAGGAATATGAAGGGCTTAATAAGCATTCAGTCTGCTCTTTAACTGAATCCACTTAACCCTACTCATACTCACTCGGTGCTAGCCTTCGTTCTCATAGATTAGTTCACATTAAGGTTCATATAAATAGGTCCTTATCTAGTTCATGACCCCCTTTACATTCACCCTACCAAAGCAAGTTCCACTAGGGCATATCTCACTTTAGCGACAAGAAGCTCATATCGATTTTTCTAAGGTATGATATGATGTCGTTCCAGACAATCAACCTTAAGTACATCACTCATCACATGAAGGATACCATTACGGCTAACTACTTCACAATTCATAACCTCGCCTCTAAGTTCAAGGTTCCACATAGATTGACCTTCTTATCCTCAAGGTCCCACTTATATTATTATTTAAGACTAAGAGTTATAACACCCTATATCAAGACATCACATATCGATAATCATATATACATCAAGCAAGAGATACAAGTCAACCAAGACAAGACATTACATACTTCACTTTTAACCCATAATACAAGTCATTCTAGAAACACTTCTAAAACAACCTAACATCTTCAAGTCATCCTATATATCATCATAACACCATTAATATACTCCACATAGACTCATAAAGTCAAGTAGTAATAACCAAGACTTAACCCTAACACTACACTCATAATGTCAAGACAAAGTCTAACATGATCACTTAAGGCAACATAACTAGAAGAATACATACATAACTATATAACTTCACATGTAGATAAGTAATGACATACTAACATCATCAACTACACAAATAGCCACATAACTTCAAGTAATTGCCAATAAGGCCATGCTCATAAGATTGCATAAAGTAACGCCGACAAGGCCACGTCAATTGCAAGTAAAACACATAACACCGCCACCATAAGTGGACCATACCAATATTAATAGAATCGAAGTATAATTAGTATCAAATTAAGGGAAACGGGGCATCATACCTTCATACCCATATCCACACTTCAATTCAATGCCAAATCAACCAATCCAACATCACAAGGCCCTTACCCATGGCCATGAACAATAATTCAAAGCAATAACCATAAAACTCAATGAATCTACATCAATTCAATCTAGGTTTAACAATAAAATATCAATTACATATCAATTGAACACAATTCTTATATCATTAGAAAGCCCATAAGAAACTACACAATAATTCATCACCATTAGCTTAATATCTAGTAACCCAATAAGTAGTCAAAACTAGGGTTCATCAATTTACATGGGTTCATAGGTAATTTATGTTGAAATAATCAATATAATATCAATTAGATCATAATTCAATGTTTAGAAATCCTTTATGCAAGAACCCATGGTAGAATCCCGAAATTGGACAATTCACTTTAGAAAACTTTGTAAAACACTTTGAGGATTGGGCTCCTTGATGAAATAAGTTTCAAGGATCAAAAGTCATACCTCAAGGATCATAATTCATAACTTTGATGAGAATTTCTACACAAGAACCCCTCACCAAGCTGCCTCTTCAATGGAGTCTTCAATGGAGGTTTTGGGATTTCGAAGAGACTTTGGGTTTTGATTTTAGAAGAATAATGAAGTCTCTAGGGTCTTAACCACTTAAATAGTTAATTAAAATACCCATAAAACCCCTAAACAACCGCCTAAACTCTTATTTATACATGGGGTGAATTTACAAGTTCACCCCTAACTTGGCAGAAAAATCTGCGCAGGAGACTTGGCTTGCGACGACTGCCTTGTGGCGGGGCGTCACGGCTGACACGGGCCGTCATGGACCTCCGTTGCAAGCTCCAGTGGCTTCAAAAGGGTCCCCTATACACCCTTGGACAAGTCCCCCACGACGGAACCTTGTGATGGGGCGTCACCGCCATGACTGGCCGTCGACTGCTCCGTCGCCAAGGCTGTCTGGGACAGCCTGCCATCAGGTTTTGGGTCCTTTCCTCAAGGATCCTTTGATGGTCCTTGGGGATAATTTCCCGGACGTTTCCAACCCAAATACGACCATCTATGAGTTTAAAACCTCTCACATGAATTTCATCCAAAACGAACACGTAAAACTCAACGAAACTCATTTAGACGTACAAGGTCGACTCAAGGCACATCTTTCGAATGCCTTGGACGTTCTTAGTCGTTTGACCTCCAAACATCACGAAACTTTAACCACTGCCTATACATACTATAATAACTCTATTAATAACCTTAAAACACCATTAAACACACATAAACACATAGAACCACATAAGAGACATTTAGGTGACTTAGTCGTCAAACGTCTTAGTCATCCCTTGACGTTTGACTTCCAACACCTCTAATACTTTAGCTACTGCCTACATACAACATATTAAACATATTTAGGACCTTAGAACACTAAAACCAACATGTTAGGCTCTAGAACACCTAAGCTATTTTCAAGGTCTTACAATCTCCCCCACTTGGACAACATTCGTCCTCGAATGACACTTGCCACTCTCCGAACACTTCCAATATTAGAGATTCAACTAGCAGCACATAACCAAGCCATAAAACACATATCTAAGAAGAAACCATCAATTTCACATAATCAAGTGATTCACAACACAACAAGAACTAGAAGACAATTCTATAACTCGTTATGCTACAAAACTCCAATGCTCCAAATCCAAATAGCAAAAACTCATTTTATATTCAACATCATACTCATATACATCAGTTCTAACCACATAACAAGAATTTTAGACCAAAGAATCAAATAGTCATTTTTACAAAAATTTTACAGTGAGCAGTTCATAAAGAAACAGTGATTTTAGCAACTTTTCAAAAATGTAATTTTTAGGCAATTTTGTATATAGACATGCTAGAATGCAAGATAACATCATGTAAACACATCATACAACATGCTCAAAGCTTCATAAAACACACAATGCAAGAATTAAATGAAATTCAATTTCAATCAAACTCCTAAACATCATGCACATGTAACAACTTCTAAGACTTCTATCACATCTACTAACCATACTACCCCACTTAGAAGGAACTCGTACCATCATCATCACATCACCCGACTTCTCAATTCTAGTACGGAGTGCATAGAAACGCCTCTTAGTTGGAGCATCTTCCTTTGGAACACTAGGCTCAACTTGCTTACCCTCTCTACTCTAGAAGCAATCATACAATCTCTAGCTTGTGTCCTCCCTTACCACAACCAAAGCAATTACCGGTACCCAATAACACTCACCATAGTGACTTTGCCACAATTTGCACAAGTAGGCTTGCCATCCTTAGAACCTCCTTTCTCAAACTTCTTCTTAGGAACTCTAGGTCCATCTTGAGATTGAACTCTCTTTTTGAACCTAGGTTGCACTTGTCACTAGCAACACCCTCTTCAAGCTACTAGACTTCCTCCCAAGATTAGATTCTTCACATGATTGTGCATACATCAAGTGTCTAGATAAGGCCACATTATCATGTAGTATAGTCGCATAGCATTCTTCCCTCACTAAGTCTCTCAACCTAGATTCATAGTGCTCTCCATAACCTAGGCACATACTCAAATTGATTTGAGTAGTTACGGCTTGAGCTAAAGCCCTCAAAGCTCTCCAATCACCCTATTAGACAACTCCGGTACCTCATCACCTCCATCCACATTGGAACATGATCACCTTGGGGAGGCACTTCATCACCTTGCCCATCTTGGACACCTTTCTCACTTGAGCAACTTGCTCAACTTGCTCAACTTGAGGAACTCCTCATTCACCCTCTCCTCTTCCAATCTTCTAGCGGCCTCCTTCTAGTAAACACAAGGAAACTCATAAGAAGGATAATCATAACATTTACTCTACCGCACGATATAGGAGTAGAAAAGAAGGGAAACTCTATCGTCCTATAGCCTCTCGCCCATAGATGTGTCGCGATCACACCGATGGTCAAGACTCTACTAGACGTGACTTGATGAGACTTTTTGATACCTAATACTACTTTCACCAACTTATGCTCTGATACCAACTTTGTCACAACCCGAGACCATACCCTAGAAGATAGGGTGCAATCTCGGATTGCGACCGGCGTCGTCGAACTCTCAGAGTTCTAGACAAGCCTCATTCATATCATTCATTGCATATACATAGTGAAAAGTAGTGCGGAATTAAAACTTTTCACAAAAACATAATATAGTCTTTAAAACCTCTTTCATATAAAAGTAATAGAAATGCTAAGTCTCAATCTCATCATCTTACACAAGAGTACTTTAATACGAAAATAGAAATAACATAGTCTTATTACAATACTTCATAAAAGAAACATAAGATGACATATATGCCCTCGATACAAATGAGGACATACTTCAATTCTTCTACTCGGACGATTCTTCTAAGACCAAGTCTTCTTCTCCAAAATCTCCTTACCTACAAAGGACTATAGATAGAAAATAAAGCATGGAATTAGTACAACCACATGTACTAAGTATGGCTATATGCATAAAATCATGAAAACGGACTTTATTGGAAATATGCATCTTTTCATTTAGAAATCATAGATTAAACATAAGAACATCATTTAGCAATTAAGAAACACATAAGATAACATTTAATCAAAATAACATTTTTAAAGGCTCACTTTACAGTGAGTTCACTTCACTGTATAGTGAAGTCCCTTCATTGTTACAGTGAAGTCCAAACCTTCCTTTTTAACATCTCCTAGCATGTAATTCCCTCACTTAAAGTCATCCTAAGATTCACTTAAGTCACACAAAGAGAGACCGCCCATACACCCTCTCTAGATGTGCCTAAACGACCCTTAAGATTACCTACAATGAGTCACATACATACTTAGAAAACAATCATAAACGTCTATGTAAGATTCTTCTACCAAAGGTCAATTCCAAGGTTCACTTGAGTGAGTGTGGAGCGACCGCCCATACAATCTCTATCACACACACAAGAGATCCTATAGACTACCTCAAATAGAATCATTCTCACTAAACACACCAACACTTAGATGATAAGACATTCTCCTTCCAAAGCCTATCAAAAATACCTTAAGTAAATCGAGAAGATAAAGTCCATAGTGTAGTGACCTCTCCAAGATTACCTAAATAGTCCTTAAGACTTCCTAAGGTTTAGATCATGTCAACAAGATTAACCAACTTCCCTAACTAGAGTCATCCTCAAGACTTCCAAAGATAAGACATGAAGAGACCATCCTTTCATGTCCTCCTCACACTTTAGCTAAGGAATGCTTAAGTCACTTTAAATTAGGTACTCAACATTTACATAGTTACTAACATAGGTCATTAGTTCATTAGTTCATTAAGACTCATACATCAATAAGACACTACATAAAGCATCACATAAGACACTCACATAATGGATCACATAATGGTCTTTGGACAAGACCTAGGAACTCCACATAACACCTTCAAAGTCTATTGTGCAATGTCTAGATAGCGTCCCATACCACCACCTAAACCTCATAAACTTATCTAATGCTAATAGGTATTCCACATGATGAGAATAGGCAATAACCGACATAGACCATGGTAGCAAGACATGGAATCCGAAGTTCTATCCTACTTCGATGAGGTTGTTCTACTTGCCAATGGTAGAACTTGGACACATCCCATGTAGGCACATGGTTAAGGAATATGAAGGGCTTAATAAGATTCAGTCTGTTCTTTAACTGAATCCACTTAACCCTTCATACTCACTCGGTGCTAGCCTTCGTTCTCATAGATTAGTTCACATTAAGGTTCATATAAATAGGTCCTTATCTAGTTCATGACCCCCTTTACATTCACCCTACCAAAGCAAGTTCCACTAGGGCATATCTCACTTTAGCGACAAGAAGCTCATAGCGATTTTCCTAAGGTATGATATGATGCTGTTCCAGCCAATCAATCCTAAGTACATCACTCATCACATGAAGGATACCATTACGGCTAACTACTTCACAATTCATAACCTCGCCACTAAGTTCAAGGTTCCACATAATTGACCTTCTTATCATTAAGGTCCCCTTATATTTATTATTCAAGACTAAGAGTTATAACACCCTATATCAACATCACATATCCATAATCATATATACATCAAGCAAGAGATACAAGTCAACCAAGACAAGACATCACATACTTCACTTTTAACCCATAACAAGTCATTCTAGAAACACTTCTAAAACAACCTAACATCTTCAAGTCATCCTATATATCATCATAACACCATTAATATACTCCACATAGACTCATAAAGTCAAGTAGTAATAACCAAGACTTAACCTAACACTACACTCATAATGTCAAGTCAAAGTCTAACATGATCACTTAAGGTAACATAACTAGAAGAATACATACATGACTATATAACTTCACATGTAGATAAGTAATATCATACACACATCATCAACTACACAAATAGCCCATAACTTCAAGTAATTGCCAATAAGGCCATGCTCATAATATTGCATAAAGTAACGCCGACAGGCACATCAATTGCAAGTAAAACACAAACACCGCCATAAGTGGACCATACAATAACAATAGAATCGAAGTATAATTAATATCAAATTAAGGAAAACGGGGAGCATACCTTTCATACCCATATCCACACTTCAATTCAATGCCAAATCAACCAATTCAACATCACAAGGCCCTTACCCATGGCCATGAACAATAATTCAAAGCAATAACCATAAAACTCAATGAATCTACATCAATTCAATCTAGGTTTAACAATATAATATCAATTACATATCAATTGAACACATTCTTATATCATTAGAAAGCCCATAAGAAACTACACACAATTCATCAACATTAGCTTAATATCAAGTAACCCAAAGTAGTCAAAACTAGGGTTCATCAATTTACATGGTTCATAGGTAATTTATGTTGAAATCATCAATATAATATCAATTAGATCATAATTCAATGTTTAGAAATCATTTATGCAAGAACCATGGTAGAATCCGAAATTGGACAATTCACTTTAGAAAACTTTGTAAAACACTTTGAGAATTGGGCTCCTTGATGAAATAAGTTTCAAGGATCAAAGCCATACTCAGGATGATAATTCTTAACTTTGATGAGAACTTTCCACACAAGAACCCCTCACCAAGATGCCTTTCAATGGAGTCTTCAATGGAGGTTTTGGGATTTCTAAGAGACTTGGGTTTTGATTTTAGAAGAATAAGACTTTGTGTTTTGATGTATAGGAATAAGTGCTCTAAGGTCTTAACCACTTAAATAGTTAATTAAATACCCATAAGACCCCTAAACAACCGCCTAAACTCTTATTAGACATGGGGTGAATTTCAAGTTCACCCCTAACTTGGCAGAAAATCTGCGCAGGAGACTGGCTACGACGACTGGCTTGTGACGGGGCGTCACGGTGACACGGGCTCAATGGACCTCCGTTGCAAGCTCCAGTGGCTTGCAAGGGTCCCTACACCCTTGGACAGGCCCCACGACGGAACCTTGTGACGGGGCGTCACAGCAATGACTGGCCGTCGACTGTCCGTCGCCAAGGCTGCCGGACAGCCTGCCATCAGGTTTTGGGTCCTTTTCTCAAGGACCCTTTGAGGTCCTTGGGGATAATTCCCGGACGTTTCAACCCAAATTGATCATCTATAAGTTTAACACCTCTCACAGAATTTCATCCAAAAACACGTAAAACTCACGAAACTCGCCTAGAGTACAAGGTCGACTAAGGCAATCTTTCGAATGCCTTGGACGTTCTGGTCGTTTGACCTCAAACTTCACAAACTTTAACACTGCCTAAATAATATAACTCTATTAAGAACCTTAAAACACCATGAAACACACATAAACACATAAACCACATTAGACATTAGTGACTTAGTCGTCAAACGTCTAGTCATCCTTGACGTTTGACTTCCAAACCTCTAATATTTTAGCTACTGCCTATATACCACATATTAAACATATTTAGGACCTTAGACACTAAGACAACATGTTAGGCTCTAGTTAACCTATGTCATTTTCGAGGTCTTACAATCTCCCCACTTGGACACATTCGTCCTCGAATGACACTTGCACTCTCCGAACACTTCCAAGATTAGAGATTCACTACAGCACATAACCAACATACAAAATATCTAAGAAGAAATCATCAATTTCACATAATCAAGAGATTCACACACAACAAGAAACTAGAAGACATTCTATAACTCGTATTGCTACAAACTCACATGCTTCAATCCAAATGGCAAAAACTCATTTATATCAACATCATACTCATATACATCAGTTCTAACCAATACACGAATTTTAGACCAAAGAATAATAGCCATTTTTAAAAAACTTGCAGTGAACAGTTCAAAAGGAACAGTGATTTAGCAACTTTTCCGAAATGAACTTAGGCAATTCTTTATATAGACATGTAGAATGCAAGATAACATCATGTAAACACATCATACAACATGCTCAAAGCTTCATAAAACACACAATGCAAGAAGTTAATGAATCAATTTCAACCAAACTCCTAAACATCATGCACATGCAACAATTCAAGAACTTCTATCCATCTACAAACCATACTTCCCCACTTAGAAGGAATACTACTATCAAAAGAGAAACAAGAACTTACCAATCATCATCACCATCACCCGACTTCTCATCTAGTACGGATGTATAGAAACGCCCTCTTAGTTGGAGCACTTCCTTTGGAACACTAGGCTCAACTGCTTCCCTCTCTCTCTAGAAGCAATCATGGAACATCTCTCATTATGCCCTCCTTTCCACCACCAAAGCAATTTCCGGTACCCAATAGACACTCACCATAGTGACCTTTGCCACAATTGCACAAGTAGGCTTACCATCCTTAGAACCACCTCCTTTCTCAAACTTCTTCTTAGGAACACTAGTCCATCTTGAGTTGAACCTCTTTTTGAACCTAGGTTGCACTTGGTCACTAGCAACACCCTCTTCAAGCTACTAGACTTCCTCCCAAGATTAGATTCTTCACATGATTGTGCATACATCAAGTGTCTAGATAAGGCCACATTATCATGTAGTATAGTCGCATAGCATTCTTCCTCACTAAGTCTCCAACCTAGATGTCATAGTGCTCTCCAAACCCTAGGCACCATACTCAAATTGATTGAGTAGTTACGGCTTGAGCCAAGCATCAAAGCCTCTCAATCACCCTATTAGACAACTCCGGTACCTCATTACCTCCATCCACATTAGGAACATGATCACCTTGGGAGGCACTTATCACCTTGACACTTGCACCTTGAGCACCTTGCCACTTGAGACTTCAACTTGCTCAACTTGGGAAGAACTTCCTCATTCACCCTCTCCTCTTCCAACCTTCTAGCGGCCATCTCCTAGTAACACAAGGAAACTCATAAGAAGGATAATCATAAACATTTACTCTACCGCACGATATAGGAGTAGAAAAGAAGGGAAACTCTATCGTCCATAGCCTCTCGCCCATAGATGTGTCGCGATTCACACGATGGTCAAGACTCTACTAGACGTGACTTGATAGACTTTTTGATACCTATACTACTTTCACAATCCTATGCTCTGATACCAACTTTGTCACAACCGAAACCATACCCTAGAAGATAGGGTGCAATCTTGGATTGCGACCGCTGTCGAACTCTCAGAGTTCTAAGACAAGCCTCATTCATATCATTCATCGCATATACATAGTAAAAGTAGTGCGGAATTAAACTTTCACAAAACATAATATATCTTTAAAACTTTCATATAAAAGTAATAGAAATGCTAAGTCTCAATCTCATCATCTTAAGACACAAGAGTACTTTAATACGAAAATAGAAATAACATAGTCTTATTACAATACTTCATAAAAGAACATAAAAGAACATATATGCCCTCGATACAATGAGGACATACTCAATTCTTCTATCGGATCCTTCTAAGCCAAGTCTTCTTCTCCAAAAGCTCCTTACCTACACAAGGACTATAGAAAAATAAAGCATGGAATTAGTACAACCACATGTACTAAGTATGGCTATATGCATAAATCATAAAACGGACTTTATTGGAAATATGCATCTTTTCATTTAGAAATCATAGTTTAAACATAAGAACATCATTTAGCAATTAAGAAACACATAAGATAAAATTTAATCAAAAATACATTTTAAACTCACTTTACAGTGAGTTCACTTCACTGTACAGTGAAGTCCCTTCACTGTACAGTGAGTTCTGTACAGTGAAGTCAAACCTTCCCTTTTTAACATCTCTAGATGTAATTCCCTCACTTAAAGTCATCCTAAGATTCACTTAAGTCACACAAAGAGAGACCGCCCATACCCCTCTCTGATGTGGCCTAAACGACCCTTAAGATTACCTACGATGAGCACATACATACTTAGAAAACAATCATAAACATCTATGTAAGATTCTCTACCAAAGGTATTTCAAGGTTCACTTGAGTGAGTGTGGACGACCGCCCATACAATCTCTATCACACACACACACAAGAGATCCTATAGACTACCTCAAATAGATCATTCTCACTAAACACACCAACACTTAGATGATAAGACATTCTCCTTCCAAAGCCTATCAAAAGACCTACTTAAGTAAATCAGAAAGATAGTCCATAGTGATGACCTCTCCAAGATTACCTAAATAGTCCTTAAGACTCCTAAGGTTAGATCATGTCAACAAGATTAACCAACTTCCCTAACTAGAGTCATCCTCAAGACTTCCAAAGATAAGACATGAAGAGACCATCCTTCATGTCTCCTCACACTTTAGCTAAGAGATGCTTAAGTCACTTTAGATTAGGTACTCAACCATTTACATAGTTACTACATAGTCATTAGTTCATTATCATTAAGACTCATACATCACATAAGACACTCACATAAAGCATCACATAAGACATCTACATAATGGATCACATAATGGTCTTGGACAAGACCTAGGAACTCCACATAACACCTTCAAAGTCTATTGTGCAATGTCTAGATAGCGTCCATACCACCACCTAAACCTCATAAACTTATCTAATGCTAATAATTTCCACATGATGAGAATAGCAATAACCGACATAGACCATGTAGCAAGACATGGAATCCGAAGTTCTATCCTACTTCGATGAGGTTTGTTCTACTTGCCAATGGTAGAACTTGGACACATCCCATGTAGGCACATGGTAAGGAATATGAAGGGCTGTGTAGCTTCTAGTCTCTTAACTAGAACTTACATTCCCTTCTCATACTCTCGGTGCTAGCCTTGTTCTCATAGATTAATTCACATTAAGGTTCATATAAATATGTCCCAATAC
>CM040624.1:74566292-74602069 GCA_022817965.1 Solanum lycopersicoides
CGTTGGTGAGCAGAATTTTATTGAGGAAAACTCAAAAATTTCTTTGAGTGTTAAGATCACTAGATGTAACACATTGAGTCCAATAAGAACTAAAGAGAGTTCATTCAAGTCATTCCTAAGTTTCATTAAGTTTTGGGTCAACTTCAAAACGACCAAACTTTCAATACAAGATGAGTTAGGTGCTACAAGGTACCCCCAATGAACGGTTTTAATTTAACTTTCAAATCCGCCAAAAGTTTTCTAAGTTTCGAGTTCGATGAGTGAGATATGCCCTTTTGAAGTCAGGTTGTCCCAATAAGAAAAGTTACCCGAAAATACTAAAGGTATTAGGTCTTTCTTTACCCAATCAGATTTAATTCATTTTTAGTATGTTTTAGGGTGTTATCCTATTGTTCAGTTTTGTAATCCTAAAAATAGCCTAGGGTTTTAGTTGAGAGTCAAGAGAGAAAAGATGAGAAAAAAGGGAGATGATCAAGGTTCGTCGAGATCTTGCGTGTGTAGCGGATTTTAACCCATGGTTGATATCCAAGAGGTATGTAACATTCCATAGTGTTGGGTTTGGTCACCCACAACGCCAATCATTGTTATTTTAAGCGCAATTTCATTCTTAAAGATGAAGATTAGAGTTCTTGATGAGTTTTTGATACGTGTTCTTCAAGTTCATTCTAAATCTTGTTTTGGTTGGGTTTTTGAGATTTTGATATTAAAGTTAGTGTTTGAGTGGTATATTGAGTATATTAGTGTACTTCTATTAACAAATCGAATCCAAGTGACTGGGAAGGAAAACCGTTCGATCTAGGCATATTAGAGTGAGAAAACAAACAAAGAATTTCGTTGGTCTTCTGGGTTTGAGGCCTGGCACATTGTGCCAGACATAGCACCCCAAAGTATTCTCTCAAGTTTAGGGTATGTCTCCCCGCTCCACTCATAGCCCCAGGGTTGCTTTGCCCCATCCAGTTTGGCTATAGGTTGCTCCGTTTGAGTCTTTCGAAGGGTACCTCACCCATTTGATTATAACTAACTCTAAGCTACTTCTAAAAATCTAAATCATTCCTAACATGATAATAAACTTGAATTCATACTGCAAATTCAAGGTAAAGTTGAGAGTAAGTTTTGAGAATTCTTTCGACCATTCTAAAGAAAGTCCCTTTCAATCCTTTTGTGGAGTTTCTACAACTTTTAGTAACTCTTTAAAGACTCGAGCAAATGAGTATGAGAACGAGGAGGCTTTATTCATGAGTCGACCTTATCATCGCGATATCTTTCTTATCACGAAGCATAACTCTTGATTCATATTCACATGCACACTCAAGAGAGAGTTAACAGTAGAGCTTCAAGGAAGTCTTTGAGTTCAATAGTGAATCCTTTGAGATCCATCATTATTTGAGTTAAGTTTTGAGGAAGTAAGTAAAAGAATGAGAAGAGTCGTATACATGAGGTACATTTTTGTTATGTAGACCTTCGAGTAGAGTCGTTTCATGCCATAATTTTGCATGAACTCGATAATTGAGTATCATTGAATGGAGTAGTATCTTCAAGTTCTAAGTCTTGAGTATTGAGTTCCTAATCGCCTTTGAGATTATATTTCAATCATGGAAATATTTACATGTACCCCTGAAGTCCTTGAATTGAATAGTTCATACCAAATTCTTCATGAACCCTATAGGTCGAACTGTCGTGAGATGAGAAGTACCCTTAAAGTTCATGAGTTGAGTAGTTCATGCTTATAATTCGACATGAACCCTTTGAATTGTGCATTCTTGAAATGAGTAGTATCATTGAAGTTCTTGAGTTCCAAGTTAGAGTTCTGTCAATGGGTATTGAAAACATTGCATTGAGTCATTCACGATCATAATTCGGCATGAACTATATTTTTAAGAAGCCTTTTACAAACGCTTTAAACTTGTTTAGGACTTAAAATTTGAGTTGAGTAAGAGTTTAGAGTAAAGTTCATTTATTCAAAGAATATATGGGAAACTAAGTATTTCCAAGATTTAAAATGTTTTCACATTTGAGCAGAAGGAAACACTTGGATTTCCAGAGAGCTTTATGCTAAGTTTCGAGTAATTATCTTCAAACCAAAGAAAGAGTTTTATTTTAAAAATATATGAGTTGAGTATAATTTGGGAGTAGTATTGAGCACCGATATGTGGGTGAGTCAGATAACTCAAGTCTCCATAAACCATATAGTCATCATGGGTAGAAATGATCATACTTTTATAGGAATCCTTAGGTGTTTTTAGCATAGACTAGTGACTCCACTTAGCAAGACGTTCTATATGAAGACAAAGTATAGGCACGTTCTGGAAGCGTGGGAAAGACGATGTATCATCACTTAGGCTCTCCCGCAAAGTCATTGTACTTTATAACACCACACCAAGTATCTTTGTATTTTTCAATACATTGATTTGCTATCTACATTTTTACAGCTTTTCAAATATTGCATCTTTTACTATTGATTTATCCTGAGTATCATGAGTTGAATATTTCAAGTTGAGTATTCTCGAGTTAAGTATCTGATTTGATATGATTTCATTGTGTAGAGTCTTTATTTGTTGAGTTTCACTGAGTTGAAGAACCTTATTGTTGAGTTGAGTATTTTATCCTTCAGTTACTTATGAGTTTAGGATGTTTGAGTAGTTTTGAGTACCCTTTGAGTATTACTTGAGTTTAGTTGAACCATGTTTCTTTGAGTTGAGTTGAGTGATTGAGAAGAGATAAGTATGTTTCATTTTATCAAGTTCAAGCTATCTATGCTTTAGAATTCCCCTTTCATGCTTTGTACATTTCACGTACTGAGTCATTTGGCCTGTATCCTTATGCAGATACAAGTATTCAGGTCATCAACAAGAGCTTCGTTGGTACCACATGGAGTTCGAGTTAGCTATGGGAGCATTCTTGCTTTTGGAGGTTTTCATTCACTTTTTCAATTAATCAGTTGTTAGGAGGTCGTGGGTGTTGTCTTGACTTTCATATTTTCATTGTAAGGCTTCATAGATAGACAGTAGAGTTTCAAAAGTCTGTTTATTTATTTATATTGAATGTTTTAAAGACTAAGTTTCCTATATCAGGCGAATTGAATAATTCAATTTTATTCAGAGTTTTATTTTAGTTAAAGCTTTTATTTAATTTTTCATGAATTTAATTTTATTTTAAGTTTTGTACACTTAAATTAGTCCTTCCACTTGTAGTAAACCAGGATGAGGGTTCGCTTGGGGACCAGCAGTGGTTCTCAAGTGCCAGCCAGGTCTAGGGTATAGGAATTAGGCGTGACAAACTTGGTATCAGAGCATAGAATTCAACTGTCCTAGAGTGTCTAAAGTCGTGTCAAATATGATACTATTTGTTGTTTGAGGGCCCCACTTCTATAAATGAGCGACTACATACATTTAGAAAGTTTCCCTTCTTCCATACTTCGAATCGTGTAACAGAGTTATGTCTAGATAATACTGTCACAACCCGAGACCATACCCTAGAAGATAGGGTGCAATCTCGGATTGCGACCGGCGTCGTCGAACTCTCAGAGTTCTAAGACAAGCCTCATTCATATCATTCATTGCATATACATAGTGAAAAGTAGTGCGGAATTAAAACTTTTCACAAAACATAATATAGTCTTTAAAAACCTCTTTCATATAAAAGTAATAGAAATGCTAAGTCTCAATCTCATCATCTTAAGACACAAGAGTACTTTAATACGAAAATAGAAATAACATAGTCTTATTACAATACTTCATAAAAGAAACATAAATGACATATATGCCCTCGATACAAATGAGGACATACTTCAATTCTTCTACTCGGACGATTCTTCTAAGCCCAAGTCTTCTTCTCCAAAAGCTCCTTACCTACCAAGGACTATAGATAGAAAATAAAGCATGGAATTAGTACAACCACATGTACTAAGTATGGCTATATGCATAAAATCATGAAAACGGACTTTATTGGAAATATGCATCTTTTCATTTAGAAATCATAGATTAAACATAAGAACATCATTTAGCAATTAAGAAACACATAAGATAACATTAACAAAATAACATTTAAAGGCTCACTTTACAGTGAGTTCACTTCACTGTACAGTGAAGTCCTTCACTGTTACAGTGAAGTCCAAACCTTCCTTTTAACATCTCCTAGCATGTAATTCCCTCACTTAAAGTCATCCTAAGATTCACTTAAGTCACACAAAGAGAGACCGCCCATACACCCTCTCTAGATGTGCCTAAACGACCCTTAAGATTACCTACAATGAGTCACATACATACTTAGAAAACAATCATAAACGTCTATGTAAGATTCTTCTACCAAAGGTCAATTCCAAGGTTCACTTGAGTGAGTGTGGAGCGACCGCCCATACAATCTCTATCACACACACACAAGAGATCCTATAGACTACCTCAAATAGAATCATTCTCACTAAACACACCAACACTTAGATGATAAGACATTCTCCTTCCAAAGCCTATCAAAAGACCTACTTAAGTAAATCGAGAAGATAAAGTCCATAGTGTGACCTCTCCAAGATTACCTAAATAGTCCTTAAGACTTCCTAAGGTTTAGATCATGTCAACAAGATTAACCAACTTCCCTAACTAGAGTCATCCTCAAGACTTCCAAAGATAAGACATGAAGAGACCATCCTTTCATGTCCTCCTCACACTTTAGCTAAGGAATGCTTAAGTCACTTTAGATTAGGTACTCAACATTTACATAGTTACTAACATAGGTCATTAGTTCATTAGTTCATTAAGACTCATACATCACATAAGACACTCACATAAAGCATCACATAAGACACTCACATAATGGATCACATAATGGTCTTTGGACAAGACCTAGGAACTCCACATAACACCTTCAAAGTCTATTGTGCAATGTCTAGATAGCGTCCCATACCACCACCTAAACCTCATAAACTTATCTAATGCTAATAGGTATTCCACATGATGAGAATAGGCAATAACCGACATAGACCATGGTAGCAAGACATGGAATCCGAAGTTCTATCCTACTTCGATGAGGTTGTTCTACTTGCCAATGGTAGAACTTGGACACATCCCATGTAGGCACATGGTTAAGGAATATGAAGGGCTTATAAGCATTCAGTCTGTTCTTTAACTGAATCCACTTAACCCTACTCATACTCACTCGGTGCTAGCCTTCGTTCTCATAGATTAGTTCACATTAAGGTTCATATAAATAGGTCCTTATCTAGTTCATGACCCCCTTTACATTCACCCTACCAAAGCAAGTTCCACTAGGGCATATCTCACTTTAGCGACAAGAAGCTCATAGCGATTTTCCTAAGGTATGATATGATGCCGTTCCAGCCAATCAACCTAAGTCCATCACTCATAACATGAAGGATACCATTACGGCTAACTACTTCACAATTCATAACCTCGCCACTAAGTTCAAGGTTCCACATAAATTGACCTTCTTATCATTAAGGTCCACTTATATTATTATTCAAGACTAAGAGTTATAACACCCTATATCAAGACATCACATATCCATAATCATATATACATCAAGCAAGAGATACAAGTCAACCAAGACAAGACATCACATACTTCACTTTTAACCATAATACAAGTCATTCTAGAAACACTTCTAAAACAACCTAACATCTTCAAGTCATCCTATATATCATCATAACATCATTAATATACTCCACATAGACTCATAAAGTCAAGTAGGAATAACCAAGACTTAACCCTAACACTACACTCATAATGTCAAGTCAAAGTCTAACATGATCACTTAAGGCAACATAACTAGAAGAATACATACATGACTATATAACTTCACATGTAGATAAGTAATGACATACTCACATCATCAACTACACAAATAGCCACATAACTTCAAGTAATTGCCAATAAGGCCATGCTCATAATATTGCATAAAGTAACGCCGACAAGGCCACATCAATTGCAAGTAAAACACATAACACCGCCACCATAAGTGGACCATACCAATCACAATAGAATCGAAGTATAATTAATATCAAATTAAGGAAAACGGGGCAGCATACCTTCATCCCCATATCCACACCTCAATTCAATGCCAAATCAACCAATTCAACATCACAAGGCCCTTACCCATGGCCATGAACAATAATTCAAAGCAATAACCATAAAACTCAATGAATCTACATCAATTCAATCTAGGTTTAACAATATAATATCAATTACATATCAATTGAACACAATTCTTATATCATTAGAAAGCCCATAAGAAACTACACAACAATTCATCAATATAAGCTTAATATCAAGTAACCCAAGAAGTAGTCAAAACTAGGGTTCATCAATTCACATGGGTTCATAGGTAATTTATGTTGAAATCATCAATACAATATCAATTAGATCATAATTCAATGTTTAGAAATCATTTATGCAAGAACCCATGGTAGAATCCCGAAATTGGACAATTCACTTTAGAAAACTTTGTAAAACACTTTGAGGATTGGGCTCCTTGATGAAATAAGTTTCAAGGATCAAAAGCCATACCTCAAGGATGATAATTCTTCACTTTGATGAAGAATTTCCACTCAAGAACCCCTCACCAAGATGCCTCTTCAATGGAGTCTTCAATGGAGGTTTTGGGATTTCTAAGAGACTTTGGGTTTTGATTTTAGAAGAATAATGAAGTCTCTAGGTTTAACCACTTAAATAGTTAATTAAAATACCCATAAGACCCTAAAAACCGCCTAAACTCTTATTTAGACATGGGGTGAATTTACAAGTTCACCCCTAACTTGGCAGAAAAATCTGCGCAGGAGACTTGGCTGCGACGACTGCTTGTGACGGGGCGTCACGGCTGCACGGGCCGTCATGGACCTCCGTTGCAAGCTCCAGTGGCTTCAAGGGTCCCCTACACCCTTGGACAAGTCCCCCACGACGGAACCTTGTGACGGGGCTTCACAGCCATGACTGGCCGTCGACTGCTCCGTCGCCAAGGCTGCCTGGGACAGCCTACCATCAGGTTTTGGGTCCATTCCTCAAGGATCCTTTGATGGTCCTTGGGGATAATTTCCCGGACGTTTCCTACCCAAATACAACCATCTATGAGTTTAAAACTTCTCACATGAATTTCATCCAAAACGAACACGTAAAACTCAACGAAACTCGTTTAGACGTACAAGGTCGACTCAAGGCACATCTTTCGAATGCCTTGGACGTTCTTAGTCGTTTGACCTCCAAACTTAACGAAACTTTAACCACTGCCTATACATGCTATAATAACTCTATTAAGAACCTTAAAACACCATGAAACACACATAAACACATAGAACCACATAAGAGAAATTTAGGTGACTTAGTCGTCAAACGTCTTAGTCATCCCTTGACGTTTGACTTCCAACACCTCTAATACTTTAGCTACTGCCTCTATACACATATTAAACATATTTAGGACCTTAGAACACTAAACCAACATGTTAGGCTCTAGAACACCTAAGCTATTTTCAAGGTCTTACAATCTCCCCCACTTGGACAACATTCGTCCTCGAATGACACTTGCCACTCTCCGAACACTTCCAATATTAGAGATTCAACTAGCAGCACATAACCAAGCCATAAACACATATCTAAGAAGAAATCATCAATTTCACATAATCAAGAGATTCACAACACAACAAGAAACTAGAAGACAATTCTATAACTCGTTATGCTACAAAACTCACATGCTTCAATCCAAATAGCAAAAACTCATTTTATATTCAACATCATACTCATATACATCAGTTCTAACCACATAACAAGAATTTTAGACCAAAGAATCAAATAGTCATTTTTACAAAAATTTACAGTGAGCAGTTC
Source organism: Solanum lycopersicoides (assembly GCA_022817965.1). NCBI lineage: Eukaryota > Viridiplantae > Streptophyta > Magnoliopsida > Solanales > Solanaceae > Solanum > Solanum lycopersicoides. The sequence goes on from CM040624.1 coordinate 74,574,119, forward strand.
ATAAAGAAACAGTGATTTTAGCAACTTTTCCAAAAATGAATTTTTAGGCAATTCTTTATATAGACATGCTAGAATGCAAGATAACATCATGTAAACACATCATACAACATGCTCAAAGCTTCATAAAACACACAATGCAAGAAGTAAATGAAATTCAATTTCAACCAAACTCCTAAACATCATGCACATGCAACAATTCAAGAACTTCTATCCATCTACAAACCATACTCCCCCACTTAGAAGGAACTCATACTATCAAAAGAGAAACAAGAACTTACCAACATCATCATCACCATCACCCGACTTCTCAATTCTAGTCGGAGTGCATAGAAACGCCTCTTAGTTGGAGCATCTTCCTTTGGAACACTAGGCTCAACTTGCTTACCCTCTCTACCTCTAGAAGCAATCATAGGACAATCTCTAGCCTTGTGTCCTCCCTTACCACAACCAAAGCAATTACCGGTACCCAATAAGCACTCACCATAGTGACTTTTGCCACAATTTGCACAAGTAGGCTTGCCATCCTTAGAACCACCTCCTTTCTCAAACTTCTTCTTAGGAACTCTAGGTCCATCTTGAGATTGAACTCTCTTTTTGAACCTAGGTTGCACTTGTTCACTAGCAACACCCCTCTTCAAGCTACTAGAATTCCTCCCAAGATTAGATTCTTCACATGATTGTGCATATATCAAGTGTCTAGATAAGGCCACATTATCATGTAGTATAGTCGCATAGCATTCTTCCCTCACTAAGTCTCTCAACCTAGATTCATAGTGCTCTCCATAACCTAGGCACCATACTCAAATTGATTTGAGTAGTTACGGCTTGAGCTAAAGCCCTCAAAGCCTCTCCAATCACCCTATTAGACAACTCCGGTACCTCATCACCTCCATCCACATTGGGAACATGATCACCTTGGGGAGGCACTTCATCACCTTGCCCATCTTGGACACCTTTCTCATCTTGAGCAACTTGCTCAACTTGCTCAACTTGAGGAACCTCCTCATTCACCCTCTCCTCTTCCAATCTTCTAGCGTCCTTCCTTCTAGTAAACACAAGGAAACTCATAAGAAGGATAATCATAACATTTACTCTACCGCACGATATAGGAGTAGAAAAGAAGGGAAACTCTATCGTCCTATAGCCTCTCGCCCATAGATGTGTCGCGACTCACACCGATGGTCAAGACTCTACTAGACGTGACTTGATGAGACTTTTTGATACCTAATACTACTTTCACCAACCTATGCTCTGATACCAACTTTGTCACAACCCGAGACCATACCCTAGAAGATAGGGTGCAATCTCGGATTGCGACCGGCGTCGTCGAACTCTCAGAGTTCTAAGACAAGCCTCATTCATATCATTCATTGCATATACATAGTGAAAAGTAGTGCGGAATTAAAACTTTTCACAAAACATAATATAGTCTTTAAAAACCTCTTTCATATAAAAGTAATAGAAATGCTAAGTCTCAATCTCATCATCTTAAGACACAAGAGTACTTTAATACGAAAATAGAAATAACATAGTCTTATTACAATACTTCATAAAAGAAACATAAGATGACATATATGCCCTCGATACAAATGAGGACATACTTCAATTCTTCTACTCGGACGATTCTTCTAAGCCCAAGTCTTCTTCTCCAAAAGCTCCTTACCTACCAAGGACTATAGATAGAAAATAAAGCATGGAATTAGTATAACCACATGTACTAAGTATGGCTATATGCATAAAATCATGAAAACGGACTTTATTGGAAATATGCATCTTTTTATTTAGAAATCATAGTATAAACATAAGAACATCATTTAGTAATTAAGAAACACATAAGATAACATTTAATCAAAAAATAACATTTAAAGGCTCACTTTACAGTGAGTTCACTTCACTGTACAGTGAAGTCCCTTCACTGTTACAGTGAAGTCCAAACCTTCCTTTTAACATCTCCTAGCATGTAATTCCCTCACTTAAAGTCATCCTAAGATTCACTTAAGTCACACAAAGAGAGACCGCCCATACACCCTCTCTAGATGTGCCTAAACGACCCTTAAGATTACCTACAATGAGTCACATACATACTTAGAAAACAATCATAAACGTCTATGTAAGATTCTTCTACCAAAGGTCAATTCCAAGGTTCACTTGAGTGAGTGTGGAGCGACCGCCCATACAATCTCTATCACACACACAAGAGATCCTATAGACTACCTCAAATAGAATCATTCTCACTAAACACACCAACACTTAGATGATAAGACATTCTCCTTCCAAAGCCTATCAAAAGACCTACTTAAGTAAATCGAGAAGATAAAGTCCATAGTGTAGTGACCTCTCCAAGATTACCTAAATAGTCCTTAAGACTTCCTAAGGTTTAGATCATGTCAACAAGATTAACCAACTTCCCTAACTAGAGTCATCCTCAAGACTTCCAAAGATAAGACATGAAGAGACCATCCTTCCATGTCCTCCTCATACTTTAGCTAAGGAATGCTTAAGTCACTTTAAATTAGGTACTCAATCATTTACATAGTTACTAACATAGGTCATTAGTTCATTAGTTCATTAAGACTCATACATCACATAAGACACTCACATAAAGCATCACATAAGACACTCACATAATGGATCACATAATGGTCTTTGGACAAGACCTAGGAACTCCACATAACACCTTCAAAGTCTATTGTGCAATGTCTAGATAGCGTCCCATACCACCACCTAAACCTCATAAACTTATCTAATGCTAATAGGTATTCCACATGATGAGAATAGGCAATAACCGACATAGACCATGGTAGCAAGACATGGAATCCGAAGTTCTATCCTACTTCGATGAGGTTGTTCTACTTGCCAATGGTAGAACTTGGACACATCCCATGTAGGCACATGGTTAAGGAATATGAAGGGCTTAATAAGCATTCAGTCTGTTCTTTAACTGAATCCACTTAACCCTACTCATACTCACTCGGTGCTAGCCTTCGTTCTCATAGATTAGTTCACATTAAGGTTCATATAAATAGGTCCTTATCTAGTTCATGACCCCTTTACATTCACCCTACCAAAGCAAGTTCCACTAGGGCATATCTCACTTTAGCGACAAGAAGCTCATAGCGATTTTCCTAAGGTATGATATGATGCCGTTCCAGCCAATCAACCTTAAGTCCATCACTCATCACATGAAGGATACCATTACGGCTAACTACTTCACAATTCATAACCTCGCCACTAAGTTCAAGGTTCCACATAATTGACCTTCTTATCATTAAGGTCCCACTTATATTATTATTCAAGACTAAGAGTTATAACACCCTATATCAAGACATCACATATCCATAATCATATATACATCAAGCAAGAGATACAAGTCAACCAAGACAAGACATCACATACTTCACTTTTAACCCATAATACAAGTCATTCTAGAAACACTTCTAAAACAACCTAACATCTTCAAGTCATCCTATATATCATCATAACACATTAATATACTCCACATAGACTCATAAAGTCAAGTAGGAATAACCAAGACTTAACCCTAACACTACACTCATAATGTCAAGTCAAAGTCTAACATGATCACTTAAGGCAACATAACTAGAAGAATACATACATGACTATATAACTTCACATGTAGATAAGTAATGACATACTCACATCATCAACTACACAAATAGCCACATAACTTCAAGTAATTGCCAATAAGGCCATGCTCATAATATTGCATAAAGTAACGCCGACAAGGCCACATCAATTGCAAGTAAAACACATAACACCGCCACCATAAGTGGACCATACCAATAACAATAGAATCGAAGTATAATTAATATCAAATTAAGGAAAACGGGGCAGCATACCTTCATACCCATATCCACACTTCAATTCAATGCCAAATCAACCAATCAACATCACAAGGCCCTTACCCATGGCCATGAACAATAATTCAAAGCAATAACCATAAAACTCAATGAATCTACATCAATTCAATCTAGGTTTAACAATAAATATCAATTACATATCAATTGAACACAATTCTTATATCATTAGAAAGCCCATAAGAAACTACACAACAATTCATCAACATTAGCTTAATATCAAGTAACCCAATAAGTAGTCAAAACTAGGGTTCATCAATTCACATGGGTTCATAGGTAATTTATGTTGAAATCATCAATATAATATCAATTAGATCATAATTCAATGTTTAGAAATCATTTATGCAAGAACCCATGGTAGAATCCCGAAATTGGACAATTCACTTTAGAAAACTTTGTAAAACACTTTGAGAATTGGGCTCCTTGATGAAATAAGTTTCAAGGATCAAAAGCCATACCTCAAGGATGATAATTCTTACTTTGATGAGAATTTCCACACAAGAACCCTCACCAAGCTGCCTCTTCAATGGAGTCTTCAATGGAGGTTTTGGGATTTCTAAGAGACTTTGGGTTTTGATTTTAGAAGAATAATGAAGTCTCTAGGGTCTTAACCACTTAAATAGTTAATTAAAATACCCATAAGACCCTAAACAACCGCCTAAACTCTTATTTATACATGGGGTGAATTTACAAGTTCACCCCTAACTTGGCAGAAAATCTGCGCAGGAGACTTGGCTTGCGACGACTGCCTTGTGACGGGGCGTCACGGCTGACACGGGCCGTCATGGACCTCCGTTGCAAGCTCCAGTGGCTTGACAAGGGTCCCCTATACACCCTTGGACAATTCACCCACGACGGAACCTTGTGACGGGGCGTCACAGCCATGACTGGCCGTCGACTGCTCCGTCGCCAAGGCTGCCTGGGACAGCCTGCCATCAGGTTTTGGGTCCTTTCCTCAAGGATCCCTTTGATGGTCCTTGGGGATAATTTCCCGGACGTTTCCAACCCAAATACGACATCTATGAGTTTAAACCTCTCACATGAATTTCATCCAAAACGAACACGTAAAACTCAACGAAACTCGCCTAGACGTACAAGGTCGACTCAAGGCACATCTTTCGAATGCCTTGGACGTTCTTAGTCGTTTGACCTCCAAACTTCACGAAACTTTAACCACTGCCTATACATGCTATAATAACTCTATTAAGAACCTTAAAACACCATGAAACACACATAAACACATAGAACCACATAAGAGACATTTAGGTGACTTAGTCGTCAAACGTCTTAGTCATCCCTTGACGTTTGACTTCCAACACCTCTAATACTTTAGCTACTGCCTACATACAACATATTAAACATATTTAGGACCTTAGAACACTAAAACCAACATGTTAGGCTCTAGAACACCTAAGCTATTTTCAAGGTCTTACAATCTCCCACACTTGGACAACATTCGTCCTCGAATGACACTTGCCACTCTCCGAACACTTCCAATATTAGAGATTCAACTAGCAGCACATAACCAAGCCATAAAACACATATCTAAGAAGAAACCATCAATTTCACATAATCAAGTGATTCACAACACAACAAGAACTAGAAGACAATTCTATAACTCGTTATGCTACAAAACTCCCATGCTCCAAATCCAAATAGCAAAAACTCATTTTATATTCAACATCATACTCATATACATCAGTTCTAACCACATAACAAGAATTTTAGACCAAAGAATCAAATAGTCATTTTTACAAAAATTTTACAGTGAGCAGTTCATAAAGAAACAGTGATTTTAGCAACTTTTCAAAAATGAAATTTTTAGGCAATTCTCTATATAGACATGCTAGAATGCAAGATAACATCATGTAAACACATCATACAACATGCTCAAAGCTTCATAAAACACACAATGCAAGAAGTAAATGAAATTCAATTTCAATCAAACTCCTAAACATCATGCACATGTAACAACTTCTAAGACTTCTATCACATCTACTAACCATACTCCCCCACTTAGAAGGAACTCGTACTATCAAAAGAGAAACAAGAACTTACCAACATCATCATCACCATCACCCGACTTCTCAATTCTAGTCCGGAGTGCATAGAAACGCCTCTTAGTTGGAGCATCTTCCTTTGGAACACTAGGCTCAACTTGCTTACCCTCTCTACCTCTAGAAGCAATCATAGGACAATCTCTAGCCTTGTGTCCTCCCTTACCACAACCAAAGCAATTACCGGTACCCAATAAGCACTCACCATAGTGACTTTTGCCACAATTTGCACAAGTAGGCTTGCCATCCTTAGAACCACCTCCTTTCTCAAACTTCTTCTTAGGAACTCTAGGTCCATCTTGAGATTGAACTCTCTTTTTGAACCTAGGTTGCACTTGTTCACTAGCAACACCCCTCTTCAAGCTACTAGACTTCCTCCCAAGATTAGATTCTTCACATGATTGTGCATACATCAAGTGTCTAGATAAGGCCACATTATCATGTAGTATAGTCGCATAGCATTCTTCCCTCACTAAGTCTCTCAACCTAGATTACATAGTGCTCTCCATAATCCTAGGCATCATACTCAAATTGATTTGAGTAGTTACGGCTTGAGCTAAAGCCCTCAAAGCCTCTCCAATCACCCTATTAGACAACTCCGGTACCTCATCACCTCCATCCACATTGGGAACATGATCACCTTGGGGAGGCACTTCATCACCTTGCCCATCTTGGACACCTTTCTCATCTTGAGCAACTTGCTCAACTTGCTCAACTTGAGGAACCTCCTTATTCACCCTCTCCTCTTCCAATCTTCTAGCGTCCATCCTTCTAGTAAACACAAGGAAACTCATAAGAAGGATAATCATAACATTTACTCTACCGCACGATATAGGAGTAAAAAAGAAGGGAAACTCTATCGTCCTAAAGCGTCTCGCCCATAGATGTGTCGCGACTCACACCGATGGTCAAGACTCTACTAGACGTGACTTGATGAGACTTTTTGATACCTAATACTACTTTCACCAACTTATGCTGTGATACCAACTTTGTCACAACCCGAGACCATACCCTAGAAGATAGGGTGCAATCTCGGATTGCGACCGGCGTCGTCGAACTCTCAGAGTTCTCAGACAAGCCTCATTCATATCATTCATTGCATATACATAGTGAAAAGTAGTGCGGAATTAAAACTTTTCACAAAAACATAATATAGTCTTTAAAAACCTCTTTCATATAAAAGTAATAGAAATGCTAAGTCTCAATCTCATCATCTTAAGACACAAGAGTACTTTAATACGAAAATAGAAATAACATAGTCTTATTACAATACTTCATAAAAGAAACATAAGATGACATATATGCCCTCGATACAAATGAGGACATACTTCAATTCTTCTACTCGGACGATTCTTCTAAGCCCAAGTCTTCTTCTCCAAAAGCTCCTTACCTACCAAGGACTATAGATAGAAAATAAAGCATGGAATTAGTACAACCACATGTACTAAGTATGGCTATATGCATAAAATCATGAAAACGGACTTTATTGGAAATATGCATCTTTTCATTTAGAAATCATAGATTAAACATAAGAACATCATTTAGCAATTAAGAAACACATAAGATAACATTTAATCAAAATAACATTTTAAAGGCTCACTTTACAGTGAGTTCACTTCACTGTACAGTGAAGTCCCTTCATTGTTACAGTGAAGTCCAAACCTTCCTTTTAACATCTCCTAGCATGTAATTCCCTCACTTAAAGTCATCCTAAGATTCACTTAAGTCACACAAAGAGAGACCGCCCATACACCCTCTCTAGATGTGCCTAAACGACCCTTAAGATTACCTACGATGAGTCACATACATACTTAGAAAACAATCATAAACATCTATGTAAGATTCTTCTACCAAAGGTCAATTCCAAGGTTCACTTGAGTGAGTGTGGAGCGACCGCCCATACAATCTCTATCACACACACACAAGAGATCCTATAGACTACCTCAAATAGAATCATTCTCACTAAACACACCAACACTTAGATGATAAGACATTCTCCTTCCAAAGCCTATCAAAATACCTACTTAAGTAAATCGAGAAGATAAAGTCCATAGTGTAGTGACCTCTCCAAGATTACCTAAATAGTCCTTAAGACTTCCTAAGGTTTAGATCATGTCAACAAGATTAACCAACTTCCCTAACTAGAGTCATCCTCAAGACTTCCAAAGATAAGACATGAAGAGACCATCCTTCCATGTCCTCCTCATACTTTAGCTAAGGAATGCTTAAGTCACTTTAAATTAGGTACTCAATCATTTACATAGTTACTAACATAGGTCATTAGTTCATTAGTCATTAAGACTCATACATCACATAAGACACTCACATAAAGCATCACATAAGACACTCACATAATGGATCACATAATGGTCTTTGGACAAGACCTAGGAACTCCACATAACACCTTCAAAGTGTATTGTGCAATGTCTAGATAGCGTCCCATACCACCACCTAAACCTCATAAACTTATCTAATGCTAATAGGTATTCCACATGATGAGAATAGGCAATAACCGACATAGACCATGGTAGCAAGACATGGAATCCGAAGTTCTATCCTACTTCGATGAGGTTGTTCTACTTGCCAATGGTAGAACTTAGACACATCCCATGTAGGCACATGGTTAAGGAATATGAAGGGCTTAATAAGCATTCAGTCTGTTCTTTAACTGAATCCACTTAACCCTACTCATACTCACTCGGTGCTAGCCTTCGTTCTCATAGATTAGTTCACATTAAGGTTCATATAAATAGGTCCTTATCTAGTTCATGACCCCCTTTACATTCACCCTACCAAAGCAAGTTCCACTAGGGCATATCTCACTTTAGCGACAAGAAGCTCATAGCGATTTTCCTAAGGTATGATATGATGCCGTTCCAGCCAATCAACCTTAAGTACATCACTCATCACATGAAGGATACCATTACGGCTAACTACTTCACAATTCATAACCTCGCCACTAAGTTCAAGGTTCCACATAGATTGACCTTCTTATCCTCAAGGTCCCACTTATATTATTATTTAAGACTAAGAGTTATAACACCCTATATCAAGACATCACATATCCATAATCATATATACATCAAGCAAGAGATACAAGTCAACCAAGACAAGACATTACATACTTCACTTTTAACCCATAATACAAGTCATTCTAGAAACACTTCTAAAACAACCTAACATCTTCAAGTCATCCTATATATCATCATAACACCATTAATATACTCCACATAGACTCATAAAGTCAAGTAGTAATAACCAAGACTTAACCCTAACACTACACTCATAATGTCAAGACAAAGTCTAACATGATCACTTAAGGCAACATAACTAGAAGAATACATACATGACTATATAACTTCACATGTAGATAAGTAATGACATACACACATCATCAACTACACAAATAGCCACATAACTTCAAGTAATTGCCAATAAGGCCATGCTCATAATATTGCATAAAGTAACGCCGACAAGGCCACGTCAATTGCAAGTAAAACACAAAACACCGCCACCATAAGTGGACCATACCAATAACAATAGAATCGAAGTATAATTAATATCAAATTAAGGAAAACGGGGCAGCATACCTTCATACCCATATCCACACTTCAATTCAATGCCAAATCAACCAGTCCAACATCACAAGGCCCTTACCCATGGCCATGAACAATAATTCAAAGCAATAACCATAAAACTCAATGAATCTACATCAATTCAATATAGGTTTAACAATATAATATCAATTACATATCAATTGAACACAATTCTTATATCATTAGAAAGCCCATAAGAAACTACACAACAATTCATCAACATTAGCTTAATATCAAGTAACCCAATAAGTAGTCAAAACTAGGGTTCATCAATTTACATGTGTTCATAGGTAATTTATGTTGAAATCATCAATATAATATCAATTAGATCATAATTCAATGTTTAGAAATCATTTATGCAAGAACCCATGGTAGAATCCCGAAATTGGACAATTCACTTTAGAAAACTTTGTAAAACACTTTGAGAATTGGGCTCCTTGATGAAATAAGTTTCAAGGATCAAAAGCCATACCTCAAGGATGATAATTCTTAACTTTGATGAGAACTTCCACACAAGAACCCCTCACCAAGATGCCTCTTCAATGGAGTCTTCAATGGAGGTTTTGGGATTTCTAAGAGACTTTGGGTTTTGATTTTAGAAGAATAATGAAGTCTCTAGGGTCTTAACCACTTAAATAGTTAATTAAAATACCCATAAGACCCCTAAACAACCGCCAAAACTCTTATTTAGACATGGGGTGAATTTACAAGTTCACCCCTAACTTGGCAGAAAAATCTGCGCAGGAGACTTGGCTTGCGACGACTGCCTCGTGATGGGGCGTCACGGCTGACACGGGCCGTCATGGACCTCCGTTGCAAGCTCCAGTGGCTTGAAAAGGGTCCCCTATACACCCTTGGACAATTCACCCACGACGGAACCTTGTGACGGGGCGTCACAGCCATGACTGGCCGTCGACTGCTCCGTCGCCAAGGCTGCCTGGGACAGCCTGCCATCAGGTTTTGGGTCCTTTCCTCAAGGATCCTTTGATGGTCCTTGGGGATAATTTCCCGGACGTTTCCAACCCAAATACGACCATCTATGAGTTTAAAACCTCTCACATGAATTTCATCCAAAACGAACACGTAAAACTCAACGAAACTCGTTTAGACGTACAAGGTCGACTCAAGGCACATCTTTCGAATGCCTTGGACGTTCTTAGTCGTTTGACCTCCAAAATTCACGAAACTTTAACCACTGCCTATACATACTATAATAACTCTATTAAGAACCTTAAAACACCATGAAACACACATAAACACATAGAACCACATAAGAGACATTTAGGTGACTTAGTCGTCAAACGTCTTAGTCATCCCTTGACGTTTGACTTCCAACACCTCTAATACTTTAGCTACTGCCTATATACAACATATTAAACATATTTAGGACCTTAGAACACTAAAACCAACATTTTAGGCTCTAGAACACCTAAGCTATTTTCAAGGTCTTACAATCTCCCACACTTGGACAGCATTCGTCCTCGAATGACACTTGCCACTCTTCGAAACTTCCAATATTAGAGATTCAACTAGCAGCACATAACCAAGCCATAAAACACATATCTAAGAAGAAACCATCAATTTCACATAATCAAGTGATTCACAACACAACAAGAACTAGAAGACAATTCTATAACTCGTTATGCTACAAAACTCCCATGCTCCAAATCCAAAAAGCAAAAACTCATTTTATATTCAACATCATACTCATATACAGCAGTTTTAACCACATAACAAGAATTTTAGACCAAAGAATCAAATAGCCATTTTTACAAAAATTTTACAGTGAGCAGTTCATAAAGAAACAGTGATTTTAGCAACTTTTCAAAAATGAAATTTTCAGGCAATTCTCTATATAGACATGCTAGAATGCAAGATAACATCATGTAAACACATCATACAACATGCTGAAAGCTTCATAAAATACACAATGCAAGAAGTAAATGAAATTCAATCAATCAAACTCCTAAACATCATGCACATGTAACAACTTCTAAGACTTCTATAACATCTACTATCCATACTCCCCCACTTAGAAGGAACTCGTACTATCAAAAGAGAAACAAGAACTTACCAACATCATCATCACCATCACCCGACTTCTCAATTCTAGTCCGGAGTGCATAGAAACGCCTCTTAGTTGGAGCATCTTCCTTTGGAACACTAGGCTCAACTTGCTTACCCTCTCTACCTCTAGAAGCAATCATAGGACAATCTCTAGCCTTATGTCCTCCCTTACCACAACCAAAGCAATTACCGGTACCCAATAAGCACTCACCATAGTGACTTTTGCCACAATTTGCACAAGTAGGCTTGCCATCCTTAGAACCACCTCCTTTCTCAAACTTCTTCTTAGGAACTCTAGGTCCATCTTGAGATTGAACTCTCTTTTTGAACCTAGGTTGCACTTGTTCACTAGCAACACCCCTCTTCAAGCTACTAGACTTCCTCCCAAGATTAGATTCTTCACATGATTGTGCATACATCAAGTGTCTAGATAAGGCCACATTATCATGTAGTATAGTCGCATAGCATTCTTCCCTCACTAAGTCTCTCAACCTAGATTACATAATGCTCTCCATAATCCTAGACATCATACACAAATTGATTTGAGTAGTTACGGCTTGAGCTAAAGCCCTCAAAGCCTCTCCAATCACCCTATTAGACAACTCCGGTACCTCATCACCTCCATCCACATATGGAACATGATCACCTTGGGGAGGCACTTCATCACCTTGACCATATTGGACACCTTTCTCATCTTGAGCAACTTGCTCAACTTGCTCAACTTGAGGAACCTCCTCATTCACCCTCTCCTCTTCCAATCTTCTAGCGGCCATCCTTCTAGTAAACACAAGGAAACTCATAAGAAGGATAATCATAACATTTAGTCTACCGCACGATATAGGAGTAGAAAAGAAGGGAAACTCTATCGTCCTATAGCCTCTCGCCCATAGATGTGTCGCGACTCACACCGATGGTCAAGACTCTACTAGACGTGACTTAATGAGACTTTTTGATACCTAATACTACTTTCACCAACTTATGCTCTGATACCAACTTTGTCACAACCCGAGACCATACCCTAGAAGATAGGGTGCAATCTCGGATTGCGACCGGCGTCGTCGAATTCTCAGAGTTCTCAGACAAGCCTCATTCATATCATTCATTGCATATACATAGTGAAAAGTAGTGCGGAATTAAAACTTTTCACAAAAACATAATATAGTCTTTAAAAACCTCTTTCATATAAAAGTAATAGAAATGCTAAGTCTCAATCTCATCATCTTAAGACACAAGAGTACTTTAATACGAAAATAGAAATAACACAGTCTTATTACAATACTTCATAAAAGAAACATAAGATGACATATATGCCCTCGATACAAATGAGGACATACTTCAATTCTTCTACTCGGACGATTCTTCTAAGCCCAAGTCTTCTTCTCCAAAAGCTCCTTACCTACCAAGAACTATAGATAGAAAATAAAGCATGGAATTAGTACAACCACATGTACTAAGTATGGCTATATGCATAAAATCATGAAAATGGACTTTATTGGAAATATGCATCTTTTCATTTAGAAATCATAGATTAAACATAAGAACATCATTTAGCAATTAAGAAACACATAAGATAACATTTAATCAAAATAACATTTTTAAAGGCTCACTTTACAGTGAGTTCCCTTCACTGTACAGTGAAGTCCCTTCACTGTTACAGTGAAGTCCAAACCTTCCTTTTTAACATCTCCTAGCATGTAATTCCCTCACTTAAAGTCATCCTAAGATTCACTTAAGTCACACAAAGAGAGACCGCCCATACACCCTCTCTAGATGTGTAACAACCCTAAAAATGAATAGGATCATGACTTAGGTTTTTCAAGAATGCTTGCGATTAGACCAAGGTCCACACGGGCTGATACGCGTAGAACCAGACCTCAGAACCCTTTCTACGACCAAGCCAACTAACTTGGGGAGTTAATTGAGCTTGGAAAGGTTGGAACCAACCATGTGAGGCTCATGAAAATGAAGATTTAATCGAAAGAGTTTTTACCGGACTCAAAAGAAGAAATTTTAAGTTTTGAGGGTTCAAGGGTAAAATGGTCTTTTCCAAGGCAAGGGTAATATTGTAATTACCCTGAGGAATTAATTATTTAATAAATTAATTTAATTAAATAAAGCAATTCGGGTGGGGCAACCTGAAATGACCCATTTTCGCAAATGGGAGTCACTCGGGTTCGAGCCCCACTACAAGCAAGGATTTATCTTGCTTTTATTTGATTGGATAAATTAATTAAATTAAATAATAAATATAATCTGATTTAAGAAAAAGAAAAATCAGATTTTTATTTAATATTTTAGCAAGGAGTCCTAGTTTGACTAATTCCCAAACCAAAACTCCTAACTTAAAGCCACTCTCTCTCACTCTCTCTCTCTCTCTCTCACGCTTAACCACACATTCTCACGTCTTATCTCTGCCAAAACAAGTTCAAAATCAGAAAATATATTGAAGTTCTTCACACTTGAAGAACTCATACCAAAAATCTAAGAAAACAACATAAATCCATCACTTTAAGCAAAGGGGAGGAGTCTTCCGTCGATTGGTGTTGAAGTGTTGAACTTGGACTGATTTTTGGAGAGGATTTGGGCAGCAATTTTGTGGTTGAACAAGAAAAAAATAAAGGTATGGGTCTTCTTACTCTTGGTCCCTTTCCCAAGAGACCCTTAGGACTCAGACGATTTTAATCCGAAAACTAAGTTGTTCCCCGTTACATATCCCTGTCCTTAGCTCCCATCAAATCATAGTTTGGTATGTTTTCTGGTGGAAATTAGGTGTTGCAATGTGTTTTCGTGATGAATATGTTCATGAACATGTATTTGGAATCATATGAATGACAAGCTTTGTTGCCGAAAATATGTGTGTGTATGTGAAAAAAAAGTTTACTGTAAACTTACTGTAAATAAGTTTTGATTTATGGCTTCAAGTTTGATATGGTTTTGGTTGTCATTTTAAGTGTGTAAACTTATGTAAATGATGATGTTCATTTAAGTGTAATGTGACTGAATTTAATGATAAATTCTTGGCCAAATATGTCCATGAAAATGCACCTAAAGGACTCACTAAACACTACTGCAAATGCATAAACTTTTAACGTTAAAAAGTGGAGAAAATAGGCTACAAAAAGGTAATCAAAATATCCATCTTGTGATGTTGGTTTCGGGCAGGTTCTGGGAATTTTGGAAGAGTTTTAAAAGGGATTAAAGTAGGTGAGGTCAAGGGGAATCGAACCCAAGACCTCACATGACCAAGAGGCTGAAATTTTTTTTAAAAAAAAAGTAATGGAGCTAAGGGGATTCGAACCCCTTAGCTGCTGCCCACGAAATGAATTAATAAGGAAAATGGGGATGGGGGGATTCAAACACATGACTCGTGGGAAGCAAGGAAGAGGGAGAATAAAGAAAATAAAAAGATGTGAGGCGTGGGAATCGAACCCACGACCTCAAGGCTGGAAATAGAGGAGGCGAAAATGAGTATTAAAGCAAGTGAGGTTGTGGGGGTTCGATCCCACGACCTCACTGCCAATGCCCTCAACCTAGTGAAAAATAAAAGAAAAATATATATGGGGCTGTGGGGGTTCGAACCCACCACCTCACAGCCCCTAGCGAAAATTAATTAAAAGTAAGGAGGTTGTGGGGGTTCGAACCCACAACCTCCCTACTTAGGCGAATTAAAGAACAAAATAAAAGAGGCTGTGGGGGTTTGATCCCACAACCTCTTGGTTTAGGCGAAATTGGGCAAGATGAAGTTTATAAAAATTAAAAGGGGTTGTGGGGGTTCGAACCCACAACCCTTCGGCCAAATTAGGATTATTACTAAGGAGAAAATTAATCCTTCAATGTTAATATTGTGATTTAACTTAGAGTCATAATGTTATGAATATTAGAATAAAATCAATTAAAAATATAAATGATATCCAATTGATTCAAGACTTGGGTTTCCTTGCTCAAGCTTCCGTAGTGATACATAAGTCATACGTGAATAAAATATCCGAGAATAATGCCACATACTTAGAGCGAAATCAAGATCTTGGCACATATACAAGATGCATAAGTCTTGTATCACATAATCTTAGACGAAATATGAATGAAGTGTCATGACTTGAATGTATAGACGCATAAGTCTAACATACGTTCAAAGTAAGTGAATCTAAGAAGTATGTAATGAAATGATGAACCCTAGAAGGGTTAAGTATGAGTGTAAGATACACTAAATGGCCAAGTGCATTGGCATATGATGAAATGAACGTTCACGTAATAAGAGGTGAGTAACTATGAAAAGCAAGTGTGTTAATGATAATGAATGTGGTGACAACATGATATAAGATTAATGTAAATGATGAGAGTAATCTCGAATGAGCCTAAATAAATGTTACCAATACGTACTCACCTATGAGAGTGTAAGATCATGAAGAGATCAATCTCTATGAACACTCTAATGAAGGTATTGAGCTTAACACACTTGATACTAATGATGAGATTAGAAATCATCTAATGAGCTATGATGTCCTCATACTAGAAGTCAGCTTCCATGACGTATGAGTTGAATGAAATGGAATTTTATACTGAGCACCGATAGACCAGCTATGAGCGGTGATGCCTTCTTTCGGGAAGGGCGAAGGTTCACGTAACTCTCATGAGATGAGACTGTCCGGCTTGCCTGGTATGGGTCTCCATACATCTCCTAGTCTTCGAACCTATACTACCAATATAGGGATCTGGCGGGGTTAAATTCCCATGTACGCTAGCATGTTTTTGGGTCACCTTGGCCGCTGATTCCACCTCTTTTTGGTGTGGGGGAGACACTGGATTTCATGATGCTCACATGATCTATGTCGGTTAAAGTTAAAGTTCCCAATGAATGAATGAGGCCAGCCTCAAATGATGCACATAATGAAATATACGATACCAAAGGTGTTAGGATAGGATAATCAAGAGGTGAGCTAGACTCAGGTAATAACACTAGGTTATTCTTGATCATTGCACAGCAAACTCGATGAAAGTCGTAAACTACACCCTAGGTATAGCTGGTTTTCACACTGGCCTATGAACGAAATGAAATGAAGTATGTATGAATAAATGAAGCAGACTCTGTGTTTGCTAATGCAGACTCCCTAGTTGAGTTCCCATATGTTGAGCCCTCATTTCTGGGATGTCTTAATATTAAGTCCATGATTACAAGGTCTCATGGCATATGAATGAATGACATTAAAGAAGTTATGTGCTACATGCAAAAAGGTGCTATGTGCTTTATGATATGTGCTATGTGTAAATGTTATGTGTTGTGTGCAAATGTGATAAGTATGATGACATATGTTATTCTAATGGCATAACTTTCCTAATCCAAATTTGGAAAGCTCATTTACTTTCCTAATCCAAATTTGGAAACTTTCCTAATCTCAATTTGGCAAGTCCACTGACTTGACTTCCAAAAATCATGTTGTTAGGAAAGAGCTATTCTTTCTCATGCATGTCCTTGGTGTGTGCTTGCATATACCCATACTTAGTACAAGTGTGTACTAACCCTATACAAACTCTACTATTTTAGGTGCAGGTGCAGGTGGACGATAGAGCTACAGGATCATCGTTGCAGTTATCCGGACGTCCAGCATTCATCCGGAGTTGGTAGGTCCTCATGCTTTCGAGGATGCTACTGTTTTATATTCTAGCTTAGTTTTAGAGTTGAGCTAGTGGAGCATGTTCCACTAGCGTTTCTTTCCTGTTTTTATTCAGACTATGTGTTGGTGCCATTTTGGCAATTATACGCTTTATAAGTATTGAACTATTCCTTTCATTTGATTATCTCTTAATGTTAGATGGTTGATGGTGAACAAATTACGAATGTATTAGAAATGTTTAGTAAGCAATATTTAGAAACAAAAAGTTTCAAATTTTCCGCTAAAATTAACCTATGTAAAGTAAGAATGACGTAAGTAGGCTTGTCTGCGACCTCTGAGAGGTCAACGACGCCGGTCTCGTCTGGGGTCTAGATTCCAGTCGTGACAAAGTTGGTATCAGAGCACTAGGTTAAATTACGAAAATAATAAGTTCACATCAACCACATTGAGTAGTTTCTAAGTCATGGTAGTGAAGTGCACCACTATCCTGAATTAGAGACTGCATGATGCGTAGGAAAATTTCCCTTTTTCTATCTTATCGTGCTTTTCTGAATGCCTGAATTCTTGGTGTTATGAGCGTGTCTAACATCAATCCTTTTTGTTTTTCCAGAGAATGAACACTAGGAGAGGAAATGGTCAGAGGAGAGGAGGAGCAGCTGCTAGGGGTAATCAGGATCTACCCCAGGCTCCAGCTGAAGGAGTGGCCATGCCAGTTAACCCAGCTGGGATGACTGATGCTGAGGTGAGGGCATCTCTGGCCCGGATGGCACAGGCCATTACTATGCAGGCCCAGGCTATGACTGCCCAGGTCAACAGGCAGGATGTTCAGAGGGAGAACCCACCGGTTCGTAGCATGGCTGACAGGCTGAGGGATTTCACGAGGATGAATCCTCCTATTTTCACCGGGTCTAGGACATCAGAGGATCCCCAGGAGTTTGTGGAAGAGATTCATAAGATCCTGGTGGCTATGGGGCCACTGATATTGAGAAGGCTGAGCTGGCTTCCTATCAGCTCAAGGATGTTGCACAGGCTTGGTGCAAGATGTGGCAAGATAGCCGTGTCTTAGGT
Organism: Solanum lycopersicoides; assembly: GCA_022817965.1. Taxonomy (NCBI): domain Eukaryota; kingdom Viridiplantae; phylum Streptophyta; class Magnoliopsida; order Solanales; family Solanaceae; genus Solanum; species Solanum lycopersicoides. Next base: position 74,592,397 of record CM040624.1, read on the forward strand.
GGAGTGCCAGTCACATGGGAGCTGTTCAAGACAGCATTTCTGGAGAGATTCTTTCCCAGGGAGATGAGGGAGGCCAAGGTTGAGGAATTCATCAACCTCAAACAAGGCTCTATGACAGTCAGGGAGTATTCCCTGAAGTTTGTTAAGCTGTCAAGGTATGTTGTTTTCCCTAGTATTTAATAGCAAGAATGAGGATAATACTGACTTTGTTGAAATCACCCAGGTATGCTACTTCCTGGTTTCTAACAGCAGGGATGAGATGAGCAGGTTCCTCACAGGAATCAATGGAGACCTGGAGGAGGAGTGTCGATCTGCTATGCTCCATGATAATATGGATCTTTCCAGGTTGATGGTGCATGTCCAGCAGGTAGAGGACAGCCGCAGAAAGAGAGGTGTTCGTGATGCTAGGAGGCCTAGGCCTCAAGATCAGGCAGGACCCAGTCATGGAGGCCACAGGAACAACTTTGGCGTCCGTGAGAAGCCAAGGTTCAAAAAGGGGCAACAGAGTTCTGGGAATTCTAATCCTCAGAGGAGTGCTACACCTAGAGGAGGCAGACCTGAGCCCAAGAAGGGCAATGGAGGTGAGATGCAGCGTCCTAAGAAGAATTGTGCTAAGTATGGCCGAGCTCACAGTGGAGAGTAGAGAGTGCAGACAGGTCACTAATGCCTGCTTCGGTTGTGGTAAGAGTGGACACATGGTCAGAGACTGTCCACAGAACAGAGGTCAGGCCGGAGGTAATACTCAGCCTAGGCCTAATCCACAGGGTGCAGCAGCAGCCGAGCCTCCTAAGAGGAACAGGTTCTATGCCCTGAAAGGAAAAGAGGAGCAGGAGAAGTTCGCTGATGTGGTCACAGGTATGCTGCAAGTGTTCTCAACTTCTGTTTATGCTTTACTTGATCCAGGGTCTACACTTTCCTTTGTAACTCCTCTGCTTGCTCTTACTTTTGAGATATTGCCTGAAGTTCTACATGATCCTATAGTGGTTAGTACACCTTTAGGAGAGAATGTAAGAACTGATAGAGTATACAAGGATTGCCCAATAGTTGTGAGTGGTAAAACTATGTGTGCAAACCTGGTTGAGTTACCCATGCATGATTTTGATGTTATTCTTGGCATGGATTGGCTTCACAGTTGTTATGCTTGCTTGGACTGTCGTAGTAGAGTGGTGAGATTTCGCTTTCCTAATGAAGAAGAGTTAGTCTGGGAGGGGTACAATTCGAGTCGTCCTAACCCCTTGATTTCAAATCTTAAGGCTAATAAAATGATGTCCAAGGGGTTATTGTGTCATCTTGTGAGTGTTAATGATCTAGATCATGACATTCCTTCCATAGACTCAGTACCAGTAGTGAATGAGTTCTTAGATGTGTTTCCTGATGATTTGCCTGGAGTCCCTCCCCTTCGAGAGATTGACTTTGGTATCGACTTAGAACCCGATACTAAACCAATCTCAATTCCTCCTTACAGAATGGCTCCAGCTGAACTCAAAGAGTTGAAGCTGCAGTTAAAAGATCTCACTGACAAGGGTTTCATTCAGCCGAGCATATCCCCTTGGGGCGCTCCAGTGTTGTTTGTAAAGAAGAAAGATGGAACCCTTAGAATGTGTATCGATTATCGGCAGCTCAACAAAGTCACTATAAAGAATAAGTATCCACTCCCCAGAATAGATGATCTGTTTGATCAACTCCAAGGGTCTAGTTTCTTCTCTAAGATTGATCTTCGTTCAGGGTATCATCAGCTTAGAGTTAGGGATGGAGATATTCCAAAGACAGCCTTTCGTACCCGCTATGGTCACTATGAGTTTTTAGTCATGTCATTTGGTCTCACGAATGCACCTGCTGCATTTATGGATCTCATGAACAGGGTCTTCCGTGAATACCTTGACTCTTTCGTCATAGTATTCATTGATGACATTCTCATCTACTCTAAGACCAAGGAAGAGCATGAACAACATTTGAGACTAACCTTGCAGGTACTTAGACAGCATCAGTTGTATGCCAAATTCAGCAAATGTGAATTCTGGCTGAGATCAGTGACCTTCCTGGGTCATGTTGTGTCCGATCAGGGCGTGGAGGTGGATCCCAGGAAGACTGAGGCTGTGAAGAACTGGCCAAAGCCTCTTACTCCTACTGACATCCGTAGCTTTTTGGGATTGGCTGGTTACTACCGCAGGTTTGTGGAGGGTTTTCTTCCATTGCTGCCCATTGACAGCTTTGACTAAGAAGAAAGCCAAGTTCGAATGGACGGAGACTTGTGAGAAGAGTTTCCAGGAGCTCAAGGACAGACTCACTTCAGCCCCGGTGCTTACTTTGCCTAAGTGTGGTGAGAATTACACTGTTTATTGTGATGCATCTAGGGTTGGTTTGGGTTGTGTTCTTATGCAGGTTGGTAAGGTGATAGCCTATGCATCCAGACAGCTCAAGGTTCATGAGAAGAATTATCCCACTCATGACCTGGAGTTGGCAGCTGTGGTGTTTGCACTGAAGCTGTGGAGGCATTATCTGTATGGAGTGCATGTAGATGTGTTCACAGACCATAAGAGTCTCCAGTACGTGTTCACACAGAGGGAGTTGAATCTACGTCAGCGGAGATGGTTGGAGCTGTTGAAGGATTATGACATGAATGTGCACTATCATCCAGGTAAGGCTAATGTTGTAGCTGATGCTTTGAGCAGGATGAGCATGGGAAGTACAGCTCACGTTGAGGATGAGAAGAAGGAGCTGGTAAAAGATGTACACAGACTGGCCAGACTGGGTGTGCGTTTGGTTGACTCCACTAGTGGGGATGTTTCAGTTCATCCTAGTTCTGAATCATCCTTGGTAGTTGAAGTCAAGCAGGGTCAGCATCTAGATCCCGTGTTGATGGAGCTGAAGGACTCAGTGCTGATGAAGATGAATGAGTCTTTCGCTTTGGGAGGTGATGGCATACTTAGGTATCAGGACAGGCTGTGTGTGCCAGATGTGGATGATTTGCGGACCAGGATTGTTGCAGAGGCCCATGGTTCCAGATATTCTATACATCCAGGTTCCACCAAGATGTATCATGATCTCAAGCAGATTTATTGGTGGGATGGCATGAAGAAGGACATTGCAGAATATGTGGCCAAGTGTCCTAATTGTCAGCAGGTTAAGGCAGAGCATCTTAAGCCTGGTGGTCTGACGCAGATTATTGAGGTTCCGACTTGGAAATGGGAGGCCATTAATATGGACTTCGTGGTTGGGCTTCCGAGGACTAGGAGGCAGCATGACTCTATATGGGTTATTGTGGACAGATTGACTAAGTCTGCCCACTTTATCCCTGTGAAGTCTACTTACAGAGCCGAGGATTATGCGAGACTCTACATTGATGAGATTGTGAGATGGCATGGGATTCCCTTGTCTATTATTTCAGACAGAGGAGCTCAGTTTACTTCTCATTTCTGGAGATCTTTCCAGAAGAGCTTGGGCACGCAGGTGAAGCTTAGCACTGCCTTTCACCCTCAGACAGATGGGCAGGCGAGCGCACCATACAGACATTGGAGGATATGTTGAGAGCGTGTGTGATTGACTTCAGAGGTAACTGGGATGACCATCTGCCTTTGATAGAGTTCTCGTATAATAATAGCTATCACTCCAGCATTGGGATGGCACCGTTTGAGGCACTGTATGGTAGGAGGTGTAGATCTCCAGTTGGGTGGTTCGAGGTTGGAGAGTCATCCATTTTGGGTCCGGAGATCATTCATGAGGCCTTAGAGAAGGTCAGAATGATTAGGGACAGGTTGACTACTGCTTACAGTCGGCAGAAGTCATATGCTGATAACAGAAAGCGGCCCTTAGAGTTTGATGTTGGTGACCAGGTTTACTTGAAAATATCGCCTATGAAAGGGGGGATGAGATTTGGTAGAAAAGGGAAGCTGAGTCCGAGGTATGTTGGGCCATATGAGATCCTACAGCGTGTGGGTGAGGTGGCCTATGAGTTAGCATTGCCTACAGAACTAGCTTCTGTTCATCCAGTCTTTCATGTCTCTATGTTGAAGAAGTGCCTAGGTGATCCAGCATCAATCTTACCTGTGAAGGTTTGGGGGTTGGTGAAGACTTGTCTTATGAGGAGGTACCTGTTGAGATCTTAGACAGACAGGTCAAGCGGCTGAGGAACAAGGAGATTGCCACAGTGAAGGTATTGTGGAGAAATCATCTTGTTGAGGGTGCTACGTGGGAAGCTGAGGCCGACATGAGAGCCCGCTACCCTCACCTGTTCAGCTCTTGAGGTTAGACTTTTACTCTTAAACCTATGTTCCTTACCTCCCGTATTTTGTTGCTATTGATTGACTGTGTATAGTGATTTATTATGATCTGACTGGCATTACAACGTGAAGTAGTAGTGTCATTCGGGGACGAATGTTCCTAAGGGGGGATAATGTAACAACCCTAAAAATGAATAGGATCAAGACTTAGGTTTTTCAAGAATGCTTGCGATTAGACCAAGGTCCACACGGATTGATACGCGTAGAACCAGACCTCAGAACCCTTACTACGACCAAGCCAACTAACTTGGGGAGTTAATTGAGCTTGGAAAGGTTGGAACCAACCATGTGAGGCTCACGAAAACGAAGATTTAATCGAAGAGTTTTACCGGACTTAAAAGAAGAAATTTTAAGTTTTGAGGGTCCAAGGGTAAAATGGTCTTTTCCAGGCCAAGGGTAATATTGTAATTACCCTGAGGAATTAATTATTTAATTAATTAATTTAATTAAATAAAGAATTCGGGTTGGGGCGACCCAAGTGACCCATTTTCGCAAATGGGGAGTCACTCGGGTTCGAGCCCCACTAGAAGCAATGATTTATCTTGCTTTTATTTGATTGGATAAATTAATTAAATTAAATAATAAATATTATCTGATTTAAGAAAAAGAAAAATCAGATTTTATTTAATAGTTTAGCAAGGAGTCCTAGTTTGACTAATTCCCAAACCAAAACTCCTAACTTAAAGCCACTCTCTCTCACGATCTCTCTCTCTCACGTTTCACCATTCACTCTCACGTTTCTCTCTGCCTAAACAAGTTCAAAAAGAAAATATATTGAAGTTCTTCACACTTGAAGAACTCATACCAAAAATCTAAGAAAACAACATAAATCCATCACTTTAAGCAAAGGGGAGGAGTCTTCCGTCGATTGGTGTTGAAGTGTTGAACTTGGACTGATTTTGGAGAGGATTTGGGCAGCAATTTCGTGGTTGAACAAGAAAAATTAAAGGTATGGGTCTTCTTACTCTTGGTCCCTTTCCCAAGAGACCCTTAGGACTCAGACGATTTTAATCCGAAACTAAGTTGTTCCCCGTTGCATATCCCTGTCATTAGCTCCCATCAAATCATAGGTTGGTATGTTTGCTGATAGAGATTAGGTATTGCAATGTGTTTTCGTGATGAATATGTTCATGAACATGTATTTGGAATCATATGAATGACAAGCTTTGTTGCCGAAAATATGTGTGTGTATGTGCAAAAGTTTACTGTAAACTTACTGTAAATGAGTTTTGATTTATGGCTTCAAGTTTGATATGGTTTTGGTTGTCATTTTAAGTGTATAAACTTATGTAAATGATGATGTTCATTTAAGTGTAATGTGGCTGAATTTAATGATAAACTCTTGGCCAAATATATCCATGAAAATGCACCTAAAGGACTCACTAAACACTACTCCAAATGCATGAACATTTAACGTTAAAGAGTGGAGAAAATAGGCTGCAAAAAGGTAATCAAAATTTCCAGCTTGTGATGTTGGTTTCGGGCAGATTCTGGGAATTTTGGAAGAGTTTTAAAAGGGATTAAAGTAGGTGAGGTCAAGGGGAATCGAACCCAAGACCTCACATGACCAAGAGGCTGAAATTTTTTTAAAAAAAATGTAATGGAGCTAAGGGGATTCGAACCCCTTAGCTGCTGCCCACGAAATGAATTAATAAGGAAAATGGGGATGGGGGGAATCGAACACACGACTCGTGGGAAGAAAGGAAGAGGGAGAATAAAGAAAATAAAAAGATGTGAGGTGTGGGAATCGAACCCACGACCTCAAGGCTGGAAATAGAGGGGGCGAAAATGAGTATTAAAACAAGTGAGGCTGTGGGGGTTCGATCCCACGACCTCACTGTCAATGCCCTCAACTAGCGAAAAAAAAAAAAAATATATATGGGGCTGTGGGGGTTCGAACCCACCACCTCACAGCCCCTAGCGAAATTTAATTAAAGGTAAGGAGGCTATGGGGGTTCGAACCCACAACCTCCCTACTTAGGCGAATTAAAGAACAAAATAAAAGAGGCTGTGGGGGTTTGATCCCACAACCTCTTGGATTAGGCGAAATTGGGCAAGATGAAGTTAATAAAAATTAAAAAGGGGTTGTGGGGGTTCGAACCCACAACCCTTCGGCCAAATTAGGATTATTACTAAGGAGAAAATTAATCCTTCAATGTTAATATTGTGATTTAACTTAGAGTCATAATGTTATGAATATTAGAATAAAATCAATTAAAAATATAAATGATATCCAATTGATTCAAGACTTGGGTTTCCTTGCTCAAGCTTCCGTATTGATACATAAGTCATACGTGAATAAAATATCCGAGAATAATGCCACATACTTAGATCGAAATCAAGATCTTGGCACATATACAAGATGCATAAGTCTTGTATCACATAATCTTAGACGAAATATGAATGAAGTGTCATGGCTTGAATGTATAGACGCATAAGTCTAACATACGTTCAACGTAAGTGAATCTAAGAAGTATGTAATGAAATGATGAACCCTAGAAGGGTTAAGTATGAGTGTAAGATACACTAAATGGCCAAGTGCATTGGCATATGATGAAATGAACGTTCACGTAATAAGAGGTGAGTAACTATGAAAAGCAAGGTGTTAATGATAATGAATGTGGTGACAACATGATATAAGGTTAATGTAAATGATGAGAGTAATCTCGAATGAGCCTAAATAAATGTTACCAATACGTACTCACCTATGAGAGTGTAAGTAATGAAGAGACAGTCTCTATGAACACTCTAATGAAGGTATTGAGCTTAACACACTTGATACTAATGATGAGATGCGAAATCATCTAATGAGCTATGATGTCCTCATACTAGAAGTCAGCTTCCATGACGTATGAGTTGAATGAAATGGAACTTTATACTGAGCACCGATAGACTAGCTATGAGCGGTGATGCCTTCTTTCGGGAAGGGCGAAGGTTCACGTAACTCTCATGAGATGAGACTGTCCGGCTTGCCGGGTATGGGTCTCCATACATCTCCTAGTCTTCGAACCTATACTGCCAATATAGGGATCTGGCGGGGTTAAATTCCCATGTACGCTAGCATGTTTTGGGTCACTTGGCCGGTGATTCCACCTCTTTTCGGTGTGGGGGAGACACTGGATTTCATGATGCTCACATGATCTATGTCGGTTAAAGTTAAAGTTCCCAATGAATGAATGAGGCCAGCCTCAAATGATGCACATAATGAAATGAACGATACCAAAGGTGTTAGGATAGGATAATCAAGAGGTGAGCTAGACTCAGGTAATAACACTAGGTTATTCTTGATCATTGCACAGCAAACTCGATGAAAGTCGTAAACTACACCCTAGGTATAGCTGGTTTTCACACTGGCCTATGAACGAAATGAAATGAAGTATGTATGAATGAATGAAGCAGACTCTGTGTTTGCTAATGAAGACTCCCTAGTTGAGTCCCATATGTTGAGCCCTCATTTCTGGGATGTCTTAATGTTAAGTCCATGATTCCAAGGTCTCATGGCATATGAATGAATGACATTAAAGAAGTTATGTGCTACATGCAAAAGGTGTATGCTATATGATATGTGCTATGTGTAAATGTTATGTGTGTGTGCAAATGTGAAAGTATGATGACATATGTTATTCTCATGGCATAACTTTCCTAATCCAAATTTGGAAAGCTCATTTACTTTCCTAATCCAAATTTGGAAACTTTCCTAATCTCAATTTGGCAAGTCCACTGACTTGACTTCCAAAAATCATGTTGTTAGGAAAGAGCTATTCTTTCTCATGCATGTCCTTGGTGTGTGCTTGCATATACCCATACTTAGTACAAGTGTGTACTAACCCTATACAAACTCTACTATTTTAGGTGCAGGTGCAGGTGGACGATAGAGCTACAGGATAATTGTTGCATTTATCCGGACGTCCAGCATTCATCCGGAGTTGGTAGGTCCTCATGCTTTCGAGGATGCTACTGTTTTATATTCTAGCTTAGTTTTAGAGTTGAGCTAGTGGAGCATGTTCCACTAGCGTTTCTTTCCTGTTTTTATTCAGACTATGTGTTGGTGCCATTTTGGCAATTATACGCTTTATAAGTATTGAACTATTCCTTTCATTTGATTATCTCTTAATGTTAGATGGTTGATGGTGAACAAATTACGAATGTATTAGAAATGTTTAGTAAGCAATATTTGAAACAAAACTTTCAAATTTTCCGCTGAAATTAACCTATGTAAAGTAAGAATGACGTAAGTAGGCTTGTTGCGACCTCTGAGAGGTCAACGACGCCGGTCACGTCTGGGTTCTAGATTCCAGTCGTGACAACGTTATAGTCATAGAAACCATCCATGACGGCTAGACACTTACAATAATGACTCCTCCCACACTTGGAGCAAGTAGACTTGGAAAAAGAGACCCACTACCCTTCTCTTAGTCAAACCTAGGGGTGTTGGAAGAATCTTGACTGGAATAGCTTTGTTTGGACTTAGGAATACCTTGTCAATCGGACTTAGCATTATAAAAATTCTCATCATCGGTTCTAACTCTCTTCACCTCCCTATTCGTTTTCTTACAATTTTTCTCCTCCATTTGTTAAGCATGCATCAAGAGACAAGAAATATTCGTACTAGCGATAAGCATTGTCGAAGGACATTCATTAAGTACTAAGTCGGACACTCCAATCACAAACTTATTCATCCTTGCTCTATAATCCCCCTCTATGGTTATAGTATATTTTGATAGTTGGGTGAACGTAAGGGAATACTCATTCATTCCCTAACCCCTTTATTTAAGATTAATGAAATCTTCCATCTTTAGTCCCCTCAACTATAAGGGAAAGAACCTATCAACGAACGCCCACTTAAATGCCACGAACTCTATAGGACCAACTTCAACCGGCCTATAATCAACTATAGTAAGGTAGAAAACTATGGCAACAATCCTATATCTACTCATTCTCTTTAGTAACCCTAAGTAATAATTGTGCAATGCAAACATAACATCCCATGATACTAATAATGCTAAGTACCACTTTTAAGTCTCTTACTATTCTTTTAGGTTTAGAACTTTGTTCCTCTTGAACTTTAGAAAACTATGAGGTACTCTCTTAAGCACATCTTGTCTTTATTACCTTGAACCCTAGGGTATACTACTTTTAGTATGTCTAAGTTCATTACTGTCATTAACCATATAAGATACTAGTTTAAGCATGTCTAAGTCCACTTATACTCTTGAAACTATAAGGTACTTCATTAAGTAACTCTCAGTTCAATTTATGATTAGAAAACTATGAGATGCTTCTCAAGGATTTCTTAGTTATAGGATATGAATTTCTACTATAAACCTTGACTTAACTATGTGAAGGATCCCATATCATGAGACCTATCTTTGGGAAAACCCACAATCTACTAC
>CM040624.1:74603069-74662432 GCA_022817965.1 Solanum lycopersicoides
GAATTATCCAACTCATGACCTGGAGTTGGCAGCTATGGTGTTTGCACTAAAGCTGTGGAGACATTATCTGTATGGAGTGCGTGTAGATGTGTTCACAGACCATAAGAGTCTCCAGTACGTGTTCACACAGAGGGAGTTGAATCTACGTCAGCGGAGATGGTTGGAGCTGTTGAAGGATTATGACATGAATGTGCACTATCATCCAGGTAAGGCTAATGTTGTAGCTGATGCTTTGAGCAGGATGAGCATGGGAAGTACAGCTCACGTTGAGGATGAGAAGAAGGAGCTGGTAAAAGATGTACACAGACTGGCCAGACTGGGTGTGCATTTGGTTGACTCCACTAGTGGGGATGTTTCAGTTCATCGTAGTTCTGAATCATCCTTGGTAGTTTAAGTCAAGCAGGGTCAGCATCTAGATCCCGTGTTGATGGAGCTGAAGGACTCAGTGCTGATGAAGATGAATGAGTCTTTCGCTTTGGGAGGTGATGGCATACTTAGGTATCAGGACAGGCTGTGTGTGCCAGATGTGTATGATTTGCGGACCAGGATTGTTGCAGAGGCCCATGGTTCCAGATATTCTATACATCCAGGTTCCACCAAGATGTATCATGATCTCAAGCAGATTTATTGGTGGGATGGCATGAAGAAGGACATTGAAGAATATGTGGCCAAGTGTCCTAATTGTCAGAAGGTTAAGGCAGAGCATCTCAAGCCTGGTCGTCTGACGCAGATTATTGAGGTTCCGACTTGGAAATGGGAGGCCATTAATATGGACTTCGTGGTTGGGCTTCCGAGGACTAGGAGGCAGCATGACTCTATATGGGTTATTGTGGACAAATTGACTAAGTCTGCCCACTTTATCCCTGTGAAGTCTACTTACAGAGCTGAGGATTATACGAGACTCTACATTGATGAGATTGTGAGATGGCATGGGATTCCCTTGTCTATTATTTCAGACAGAGGAGCTCAGTTTACTTCTCATTTCTGGAGATATTTCCAGAAGAGCTTGGGCACGCAGGTGAAGCTTAGCACTGCCTTTCACCCTCAGACAGATGGGCAGGCAGAGCGCACCATACAGACATTGGAGGATATGTTGAGGGCGTGTGTGATTGACTTCAGAGGTAATTGGGATGACCATCTGCCTTTGATAGAGTTCTCGTATAATAATAGCCATCACTCCAGCATTGGGATGGCACCGTTTGAGGCACTGTATGGTAGGAGGTGTAGATCTCCAGTTGGGTGGTTTGAGGTTGGAGAGTCATCCATTTTGGGTCCGAAGATCATTCATGAGGCCTTAGAGAAGGTCAGAATGATTAGGGACAGGTTGACTACTGCTTACAGTTGGCAGAAGTCATATGCTGATAACAGAAAGCGGCCCTTAGAGTTTGATGTTGGTGACCAGGTTTACTTGAAAATATCGCCTATGAAAGGGGTGATGAGATTTGGTAGAAAAGGGAAGCTGAGTCCGAGGTATGTTGGGCCATATGAGATCCTACAGCGTGTGGGTGAGGTGGCCTATGAGTTAGCATTGCCTACAGAACTAGCTTCTGTTCATCCAGTCTTTCATGTCTCTATGTTGAAGAAGTGCCTAGGTGATCCAGCATCAATCTTACCTGTTGAAGGTTTGGGGGTTGGTGAAGACTTGTCTTATGAGGAGGTACCTGTTGAGATCTTAGACAGACATGTCAAGCGGCTGAGGAACAAGGAGATTGCAACAGTGAAGGTATTGTGGAGAAATCATCTTGTTGAGGGTGCTACGTGGGAGGCTGAGGCCGACATGAGAGCCCGCTATCCTCACCTGTTCAGCTCTTGAGGTTAGACTTTATACTCTTAAACCTATGTTTCCTTACCTCCCCGTATTTTGTTGCTATTGATTGATGTGTATAGTGCTTTTATTATGATCTGACTGGCATTACAACGTGAAGTAGTAGTGTCATTCGGGGACGAATGTTCCTAAGGAGGGAATAATGTAACAACCCTAAAAATGAATAGGATCAAGACTTAGGTTTTTCAAGAATGCTTGCGATTAGACCAAGGTCCACACGGGCTGATACGCGTAGAACCAGACCTCAGAACCATTACTACGACCAAGCCAACTAACTTGGTGAGTTAATTGAGCTTGGAAAGGTTGGAACCAACCATGTGAGGCTCACGAAAACGAAGATTTAATCGAAAGAGTTTTTACCGGACTCAAAAGAAGAAATTTTAAGTTTTGAGGGTCCAAGGGTAAAATGGTATTTTCCAAGCCAAGGGTAATATTGTAATTACCCTGAGGAATTAATTATTTAATAAATTAATTTAATTAAATAAAGCAATTCGGGTGGGGCAACCCGAAATGACCCATTTTCGCAAATGGGAGTCACTCGGGTTCGAGCCCCACTAGAAGCAAGGATTTATCTTGCTTTTATTTGATTGGATAAATTAATTAAATTAAATAATAAATATAATCTGATTTAAGAAAAAGAAAAATCAGATTTTTATTTAAAATTTTAGCAAGGAGTCCTAGTTTGACTAATTCCCGAACCAAAACTCCTAACTTAAAGCCACTCTCTCTCTCTCTCTCTCTCTCACTCTCACGTTTAACCACTCATTCTCACGTTTTATCTCTGCCAAAACAAGTTCAAAATCAGAAAATATATTGAAGTTCTTCACACTTGAAGAACTCATACCAAAAATCTAAGAAAACAACATAAATCCATCACTTTAAGCAAAGGGGAGGAGTCTTCCGTCGATTGGTGTTGAAGTGTTGAACTTGGACTGATTTTTGGAGAGGATTTGGGCAGAAATTTATTGGTTGAACAAGAAAAAAATAAAGGTATGGGTCTTCTTACTCTTGGTCCCTTTCCCAAGAGACCCTTAGGACTCAAACGATTTTAATCCGAAAACTAAGTTGTTCACCGTTGCATATCCCTGTCCTTAGCTCCCATCAAATCATAGGTTGGTATGTTTGCTGGTAGAAATTAGGTGTTGCAATGTGTTTTCGTGATGAATATGTTCATGAACATGTATTTGGAATCATATGAATGACAAACTTTGTTGCCGAAAATATGTGTGTGTATGTGAAAAAAAAGTTTACTGTAAACTTACTGTAAATAAGTTTTGATTTGTGGCTTCAAGTTTGATATGGTTTTGGTTGTCATTTTAAGTGTGTAAACTTATGTAAATGATGATGTTCATTTAAGTGTAATGTGACTGAATTTAATGATAAATTCTTGGCCAAATATGTCCATGAAAATGCACCTAAAGGACTCACTAAACCCTACTCCAAATGCATGAACTTTTAACGTTAAAAAGTGGAGAAAATAGGCTACAAAAAGGTAATCAAAATTTCCAGCTTGTGATGTTGGTTTCGGGCAGGTTCTGGGAATTTTATAAGAGTTTTAAAAGGGATTAAAGTAGGTGAATCGAACCCAAGACATCACATGACCAAGAGGCTGAAATTTTTATAAAAAAAATGTAATGGAGCTAAGAGGATTCGAACCCCTTAGCTGCTGCCCACGAAATGAACTAATAAGGAAAATGGGGATGGGGGGATTCAAACACATGACTCGTGGGAAGCAAGGAAGAGGGAGAATAAAGAAAATAAAAAGATGTGAGGCGTGGGAATCGAACCCACGACCTCAAGGCTGGAAATAGAGGAGGCGAAAATGAGTATTAAATCAAGTGAGGTTGTGGGGGTTTGATCCCACGACCTTACTGCCAATGCCCTCAACCTAGTGAAAAATAAAAGAAAAATATATATGGGGCTGTGGGGTTCGAACCCACCACCTCACAGCCCCTAGCGAAAATTAATTAAAAGTAAGGAGGCTGTGGGGGTTCGAACCCACAACCTCCCTACTTAGGCGAATTAAAGAACAAAATAAAAGAGGTTGTGGGGGTTTGATCCCACAACCTCTTGGATTAGGCTAAATTGGGCAAGATGAAGTTAATAAAAATTAAAAAGGGGTTGTGGGGGTTCGAACCCACAACCCTTCGGCCAAATTAGGATTATTACTAAGGAGAAAATTAATCCTTCAATGTTAATATTGTGATTTAACTTAGAGTCATAATGTTATGAATATTAGAATAAAATCAATTAAAAATATAAATGATATCCAATTGATTCAAGACTTGGGTTTCCTTGCTCAAGCTTCCGTAGTGATACATAAGTCATACGTGAATAAAATATCCTAGAATAATGCCACATACTTAGATCGAAATCAAGATCTTGGCACATATACAAGATGCATAAGTCTTGTATCACATAATCTTAGACGAAATATGAATGAAGTGTCATGACTTGAATGTATAGACGCATAAGTCTAACATACGTTCAAAGTAAGTGAATCTGAGAAGTATGTAATGAAATGATGAACCCTAGAAGGGCTAAGTATGAGTGTAAGATACACTAAATGGCCAAGTGCATTGGCATATGATGAAATGAACGTTCACGTAATAAGAGGTGAGTAACTATGAAAAGCAAGGGTGTTAACGATAATGAATGTGGTGACAACATGATATAAGATTAATGTAAATGATGAGAGTAATCTCGAATGAGCCTAAATAAATGTTACCAATACGTACTCACCTATGAGAGTGTAAGATCATGAAGAGATCAATCTCTATGAACACTCTAATGAAGGTATTGAGCTTAACACACTTGATACTAATGATGAGATGAGAAATCATCTAATGAGCTATGATGTCCTCATACCAGAAGTCAGCTTCCATGACGTATGAGTTGAATGAAATGGAACTTTATACTGAGCACCGATAGACTAGCTATGAGCGGTGATGCCTTCTTTCGGGAAGGGCGAAGGTTCACGTAACTCTCATGAGATGAGACTGTCCGGCTTGCCGGGTATGGGTCTCCATACATCTCCTAGTCTTCGAACCTATACTGCAAATATAGGGATCTGGCGGGGTTAAATTCCCATGTACGCTAGCATGTTTTTGGGTCACCTTTGCCGGTGATTCCACCTCTTTTCGGTGTGGGGGAGACACTGGATTTCATGATGCTCACATGATCTATGTCGGTTAAAGTTAAAGTTCCCAATGAATGCAAATGATGCACATAATGAAATATACGATACCAAAGGTGTTAGGATAGGATAATCAAGAGGTGAGCTAGACTCAGGTAATAACACTAGGTTATTCTTGATCATTGCACAGGAAACCCGATGAAAGTCGTAAACTACACCCTAGGTATAGCTGGTTTTCACACTGGCCTATGAATGAAATGAAATGAAGTATGTATGAATGAATGAAGCAGACTCTGTGTTTGCTAATGCAGACTCCCTAGTTGAGTTCCCATATGTTGAGCCCTCATTTCTGGGATGTCTTAATGTTAAGTCCATGATTCCAAGGTCTCATGGCATATGAATGAATGACATTAAAGAAGTTATGTGCTACATGCAAAAAGGTGCTATGTGCTTTATGATATGTGCTATGTGTAAATGTTATGTGTTGTGTGCAAATGTGATAAGTATGATGACATATGTTATTCTCATGGCATAACTTTCCTAATCCAAATTTGGAAAGCTCATTTACTTTCCTAATCCAAATTTGGAAACTTTCCTAATCTCAATTTGGCAAGTCCACTGACTTGACTTCCAAAAATCAGGTTGTTAGGAAAGAGCTATTCTTTCTCATGCATGTCCTTGGTGTGTGCTTGCATATACCCATACTTAGTACAAGTGTGTACTAACCCTATACAAACTCTACTATTTTAGGTGCAGGCACAGGTGGACAATAGAGCTACAGGATCATCGTTGCAGTTATCTAGACGTCCAGCATTCATCCGGAGTTGGTAGGTCCTCATGCTTTCGAGGATGCTACTGTTTTATATTCTAGCTTAGTTTTAGGGTTGAGCTAGTGGAGCATGTTCCACTAGCGTTTCTTTCCTGTTTTTATTCAGACTATGTGTTGGTGCCATTTTTGCAATTATACGCTTTATAAGTATTGAACTATTCCTTTCATTTGATTATCTCTTAATGTTAGATGGTTGATGGTGAACAAATTACGAATGTATTAGAAATGTTTAGTAAGCAATATTTAGAAACAAAAAGTTTCAAATTATCCGCTAAAATTAACATATGTAAAGTAAGAATGACGTAAGTAGGCTTGTCTGCGACCTCTGAAAGGTCAACACGCCAGTCTCGTCTGGGGTCTAGATTCCAGTCGTGACAAGATGTGCCTAAACGACCCTTAAGATTACCTACAATGAGTCACATACATACTTAGAAAACAAGCATAAACATATATGTAAGATTCTTCTACCAAAGGTCAATTCCAAGGTTCACTTGAGTGAGTGTGGAGCGACCGCCCATACAATCTCTATCACACACACACAAGAGATCCTATAGACTACCTCAAATAGAATCATTCTCACTAAACACACCAACACTTAGATGATAAGACATTCTCCTTCCAAAGCCTATCAAAAGACCTACTTAAGTAAATCGAGAAGATAAAGTCCATAGTGTAGTGACCTCTCCAAGATTACCTAAATAGTCCTTAAGACTTCCTAAGGTTTAGATCATGTCAACAAGATTAACCAACTTCCCTAACTAGAGTCATCCTCAAGACTTCCAAAGATAAGACATGAAGAGACCATCCTTCCATGTCCTCCTCATACTTTAGCTAAGGAATGCTTAAGTCACTTTAAATTAGGTACTCAATCATTTACATAGTTACTAACATAGTTCATTAGTTCATTAGTCATTAAGACTCATACATCACATAAGACACTCACATAAAGGATCACATAAGACACTCACATAATGGATCATATAATGGTCTTTGGACAAGACCTAGGAACTCCACATAACTCCTTCAAAGTGTATTGTGCAATGTCTAGATAGCGTCCCATACCACCACCTAAACCTCATAAACTTATATAATTCTAATAGGTATTCCACATGATGAGAATAGGCAATAACCGACATAGACCATGGTAGCAAGACATGGAATCCGAAGTTCTATCCTACTTCGATGAGGTTGTTCTACTTGCCAATGGTAGAACTTAGACACATCCCATGTAGGCACATGGTTAAGGAATATGAAGGGATTAATAAGCATTCAGTTTGATCTTCAACTGAATCCACTTAACCCTACTCATACTCACTCGGTGCTAGCCTTCGTTCTCATAGATTAGTTCACATTAAGGTTCATATAAATAGGTCCTTATCTAGTTCATGACCCCCTTTCCATTCACCCTACCAAAGCAAGTTCCACTAGGGCATATCTCACTTTAGCGACAAGAAGCTCATAGCGATTTTCCTAAGGTATGATATGATGTCGTTCCAGCCAATTAACCTTAAGTACATCACTCATCACATGAAGGATACCATTACGGCTAACTACTTCACAATTCATAACCTCGCCACTAAGTTCAAGGTTCCACATAGATTGACCTTCTTATCCTCAAGGTCCCACTTATATTATTATTTAAGACTAAGAGTTATAACACCCTATATCAAGACATCACATATCCATAATCATATATACGTCAAGCAAGAGATACAAGTAAACCAAGACAAGACATTACATACTTCACTTTTAACCCATAATACAAGTCATTCTAGAAACACTTCTAAAACAACCTAACATCTTCAAGTCATCCTATATATCATCATAACACAATTAATATACTCCACATAGACTCATAAAGTCAAGTAGTAATAACCAAGACTTAACCCTAACACTACACTCATAATGTCAAGACAAAGTCTAACATGATCACTTAAGGCAACATAACTAGAAAAATACATACATGACTATATAACTTCACATGTAGATAAGTAATGACATACCAACATCATCAACTACACAAATAGCCACATAACTTCAAGTAATTGCCAATAAGGCCATGCTCATAATATTGCATAAAGTAACGCGGACAAGGCCACGTCAATTGCAAGTAAAACACATAACACCGCAACCATAAGTGGACCATACCAATAACAATAGAATCAAAGTATAATTAATATCAAATTAAGGAAAACGGGGCAGCATACCTTCATACCCATATCCACACTTCAATTCAATGCCAAATCAACCAATCCAACATCACAAGGCCCTTACCCATGGCCATGAAAAATAATTCAAAGCAATAACCATAAAACTCAATGAATCTACATCAATTCAATCTAGGTTTAACAATATAATATCAATTACATATCAATTGAACACAATTCTTATATCATTAGAAAGCCCATAAGAAACTACACAACAATTCATCAACATTAGCTTAAAATCAAGTAACCCAATAAGTAGTCAAAACTAGGGTTCATCAATTTACATGGGTTCATAGGTAATTTATGTTGAAATCATCAATACAATATCAATTAGATCATAATTAAATGTTTAGAAATCATTTATGCAAGAACCCATGGTAGAATCCCGAAATTGGACAATTCACTTTAGAAAACTTTGTAAAACACTTTGACGATTGGGCTCCTTGATGAAATAAGTTTCAAGGATCAAAATCCATACCTCAAGGATGATAATTCTTCACTTTGATGAAGAATTTCCACACAAGAACCCCTCACCAAGATGCCTCTTCAATGGAGTCTTCAATGGAGGTTTTGGGATTTCTAAGAGACTTTGGATTTTGATTTTAGAAGAATAATGAAGTATCTAGGGTCTTAACCACTTAAATAGTTAATTAAATAACCCATAAGACCCCTAAAAAACTCTTATTTAGACATGGGGTGAATTTACAAGTTCACCCCTAACTTGGAAGAAAAATCTGCGCAGGAGACTTGGCTTGCGACGACTGCCTTGTGACGGGGCGTCACGGCTGAGACGGGGCGTCACGGCTGAGACGGGCCGTCATGGACCTCCGTTGCAAGCTCCAGTGGCTTGACAAGGGTACCCTCTACACCCTTGGATAAGTCCCCCACGACGGAACCTTGTGACGGGGCGTCACAGCCATGACTGGCCGTCGACTGCTCCGTCGCCAAGGCTGCCTGGGACAGCCTGCCATCAGGTTTTGGGTCCTTTCCTCAAGGACCCTTTGATGGTTCTTGGGGATAATTTCCCGGATGTTTCCAACCCAAATACGACCATATATGATTTTAACACATCTCACATGAATTTCATCCAAAACGAACAGGTAAAACTCAACGAAACTCGCCTAGACGTACAAGGTCAACTCAAGGCACATCTTTTGAATGCCTTGGACATTCTTAGTCGTCTGACCTCCAAACTTCACGAAACTTTAACCACTGCCTATACATGCTATAATAAATCTATTAAGAACATTAAAACACCATGAAACACACATAAACACATAGCACCACATAAGAGACATTTAGGTGACTTAGTCGTCAAACGTCTTAGTCATCCCTTGACGTTTGACTTCCAACACCTCTAATACTTTATCTACTGCCTATGTACAATATATTAAACATATTTATGAACTTAGAACACTAAGACCAACATGTTAGGCTCTAGAACACCTAAGCTATTTTCAAGGTCTTATAATAACAAGGCACATAATTCACATTACACTCAAGATACGACTTCACTCACACTCCTAATCTAAGTCTACTAGTGAAATGTACATGTGAAGATCCCTAACCTCACACATACTTAGTAAACCTATCATAAGAACATAAGCATCACAACTTTCACTTAATACAATAGCATGTCAAGCATAGAAAACTTCATTCATGCCAAGCAAGACCTTCGTCATATAGTCATTAAGACCAACTTTATGCACATAAGAATAAGACCACTTCATATGGATCCATGCCATGCATTTCATCACAACCAGTAGAAAACACTACAACGTCATGCATAAAGAACATAAACATAGTCATATACATTTAGAACACCTTCCTAGGACTTCCTTTAAGAGATACTTGTGCAATGCATAGGTTAAGTCCCATACCCCCACCTACACTAAGAAACTACCCTTAGGTTATCCTAGTTATGGTCCTAGTCATTTACTTCCATTGTCCATGTTACTTTAGGGAAACTATAGACTTAACCGACACTAAGAACATGGGTTCTAAACATCGAATTTGGTGTTGTAGAGCCTTGAACCAATGGAAGGTGATCTACTTAGACAAAGTAGAACATTAACACATTCTAGCATACTAAGTGAAATCACTTTCTAGATCCTATGTGGCAAGCATAGTTTATGGAACTTGGAGGCATATGTGGAAATCCTCTTTATGCCAAATGGGGAAGTGTAGTTATCCACTTTTGGAAACATCACTCTAAGCCATTTCGCTATGAGGCTAACAACCTCGTGAGGACTATGTTGACCTACCTTCCTATAATGGGAAGGGACACCCCTCATCTTCAAGTTCACTCAGTGCTAAGATAAGATCCCTTTATTGAAAAGCCTTTTATAATTTTACTTTATAAAAAATTAGGCCTTAGGATATTGACACCTCATATGCTTAGCTCATAGGGAATAAATAAGAGTTTATCAACCTATATCATATGAGAAACCCTTTCACATAGACATAGCGTATTAAAGCACCTATCTAGTTTAGGGTACTCTTGAGAACACCTTTCAAGTGCCCCTCCATTGACTAGATCATTATTCATGTGGGTGTCTGTATACATATATGTGAGCAACCCTTTCACATAACACCTTTAGACCATACACATTCATACTTCATTTCATTCATACATAAGTGTACAAGTGTAACTATATGAGAAACCCTTTCATATAAACATATTTAGACACTAGGTATAAGCATACTTCATCATACCATATACTTCACATTATAGCACATAAGACATGTTCATAACATACTCATGCAGTCATATTCATGTACATAGGAAACCAAACCTAGGAACTATCCTATCAAGGAACACATGTGAAATTCATAGACAAGGTTCCATACCCTTGCCCATACTAGTACACCTATCAAGTCATCGTAGTGAATGATACATCACATAACTTCCTAGAGGGATTACATAGCATAAGACATATTTATTCAAGACATACAATGTCATTACAATAAGCTCTAGTCATTATGCACCTATATGAACATTACTTCACATATAACATTATAAGACCTAATCATAGGTTGCACCTATACATAACTCTAACATAGACATTCACATGCTCATAACATTAGTAACATAACCTAGATCATAACTCGAATAGAAACTAGGCATAGGCTTCACATTGGGTGATCATCACCAACATACGTTCATATTATAATTTCCTTCAAGGCCATGATCACATAACATATATATATTGGCAATAAAGTAAATACCACAACCATAAGTGGACCATACCACACAATTCCATACAAGGCTTCATCAACTATGAATACTATAAGAAAATAGAGAGGAAGATTCATTCTTACCAATTTCTCAATCTTTGATCATCATTGACCGATACCCATATTTCATCAACAGTTCATATCTAGGGCAGTAGATAAAGGTATACTAACATAATCTAAATCATGCATTAATCATAACAAGATCAAGATCATATTAAGTACACTACATCATCAATCTATAGAATGAGAAGGAAAGTTGGCCTCTTACCAATTCTTCCTCATTTTGATAGTCAATGATCAACCTTCTTAATTCACCAAAATACAATATAGGGCAGTATCTACAAGTACCTTTTCATAAACGAAATCATACATTCATGCCCTATTGAGTCTAAATTACAGTGAACACCATACAATTACAATAGTGAGGAAGTAGAGATCAAGTCTTCAAGCATCAATCCACATTGGACAAATAACACATAATTTATCATCATAATACATCATAGGCAGTAGCTAAAGTACATTAACCCTATATGAAATCATGAATCAATTACCATAGAACCGAGATACATTGAAATACATTAGCAATTTATAGAAGATAGGAAAACATGAATCTATACTACCTAATCTTCAAGACTTGATCCACATTGGATCATTATGTATAATTCATAATATATATAAAAGATAGGCAGTATCTAAAAATCAATCTAACATACTTGAATCACATTATAATCCCTCAAACATTAAGATCATGATAATTCATAGCTTAAAACGAGAATTGGAAGGGAAAATGGGTTCATCATGAAATTTGATTGAATTTCATGTTAAAATCAATAAATTAACATCAATTCATCATGAGGAAGCCTTGGAAAACGTTTTGAGAAAGAACCCATGGCTAGATTGCAAGATAAGAGGTTTGATCATATTTTCTCTTCGAAAACTTTGAGAAGAACTCTCTATATGGAAGATTAACTAGAGATGAAGGATCACCATACCTTAATGTATAATAAGAACTCTAAATATATATGAAGAACCCATGGTAATCCAAGCTCCAATTTGTTCTTGAGCTTCACCTTCAATGGAGGTTTTCTAGAGAGAGTTTGGTTTGGGAGGGAAGTCTAATTTTTGTGAATTGAATTGGGAATGGGCTAGTCACGTTTTTGATCACCTAAATACACCCAAAAATAACCAAATAAACTACCTATGGTCAGGTTAATGAAACAGCGTGCAAGCAGTGAAGTTGCAGGCTGCATCGACGGGCACAGTCAACGGGGCATCGTCTGGTCGACAAGTCGTCCTACTGGTCCTTCGTTTGCGACTGCAGCTCCTTCCTGGGAGGATGATCTAACACTTCTAAGTGTTGAGTGACGCCTACAATCGACGGGGTGTCGATTTATGAATGGGACATCATTTAAGCTCTTCTATTGACACTTCCTAGGTAGTGTCTCGACAGCCTTTGGGTCCTCCTTGAGGGCTTCTTGCGGGGCCCTTGGGGAGTTATACCCGGATGTTTCCAACGTAAATATATACTTAACAAGTCAAGGACCTTCCACCTCAGTTTCACCAAAAATAAGTACTCGCAACACGTCCAAATATGCTAGGCATATTCAAGACACACATCCACATAACATGAGCTAACTTTCGAACATCTTGGACGTTCTTGGACGTTTGACCTCCAAACTTAATGAAAATCAACATACTACATGTAAACATCATTATTACTCTTATAAGGACTTCATAAGATAAAGAGACACATATAAGCACATAAAAACATCTAAGGCCTCTTGGTGACTAGTCGTCGAACGTCTTGGTCGTCGTTGACGTTTGACTTCCAAATGACTTCAAGTCACTCATGCATACTTTAAAACACTTATTTAACATTTTAACAAGATTATAGGCATATGTGAGTCTCTATACACCTTAACTCATTTTAGGGGTCTTACAATATCCCCACTTGGGAAAATTCATCCTCGAATGACACTTGAAACACTTTAATCATAACAAGGACTTCAATGAAGCATAGAACAACTCACATTATTCATCATATAATCACATAGAATTAAATGCACCAAAATTACAAAGAACACAAACTTCAAACAATTTAGCACCCAATGCAACACAAGCAAGCAAAACCTCTACTCACTCACTCTTTAAAGCATCATACACATACGCTCTTGTCATGTTCATAGGAGGAACATCCTTCTACTTATCATAACATGGTCTTTACATTTCAGTTCATTAAGAGATCATCATACTACCATCTTTAAGTCACACTTAGGCAGATTCAATCAACACTCAAGAAACAATTAGGAACTCATACTTCAATTCACATAGACTTGAGTTAAATAGGTTGACAATGGATCTTTCTTAATTAGACCTAGTGCTATGAAGGTCACACTCAACCATCCCATGCTTAGTTGTTTTTATCGAGGAATGTCCTTATCCTCAACACACTTACATGTCTCATGAGTTCTTTCCCAAGCAAGGCACAAAAAGTCAACTTTACTGTAAAATGAGAATTTCTCAACTTTTAACCATAGCATGCTCAAACTTTCTCACACCACACATATCACAAACAATAGGAAGTCATTTCACATAATTTCAATCTCTAGTATAACACTAGCTTTCATAAACATGCATCATTTAGGGGAAAGTCTTACAATTTATAGGCACACACAAGGACAATAGCTATACATGCCTTCACCTTTCAAAAGCGAGCCTACAATCATGCTTTCCAAACCATACAAGTCACATAATTTTAAAGAGACTCAATATTATTCATTACAAAGAGGCTTAATTTCTCATTACACTACAACAAAAACAGTCTCTAAGGAAGGGAAATCTAGTCCCTAAAAGATTAAATCTGGTCTCAATTGAGAAACAGAGACCAGAAAAATATGGTCGCCACTCGTCCCAGATATTTCCGTCGCTAGTGGACAGTAAGGACGAGGTAAAAAATCTGGTCCCTAAAATGTATTGGGACGGGGAAAATTCAGGTCGTGAACTCTTTTTAGCGACTGCAAATCCGGTCTCAAATAGAGCATTTATATCTTGGCATTATGGTCGTCAAACCGCTTTTGGCGACCTTCTGCAACCTGGTCCTAGTAATTTTTTTAGAGTCGAGTGTATCAGCTGGTCCTAGAACACAGTTAGGTCATTAGAGACCATTAATAATCTGGACAAAGAATAACTTTAGCGACCTTAACAAACTGGTCCTAAAATAGTTTTAGAGGCGAGAACAATTTCTAGTCATAGATTGACCTTTAATAACGATCAATAATTGTGGTCCTAATTGACCACCATTGATCCTAGAGCCATTAATATCATAAAGAATCTAAATTTATCGACAAATATCAAATTTGAGAGGGGCCAAGAAGATAGAGATAAGAGTACAATTGGTTACAATAAATTGGTTAAATATCCCATGATGTTTAATATTTGCTTAACAAAAAAACCTAGAAAACATCCAAAGTGTTGCAAAACATTCATAGCAAACTTATAATGATTTAGTGAATCTTCTAAACTTGTATCTTCTTCGAAGAAAGAAAAAAAAACTGGTCGAAAACTTAAAACTTCAATCCAGAACATCAACAAAACCTGCAAGAAATAAGAAAATCCTCTTAGAGAACTTTGAGATACATTAAAAACGAAACCAACATATATTTTGAAGAACCACAACTAAATAATACTTGGTAGAAAATAAAATAAGTGGACTGAATGAATAGCATAAAACACAAGTTGGATTAACGACGCAGCTGGCAACAAACAATAAAACAGAGTAGCTGGAAGCAAACTCTAAAACACAGCAACTGCTGGATGCAGTGTTGCAGGAGTGAGGGATTTTAAAATTAGAATTTATGCCATTATGCAGCTTTGCAGAAAATAAAAAAATAGTCAGCATAAAAATAGAATATTTGTGAAAAAGTTCTACAGTTGCATCACCTCAGGTTGTCTCCTTGCCCAACCTACTACGTTTACCAAATTGAGAGTTCAAATTTAGAGAACTTTGAGATTCATTAACCAAGAATCAAACATATTTTAGGATGAATCACAACTAAATAATATTTAGTAGGAAATATAAATACATAGACTTAATGAAAAGCAAAAGGGACTGAACTTAGCTCAGATCTAAAAAATATGGAATCTCATAGTGGTAAGTAGAGAATTAACGAGGAACCGCAGCAAGCTAAAGAAATTGATAAAGGCTAGAGAAAGCAAGCCCATGGACAATGGTATGTGATGCTTAAATCTGCTTTAACAAGCCCATCAATGAGTGGGATTATGTTGTGGGCAGATATAGTAGAAGTAGAGGAGAAACGAATTCCAGCGAGGAAGGCATCTATTTTGGTCGATCTTGACATCTCACAAATATCAAATGTTGGTTTAAAGCTTTAGTATGTTGCCCCAACAGCATATGGTACATTTAATATTGTGGAGATAGAAATGGAAAATATTAGAGCAGAGATCATCGGAAGGATTCAGTGGTGTGTTATGCGTTCATGCTCACCAGTTCTTTGCAAACATTGGTGGAAATATGGACATTCTGAGGAAGTTTGCAGGAAGTATCACAAACCAAAAGCTCCAATTAAGAAGGAACAAAACATCATCCAACATGTGTAGGAAAATCAGAAGTTTGAAATAGTTAAGGTAGCATCTCCAGATAAGGCACAAACTGGGCAAACCAAATTGCGAAGGAGACTTTCCTTGTATGTAAACAATAAGAGGTCATTGACTCTAACGAATACAATATCAAAATTGATACATATTCAAATTCAAACATGTCAAATAACACAAACATCATAAATAATTCAGAAATATAATTTATGATATTACCTTTTGATAAATAATCTCTCGAATAGGCTTGCTACCAATATGATGAAGCATCTTCAGCTTGACTCGATTTGTTGCATTCCTAGTGCTTCTTACCTGTATTTGTTCAACAATAAGCCAATGTGATGGACAACTTTTATGTGGACAAGAACATCTGGTGTGTGAGAAATGCCAAAGAATTTGAATCGAGTGTATACATGTTACCTCAATGTTTGTCCACATGTAATTCTACTTTTTTTGCTTAATTTCATGTCACGATGATAACCCCAAGGGACAAATGTTACGATCACGAATAGTTTTTTCCAAATGCCTTACAAAGATCTTTTCCAAAAGTTTCATGGAACAAATTAGTGTGTAATAATTTTGGAGCACCTAAATGTCTATTTATTTTCAGAATGGCTGAATTGGAGACATTATATACGAAGGATATACTTACTAAATGAGGAATCATCAACAATGAAGACTTCCCATTGTGTCTCACAGGAAGATAAAGTATGGACCACATGATTTTTATATGTCCTTGCACTTCATATGCTTGGACGAAATTATTGGATTGGCAATGTATTGATAAACAACTTCTTGGAAGGAAACAAGAATTGACATGAATGATCACCAGGAAATGAATGGTAGCTACCGGTTGTGTTTAGAGTAGGTTAGACAGTCTGATTATTATCAATAAAGGATGTAAGAAACTAAACTTCGGACAAGAAAACTAAGATAACAACAAAGCTAGTTGAGTAATTGTCCACAAGCAAATAAATGGGTAGTTAATTCACCAGTCAATACTCTTATCAATGTATGAACAAAAACAGGACGCAAGATAGCCAACCATAACTCGAGAATAAAATGGTTATCAATTAACAATCTCAACAAGTTAGTACCCCTAGCTTGGATCAACATCTTGTAAAAATACTTGCACATCTACGTTGTCCAGTAAAAACTACTCCTAAAAGAAATAAATTTAGTGCAATTATATGAACCTGCAAACAACACGACTAATTGCTTGAGATTTTAGTTCAACAAAACAGAAAAGTATTTACGTATAGTAGAAAAGAATGAAAGTTACTCCGCATAAACTCTCTTTTGAACTATTTAATAAGTCGATCAATAAATGACACCTTAATCCCAAAACTAATTCAAGTCAGCTATAAAATCCCTATAACCACTTTTTAGTACTGAACTTAATATGTAACTGATGAGAATCAATCTATTTTAACAAATATGCCAGGCCAGCAATATTGTT
The DNA here is from genome assembly GCA_022817965.1 of Solanum lycopersicoides. Lineage (NCBI taxonomy): Eukaryota > Viridiplantae > Streptophyta > Magnoliopsida > Solanales > Solanaceae > Solanum > Solanum lycopersicoides. The sequence continues at coordinate 74,620,374 of CM040624.1, forward strand.
AACCTATAACCACAAACAAGCAGCTTATTCATATGTGTTACTTCATGCATCAGACAAATGATCAGTGTGCATATATATATAATTATATATCCAAGATTAGACATAGTCCTATATTAGGTCTCAGGTTCAAATGTGATTTCTTCCGGAAAAAAAAAAGCCTACTGAACCTTTTGTGCCCATAACGAGATAATGGAAAGTTAGACGTGAAAACGAGATGGTTCGAGTACTAACTTCTACTCTATGAAAATTTACACGAAAAACATCAACAAGGTCTATATTTTTATTAAGGCATACATTGAATTCATATAAGATTAAATTCTAAAGACAAACAGAGAAAATGTTTCTTTCTAGGTTCATAATGATCCTTCGTCTTTAAATATGATGAAGCGACAAAAATGCACACACCCATATTTCTCTTGCTTAATAAGTTATATGGAAAATGTATATATGTTTTTAGAAACAATAAATCTTCTGACTATCAAATACGAAAACAGAGCTGATTATGAACATTTTAAAATACCATATGTACTCTATATAAGATATGAATCTTCAGACTCATAATAAACTTCACAAAATCCGAGCAAACTATTAGAAATCTCAACCCAATAATCTTTTACTGATTGTGCATAAGAAAACTGAGCAGATTATGGAACTTTAAACCCTATTCAATGTTAGAAAAGAGGAGGAAGAAGAAGAGGAGGAGGAGTAACCTTAATAAAACAAGAAACAAAAATCATCAATAAAATTTATGAAAGAAACAAGCAACTCGATTTAACTAAAAGAGGAAGCAAACTTCTATATTTTCAACGATCGAGCAGCTAATAATATAAGCAGAAACTACCTACGCACGATGAGAAGACACCGCTGCTATCGAAATCCATAGGTGTTGAGATTGGGGCAGAGTTTCGCTAAAAAAAATACAATAGAAGCGTCGATCCTGATTTGATGAAATAGCTAGGGCAAAATTGCGACCATATTCAAGAAAATAAAGACTTTTCCTTTTACTTTTTAATTGCTTTTCTTATATCGAGCAATTTTCTATTTTATTTGGGTTTTGTGAGAAAAAATTGGCGCCTGAATTTTTGGTGAAAAGAAAAGCTTTTCTTATTAATTTATTCAAATTGGGTGGACGTATATTTTTATTTTATTTTGAAACTTGTAACCTAAAGGGTGGAAGTATATTTTCCCGCTTAAGACCTTCAATTAGAATTTGGGACCAGTTAATTAGTTCTTTAGGGACCGGGTTTAGTATCTTCGCAATAAAATATATAAATAAGGACCAAAATATAATATCTTCCTAATACATATATCTTTAGAAACGAGATTACTAGCTCGCCCCTAAATGTTGGTCTTAACTGACTGTTTTTCTTGTAGTGTTATAAGGCTAAACCTCACACACTAAAAGTGACTACAACCATGTTTCTTACCTTATCTCATGAAGTTAAATGTACAACTAGCATATTAGGATGCATAATCAACATGAGAAAACATGAATTTGATCAAAAATCCTTTTTCATGCAATTTAGAATCTTCAAAACATGCTTAACATAGTGTCAATGACATACATAACATAGAGAGAACATGCAACTCATACTTTAATGCAAGACTCCTATCACAAACAAACTTCTAGGAACTCTTTAGTTCAAGCTCAAGTAAGAATACAAGGACAAGGTAGAAATATCTACAACCTTAATACTCATATAACCATCCCCCACTTAGGTTAAACCCAATTAAGAGAAACTTAACCCAATCTCAAGAGGATCTTAGCTTACCAACCTTCATCATCGTGACGGAATTACAGTAATTCAACATAAGAACACCAAAGGCATTCTAAACCCTATCATATTAGGCAAATTATCCCCCAATAACCAAGTTAGGTCATACTACCTAACCACATAAGGCTTTCAACAATACCATAGACACCAAGGTCATACAAAATTAGGGGAAAGAATAGATGAGACTTAGCCATAAGGACTCTTTCTTTTCTTTCAACCATACAGTAAGGTAACTTCTAGGTTAGCTAACCCACATTATCACCCTACAAAGACAAGCATGCTACCTTCACTCCTAGTATCAAGTCTATACAAAAGACTCCAATCCATACAAGGCAACTATAAAGGTTCACACATATAAACAAAGGGCAACATTTGAACCACTACACATATATAAGGGCAGCATGCTTCCATAGAAAGTCACTAAGCATTTCAAGCTCAAATCATAACATTAGGCTACCATCATGCAAACCATATATAGTAACACACCATTCCAAAAGAGACTAATTTTTAATCATAAATACTTCTAACATGCTTTAACCATATCATGACATACATTTCTCAACTCAACATGCTATTTCACATAGGTTTCATATATAACCACAAAGGACATCATATCAACATAACCTATCATTTCTCATATTTCACATACATAGCCATAATTGACATCAGAACATCAAAGCATGCCAAATTCACCTTCACACATACTCATCAAACCATAAAACCAAGATAAGAATCAAAACTCACATTTTCTCCCTTAAGCATATAGATACCATCTCATCCAAGCAATCACATCTAAAAGACCACCGGACAAGAAAACATAATAGAGAGATCTTATAGAGTTAAGTTCTATGGAACGACATGAGAATGATGAAGATGGGAAACTCTATCGTCCTATATCCTCTCGAAAACGTATGTGTCGCGACTCACTACCAATGAAACGAGACTCTACTAGACATGGCAATATGAGACTTTTGGAACCTAAAATCACTTTCATAAACCTCATGCTCAGATACCACCTTTGTCACGACCGGAGAGAACCCCTTGAAGTAACATGACGTACTTGACCTCTCGGAGGTCTTATACAAGCCCATAATCATCATTCATCGCTTTGTCATAGGTAAATTAATTATAAATTTAAAACTTTCTTAGCACATCATATGCGAGAACATCACTTTCATATATAAGAAATATCATAATACATAATTAAATACTCTAGTCTCTTTTTGCCATCCTAGACTCAACATCTTAGAGTAATTTAGGGAAACGACCCTTACAACATAAATCATAAGTACAATATTAAAAAACTTTACAGTAAACCATAAGTAGGAAATCCTTGGACTTAAGGATTCCTTTCCTTGAGCTTGGGAATCACATATCAAGCTCCTCATCATCTAAAGAAATTCTTTAAGAATCCATAACCTACACTTTGTATAAAAAAAGGTAGAGAAGAATGGAGTAAGTAAAAGAATGCACTAAGTATGGCAACCATGCGAAAACATGCATTTAAAAGAGACTTTTTACTTGAAATCATGCAACATGCCTTTTGGTAAAATCTTCATAAAAATTTTATACAATAGACTTATATCATTCATATACTTAATATAGGCATATCCAATGGTCAAATCTCATATAAAATCACACATTGCATTTAAGTCACATTTAGGACCACTTTATAGTAAGCTTTCCCATTTTACAGTAACTTTCTTTTTCTCTTTACAGTGAACATTCTTCTTATTCTAACTTATTGACTTCCCCAAGTACCCTCTAGTAACCCTTGATGAAATGTATAGATAATGTCCCATAAAACTATGCAGAGTCAAGCATTACCTTAAGGCCATAAGGAAACCATACCTACAACCTTTCAAGTCAACACATACATTTGTAGGACCATTTCATATAACAAGGCACATACTTCACATTACACTTAACATACGACTTCAATCACAATCCTAATCTAAGTCTACTAGTGCAATGTACATGTTAAGACCCATAACCTCACACAAACTTAGTAAACCTATCATAAGACCATAAGCATCACAACATTCACTTCATACAACAGCATGTCAGGCATAGATAACTTAATTCATGCTAAGAAAGGCCTTCATCATATAGTCATTAAGACCAAATTTATGCACATTAGGATAGGGCCACTTCATATGGATCCATTCCATTCATTTAATCACAACAAGTATACAACACTACAATGTCATGCATAAGGAATATAAACACAGTCATATACATTTAGAACACTGAGACACCTGTAAATTCTATGACTTATACTAGAGCTTTATATGTTGAGTAATGATGGTTTTATACCTATGTAAGTAAAAAAAAATGGTTGAGAAGTATATGAGCCATAGCATCAAAGAAAAGTCTTAACGTCCGGAAACTAGCGAAATTTAACTAAGTTACGTCCCTAGGTTTGGTGAAGGTTTCGGAGGGTCATATGAAGTCCAAAACTTGTAAAATAACTTTAAAGAGGTAAAACCTAGTATATAGGGTGAAAACGTTCAGGTCCGACCCCCCCAAGGATCGCCCAAGGGGTCCACATTGGACCAAGCAAGCTGCCAAGAGGCAGCAGCTTTTGTTTATGGAGGGGACAAGTCCGCGTCGCGAACTTGGTTCACCCAAGGTCAAAAGTGAAGCTCGCGTTGCGGTCAAATCACGGACTCCACTGTTACGAAAATCAATTTTGGAAATCTTGCGGGAACAGCTCCGCGACACGGACTTGTTCCCCAACGAGAAATCTGAAAATAGAATTCGAGTTTGACTTCATTAAAGGGTCAATTTAAGTGAGGGGTCTTTTGGGTATTTCATGGGGGGGCTATATTGAGTTACCATCAGTTTGTCCTCACAATTACTCACCCAAATCAAAACCCAAAACAAATCCCAAAAGCTCTCCTATCTCTCTACATTCTCTCTCTACTCATCCCCCTTAGAAGAAGCTTTGAAGCTTGAAGAAGAATACCAAATCCCTTAAGTTTCTACTCAATTTAGTGGCTTTCTCATATATGAGGTATGGTTTCTTTCACTCTTGGGATTCCTTTCCCAAAGAGGTCCTTCAAAAGATGATTTCTAGATTCCCCCAAAACAAGGGTTTTTCTCCTCACATGGGTCTTCTTTCTAAAACGAAATTGTGAATAAATTGTGATGAATATGATGAATTAATGTTGTTTAGGTATGAAATTATGGTTAAATTATGAATTCCTATGAGTTTTCCCTTGACCCATGTCTTTCCCCTAGATCCCTAAATTCTTGGATTGATTAAGGTAAATTGTTGAGGGTGATGAACATGTCACTTGTTTACTTTGATTTTAGTTATGATAATAATTCATGAATTGCCCTATTTCATATGTTGGTTGCAAATTCTTGGGTGTTGAAGGGTGAAGTCGCATGAAGGGCAATGAGGTATGATCTTGATTCTTCTTTGATCTCAATTATGAAAGGTGAAATTACTTAGATGACAATGATGCTATAGCTAATGTGTTGTTGTGATTTTGATGACATGATTCCCTCAACCTTAATCCTAGACACATGTATTGTCTATGAATTATGTGTGCATGATATAGCATGATCATTATGTGATTGAATGTAGTTTCTCATGAACATGATGAAGGGTTGAGTGAAAGGTTTAATCACTTGCTATTGTGACTAAAGTGAAAGGATAGTTCTCACTTGTGGTCACCTATGACCTATTATGATAAGAGGTTTACAAAAGGGTCTAGGAGATACTAATGTGAACTTGTACGATGTAATAAGATGATTACTAAAGGGAATAAATGCTTAGACCCGAAAGGGCATGTAAATGAGATGGAGGTCTCACGTTTAGTAAGTCCGGCCTCCCACATGGGTTTGTTCACATTTACTAACTCCGGATTCCCATTATATGTGTTGTCTCATGATATGTAAACCCCCAAGTTTAGCAAGTCAAGGTTTCTAGAAGCAATCTCCTTAACCCTTAACTCTGTGCCCACATAGGACTCTAGCTTAGTGGATCCACCTAGATAGCTACGTACGAATGGTTGCACCTTAGACAAGTGTTAACCCTCTATTTTCGGTGTGGGAGTAGAACACCGGATTCCATGTAGCTCACATGGTCTCATGTCGGTTATTGCACTTATTTTACTAATGTAAAAGTAAATGAACAAGTCAAGTATGTGAACTCTTATTAGGGTTGTCTTGAAGGCTACAACATAATGTGAGGGAGGGTATGAGACTTCTCTTACTCATTGCACATGTGGGATCCTAAAGGATGATTCTAGTGGTGTTCTTTTATGATTATGACTATGATTATGATTATGTTGATAAGCTATGAGTAGTATTTATATATGAACCATGTTACATATGATAATATGTTGTAAGTATGAAGTAGGTGGCTTAATGTGATACTTAGTTTTGGATAGGGTTATGGGGTTTTATTCTTAGCATTTCACAAGTGTTGCTTGACTTACTTATATGTTGATATGATTACGATGTTCCTTATATGTGTATATTGAATTGTTGGTCATTGTGCATGGTTTTTACTAAATTGTGCCTTTTCTCATGCATTAACAATTTTTATACATAGAGGCCACACTTAGTACATGTGTTTTGTACTAACCCATATCTCTTCCCTTTTCCCCAACATTGTAGGTTCGGCCCGTTGAGATATCATTGAGGCTAAAGTAAGAAGGCTTGAACTAGCCTCTCCATGTTTTGGTATGCCCTCTAGTTCGAGGATGACACCACCTAGTCTACCTTAGTTTTACTTGTATTATCTAATAGACATTCATTTTCCTATTGTTGAAGATATTGATGTAAGCCCTATGTGGCAATTATGGATTTGTGTAAGGGTTTTGCCCGGATTGTTGACTTCGTTTAGACGGTTGATATGAGACAAAGTATTAGACTAAATTCCTATATGTTGTATGTTGTTTATGATAGAAGCCTACGTATGCTTCCTTTGTAGAAGTCTATGTAAACCTCCTTGTTATATAAGCAAAAGTTTTAGTTTTTCCGCATTTTCGACCTATGCTATGTTATGACGAATGCTAAGAGGCTTGTCTTAGTCCTCTTCGAGGACGACGACACTGGTTACACCTAATGTGTACTTTGGGTCATAACAAAATTCATATCAGAGCATGAGGTTGAGTAATCTTAGGATTGATGTCTCACTAAACCACGTCTACGTAGGGTATTATTCATAATTGTGAAGCGCGCCACACTTATGAATGAGAGACTATGTGATTCTTAGGAACTCTCACTCTCTTGTTATTCCTTAGTCATGCCTAAACGTCTTAGCTATATTTAGTCCTTTTTCTTTTAACCTCTTTCTTGTTCTTATAGGCAATGAATACAAAAAGTAACAATGCTCGAAGGAGAGAAAAAATTGAATGAGGCGGTTCCCCCTCAAGCTCCTCAAAACCCTCAAGTTCCTATTTAACAAGGGGAAATGTCTAATGTTGAGATAAGGTCGGACATTCATAGCTTGACTCAAGTGTTGGCTACCCAAGTTGATAAGGACACAAGGGTGAAAGTGAATCCCAATGTTAACACCGCCGCTTCAAGGATTAGGGATTTCACAAGGATGAATCCCCTACATTCTATGGTTCTAAGGTGGAGGAGGACCCACAAGGGTTCATTGATGAAGTGTTCAAAGTTGTTGATAGCTATGGGTATTTCTTCTCAAGAAAAGGCGGAACTACCCACCTACCAACTCAAAGATGTAGCTCAAGTGTGGTATGAGCAATGGAAAGATGAGAGGCCGATTATAGAAGGCCGGATTACTTGGGGAGATTTCAAGACGGCCTTCCTTGATAGGTTCTTCCCCTTGGAATTAAGGGAGAGAAAAACACAAGAATTCATCAGCCTTCGTCAAGGGGGTATGAGTGTGAAGGGGTATAGTCTCAAGTTAACTCAACTACCAAAGCATGCTCTACCATGGTTGCAGATTCTAGAGCTAATAATGAACAACTTTGTCATGGGGATATCCGATCTTGTGGTTAATGAGTGTAGGTCAGCTATGTTGATTCCTAGCATGGATATCTCTCGTCTCATGGTGTCACGACCCGAAAGTACCCCATAGAAGCTAGGGACAACCCTTGGATCGTGGCAAGGCGTACTTGACCCTTTGGGGTCTCATACAAGCCCTTTAACTATCGTTCATTACATAAGACATGACAAGTAGTGCTGAATTTAAAACATCTCACGAATAATTTAATAAAGGAAGTCTTTCATAAATACTTAGAGAATCTCATCGTCACAAGCCAACTTAAAGACACGACATAATATATTAGGGACACTACCATTTACATTAAAAGAAATGCATAATAAGTCTTTAAATAAAAAAACTAAGAAAAGGACTATGCCCTCGAATATATGAGAACATACTTTATCTTGAGAGAAACTTTCCCAAGCTTTGACTTCTAGACTTCTTCTTGATTCCAAAAACCTATACTTATAGAGTATAGAAAAGTATGGGGTTAGTACAAAACAATGTACTAGTATGGCATATGCAAAATCATGTAAAAAGATACATTTTGGTAAAATAAGCTTTCATGCCAAATAATTATAACATTCATGAATTCAGAAGCAAAACAACATAAGAAACATCATTTAACACTTAAAGAAGGATTTCCATAATTTTAGCAAAAAAGAGAGCACTTTACAGTGAAGTTAACCAAAATTACAGTGAACTACTATGACCTTACAGTGAACTATTTTGACTCCAAAAATAGTGAACTTCCAAGGTATTGCCAATGAGGAAGTGAACTCATTTGGTAGAAGTATCCTAACAAAGGTTATCCTAAGACTCTCCAAGGTATGACATGAAATAAACGTCTAAACACCTCCTTCAATACACACCAATGATATCCTTAAGATTACCCACCATGAGCTTACTCCACTCGGGAGAACAAGTGACCACTCAATCACAAGACATTAGAAGAACACTCAACAACACACCAAAGACTTTCCTTTCGGAATGCCTACTTAGTGCAGTGAGTAGATGGCGTCCCATACCACCACCTACCCTAAGTAGTACACTCTTTTAGAAGGTTTGGCACCAAGACTTCCCTTTCGGAAGGTCCTACTTAGTGCAATGGATAGATAGTGTCTCATGCCACCACCTACCCTAAGTAGCACGTTCTTTTGGAAGACTTAGTTCATTCAATTCACATAAGACTCACAAAGACTCTCCTTTAGGAATGCCTACCTAGTGCAATGGATAAATAGCGTCCCATTCCACTACCTACCCTAAGTAGCACACTCTTTTAGAAGACTTAGTACTTTCATTTCTTTTGTGGGTGTTATATTAACCGACATAGACCAAGAGAGCTAGACATGGAATCCTGATATTAACCCCTATCTGATTAGGGATCCTCACTTGCCTAGAGTAAGGTCATTCTTTTTAGCTTTTACATGGCTTTTCCAATAGCTACACCTATGTGGGCAAATAGTTAAGGGATAAGGAGAGTGCTACTAAGTAACTCACTATCTACTAACGAGGAGTACTCATCTCAAGAGGTACATTGGGATACAACATTTCAACTCACGAAGTGTGACCACCCCTTCTTCATATCCTCTCGGTGCTAGGCATAACTCCCCACGGATTCTCAAAATTCTAAGCTATAGTTTAAGGATAACTAATGAACACCACATCTCAACTCACGAAGGGTATTCATCCTTTGACCTATCTTAGAAAGCTCTTAGGATGTAGTGAGGTTGCTACTACACACTTCATCTCAACTCACGAAGAGTGCTCACCCCAAAACTCCCCTTTTTACTCAACTTAGCTTCATGCATTCATTGAAGTTTGTGTGTGTGTACATGTGAGCACACGTTGCACATAAGCATAATTTCTTTCACATTAACTTCTATACATGCATTAGACCTTCATTCATCAAATCACACACTTTACATGCTTCACATAATCATATACTTCATTTAGATATAACCTAAGCAAAACATGCACTTCAAGCTTCACAAAACACAATACAAGAACCATCTTCATTACCATTTCCTTTCACATATTAGGCCTTCAAAGCCACACTCATAATACATACTAAACATAAACAAATTATTCATCAAGTAAACACCACCACTAAGAAGGTGGACCATACCACGCAAGAGCATTTCATAGCTAAAGCTTAAACAACATAACCAACTTACCCTTTAATCCAAGCTTCCATCACCTATAGCATTTTACTCAATAATTCATCATAAATTATCCCTTAGGGCAGTAGCTAAGCAACAATATCAACATAAGGAAACCAAAGTTCAAAGACTACAAAACTAAGCTCATTTAACACATTTTTTAAGCCAACATTTGATGAAAAGCTTTATCATGATTTCATTGAAGTTTTAAACTTAAAATCATCAAATAACATTAAAAACATCATTATTAAGTCAATAGAAATGTTTTCATGCAAGACCTATATTTAGATTTGAAGATAGAAGAAACTAAGGTTGAAAACCCTTTTGGAAATTTCATTAGAAGGTACTCCTTGAATAGAAAAGAGTTCAAGGATGGATTCCATACCTTAGATAAGAGAAACCCCAAAGATTTTGGTGAAGAAATAGTCCACGAACAGCCCTCCTAGCTCTTCTTGAGTTTTAGCTCCAATGGTGACTTGAGAGAGTGTTCTAAGGGAGAGGGGTTTTGGGTTTTAGAAAATGAGGTCTAAAATTAGTTCATAGGGTTTGAAATACTTTAATATACCCAACTAACCCTAAAATAAGTGTCCAAGGTCTTTAAAAGACTTGGGGTGAATTGACCAAACACCCCAAGCCAAGGCAGCCCCCTTCACAGCTTTTGGCAGCTCACAGACGAGACCAAACCAACGGACCATTTGTCCATCGACGGTCCGTTGATGATTGTTCGTTGGTTCAGCCAGAAGCTTCCAAACTTGAAGGCCTTGAAGGTCCAATCTACGTACCAAGACTACGGGCCGTTGGTTGACCTACTGGCCGTCGTTTGGTCTCGTTGGTGGACACTTCCTAGACAGTTTTGGGTCCATGTCTTGGGCCCTTCTCTAGGGCCCTTTGTGGGTCCTAGGTAGGGTCATATCCGGACATTAAACCCCTAAACATGGTAGTCTAGGTATTAGGAACATCCCACACCAATTTCAAACAAAACGAACACGTAAAACTCACTCAAATACCTCAAGACACAAGAACACATCCTAAGGCATATCTTCCGAACGTCATGGACGTTCTTGGACGTTTGACCTCCAAACATAACCAAACTTCACACACTGCCTAATAACACTAATGTAACTCATTTAATCTTAAATATAACCAATAAATAAACACGAAGCTCTAGTTCACCTTAGTTCGTTTAGGGCGTTACATTCACCCCCACTTGGTATAACATTCATCCTCGAATGACACTAAAACTCTAAGACATAAAGCACTTAATTAGAAACACATAACAGATTAAAATCATGCTCAAAACACTCAAAATCAAAGCATCAACTAGAAAGGAGCACCATTTCACATTTTCAAACACTAGCAACATAGGCAACTTTTGCCAAACTTCACAAATTCAAAATTCGTTCTTATCCTTCTTTTATGGAGGAACTACCTTCTACAACATTAAACATGCTAATATATATCACTTTTACACACATTGAAACTTCAATTAGGACAAGGCATTTTTTTCAAAATTGAGAAACTTTACAGTGAGCATCACTGTAACACTGTTAAGCATGCAAAAATTTACAAAAATCCGTTCTTCGAGCAATTCATCAAGATGGCATGATCATGTGAACTATAAAACCATATAAACTCATCTAATGACGTAAAAATAATAATCATAAAGAGTCAAGACTTACCGGGACTATCAAATCCATATTAGTTATCCTTCCTATATCCCATCCCATAGGGACGGTTTTTATTTGGAGCATTAGGATATAGGGAAGCTTGATTGACCTCTTTCCCTCTTGCTTTGATGCTAGGGTAGTCCCTCATATTTTGGCCTTTGATACAACAGCTAAACCAACCATCCATTCCAGCAAGACACTCACCCGAATGTTGCTTTCCACAAGTAGGACACCTAGCCCTTTCAAAAGTATGGCCACCACCTTGGGAAATTTTGTTTGGAGCCCTTTCCTTGTTCACCATGGAAGGATCTTCATGATAGAACCTCTTCTTAGGTTTTTGGTGACTAGAATCATCCAACCTAGGCCTCTTACCCTCTTGCCTTATCTCCCTAATTTTCGATTCCTCAATTTGTTGTGCATAAACCAATAGCCTAGAAATATCCATGTTATTAAGAAACTTTGCCGTAAGGAACTCTTTCTCCACCAAGCTAGACACTCCCATCACAAATTTGTTCATCCTAGCCCTAGGGTTGGCTACCATGGTTGGGGCGTACTTAGAGAGTTGGGTGAATTTGAGAGAATACTTTTGCACACTCATTCCCCCTTGACGAAGGTTCATGAATTCAACCATCTTCTTCTCCCTCCACTCTAAGGGAAATAACCTATCTAGGAAAGCCTCTTTGAATTCCTCCCACTCAACCGGACCTCTTTCTAAGGGTCTCTCACCCCTCCATTGCTCATACCACACTTGAGCCACCTCCTTAAGTTGGTAAGCGGATAACTCCGCTTTCTCCCTAGGGGTCACACCCATAGCATTTACCACTTTGGAAACCGCATCTATGAAACCTTGTTGATCTTCATCCACCTTAGTGCCATGAAAAATAGGAGGGTTCATCCTCATGAAATCCTGAATTCTAGAAGCTGGAGCACTAACATTAGGTTGAGGTCTATCTCCTTGATTAGCTTGGGCAACAAAGTGATTATTGACGACATGAGCTTGAGACGTCATGAGTTGGGTCAAATTCATTAAGGTATCCCTCAACTCCGCATTAGTCATATCTCCTTCAACAAAAGGAGCTTGAGGCATAGCAGGTACTTGAGGCTCTTGGGGTTCCGGAGGCACTTGAGGTTCTTGAAGGGGAACCTTCTTATTCTCTCCGTCTAGTCCAACAATAGGAACTTGGTCAACATGGGGAGGGATCCTCTCATTAGATACACCTCTCTCCTCCCTTCTAGTGGGTGATCTCCTCGTATTCATTTCCTATAAACACAAAGAGAAGAGGTTTAGAAAATACATCTTATAGAACTCAACTCTAAGGCATGACATTAGAATAGAGAATAAACTGAAACTTCTATCATCCTATAGCCTCTTGTCCATGGATGTGTCGCGACTCACACCAATGACCAAGAATCTACTAGATGTGGATTGTGAAACTTTTCGACCCTAAACTATTTTCCATAATCTTATGCTCTTATACCAAGTCTATCACGACTCGAAAGCACCTCCTAGAAGCTAGGGGAACCCTTGGATCGTGGCAAGGCGTACTTGACCCTTTGGGGTCTCATACAAGCCCTTTAACTATAGTACATTACATAAGACATGAAAAATAGTGCGGCATTTAAAACTTTTCACGAATAATTTAATAAAGGAAGTCTTTAATAAATACTTAAAGAATCTCATCGTCACAAGCCAACTTTAAGACACGACATAATATATTAGGGACACGGCCCTCTACATTAAAAGAAATGCATAATAAGTCTTTAAATAAAGAAACTAAGAAAAGGACTATGCCCTCGAATATATGAGGACATGCTTTGTCTTGAGAGAAACTTTCCCAAGCTTTGCCTTCTAGGATTCTTCTTGCTTCCATAAACCTATACTTATAGAGTATAGAAAAGTATGGGATAAGTACAAAACAATGTACTAAGTATGGCATATGCAAAATAATGTAAAAAGGGACATTTTGGTAAAATAAGCTTTCATGACAAATAATTATAACATTCATTAATTTAGAAGTAAAACAACATAAGAAACATAATTTAACACTTAAAGAAGGATTTCCATAATTTTAGCAATAGAGAGCACTTTACACTAAAGTTACCCAAAATTACAGTGAACTACTATGACCTTACAGTGAACTATTTTGACTCCAAAAATAGTGAACTTCCAAGGTATTGCCAATGAGGAAGTGAACTCATTTCCTTAGAAGTTTCCTAACCAAGGTTATCCTAAGACTCTCAAAGGTATGACATGAAGAAAACGTCGAAACACCTCCTTTAATACACACCAAGGAAATCCTTAAGACTACCCACCATGAGCTTACTCCACTCGGGAGAACAAGTCACCACTCAATCACAAGATATTAGAAGAACACTCAACAACACACCAAAGACTTCCCTTTCGAAATGCCTACTTAGTGCAATGAGTAGATGGCGTCCCATACACCACCTACCCTAAGTAGTACACTCTTTTAGAAGGTTTGGCACCAAGACTTCCGTTTCGGAAGGTCGTAGTTAGTGCAATGGATAGATACCGTCCCATACCACCACCTACCCTAAGTAGCACGTTCTTTTAAAAGACTAAGTTCATTAAATTCACATAAGACTCATCAAGACTCCCCTTTCGGAATGCGTACTTAGTGCAATGGATAAATAGCATCCCATTTCACTACCTACCCTAAGTAGCACACTCTTTTAGAAGACTTAGTACTTTCATTTCTTTTCTGTGTGTTATCTTAACGGACATAGACCATGAGAGCTAGACATGGAATCCCGATATTAACCCCTATCAGATGAGGGATCCTAAGTTGCCTAGAGTAAGGTCATTGTTTTTAGCTTTTACATGGCTTTCCCAATAGCTACACTATGTGGGTACATAGTTAAGGGATAAGAAGATTGCTACTAAGTAACTCATTCTCTACTAACGAGGAGTACTCATCTCAAGAGGTACGTTGGAATACAACATTTCAACTCACGAAGTGTAACCACCCCTTCTTCATATCCTCTTGGTGCTAGGCATAACTCCCCACGGATTATCAACATTATAAGTATAGGTTAAGGATAACTAGTGAACACCACATCTCAACTCACGAAGGGTATTCATCCTCCGACCTATCTTAGAAAGCTATTAGGATGTAGTGAGGTTGCTACTAAACACTTCATCTCAACTCACGAAGAGTGTTCACCCCGAAGCTCCCCTTTTTACTAAACTTAACTTTAAACATTCATTTAAGTGTGCGTACATGTGAGAACACCTTGCACATAAGCATCATTTCATTCACATTAATTTCTAATACATGAATTAGACCTTCATTCTTCAAATCACACACTTTACATGCTTCACATAATCATATACTTTATTTAGACATAACCTAAGTAAAACATGCACTTCAAGCTTCACAATACAAGAACCATCTTCATTACCATTTCCTTTCACATATTAGGCCTTCAAAGCCACACTCACAATACATACTAAACATAACCAAATTCATCAAGTAAACACTGCCACCAAGAAGGTGGACCATACCACTCAAGAGCATCGCATAACTAAAGCTTAAACAACATAACCAACTTACCATTTAATCCAAGATTCCATCACCTATAGAATTTTACTCAATAATTCATCATAAATTATCCCTTAGGTCAGTAGCTAAGCAACAATATCAACATAAGAAAACCAAAGTTCAAAGACTACAAAACTAAGCTCATTTAACCCATTTCTTCAGCCAACATTTGATGAAAAGTTTTACATGATTTGACTGAAGTTTTAACCTTAAAATCATCAAATAACATCAGAAACATCATTATTATGTCATTAGAAACGTTTTCATGCAAGACCCATATTTAGAATTGAAGATAGAAAAAACTAAGGTTGAAAACCTTTTTAAAATTTTTTAGAAGAACTCCTTGAATGGAAAAGAGTTCAAGGACGGATATCATACCTTATATAAGTGAAATCCGATAGATTTTGATATAAAAATCGACCACGAACAGCCATCTTAGCTCTTCTTGAGTTTTAGCTCCAATGGTGACTTGAGAGAGTGTTCTAAGGGAGAGGGGTTTGGGGTTTTACGAAATGAGGTCTAAAATTACGTCTTATGGTTTGAAATACTTTAATATACCCAAATAACCCTAAAATAAGTGTCCAAGGTCTTTAAAGACATGGAGTTAATTTACCAAACACCCCAAGCCAAGGCAGCCCCCTTCACAGCTTTTGGCAGCTCACAGACGAGACCTAACCAACGGACCGTTTGTCCATCGACGGTCCATTGATGATGGTTGTTGGTTGAGACAGCAGCTTACAAACTTGCAGGTCTTGCAGGTACAATCGACGTACCAAGATGACGGGCATTTTGTTGACCTACTGGCCATTGTTTGGTCTCGTTGTGGACACTGCCTAGGTAGTTTTGGGTCCATGTCTTGGGCCCTTCTTTAGGGCCCCTTGTAGGTTCTAGGTGGGGTTGTATCAGGATGTTAAACCCCTAAACATGGTTTTATAGGTCTTAGGAACATACCACACAAATTTTAAACAAAATGAATACGTAAAACTCACTCAAACACCTCAAGACACAAGAACACATCCTAAGGCATATCTTCCGAACGTCATGGACGTTCTTGGATGTTTGATCTCCAAACTTAACCAAACTTCACACACTGACTAAGAACACTAATGTAACTCATTTTAACTTAAAATTAACTCAACAAACAACCATGAAGTTGTAGTTCCCCTTAGTTTTTTTTAGGGCGTTACACATGGTTAATGCTGAACAAATTGAGGAACAAAAACTTAATCATGTTTGTAGAGAGTTGAAGAAGGTGAGAACCAAAGATGGGAATTCTTCTAAGGCTATATTTGAGTTTCAAAGACAAACCAAGGTTCAAGAAGAAGTTTTACAAGAAAGGCTCTTCTAGTGCTCCAAGGGTCAATAAGAGTAAGGTATCTACTCCCAAGCCCCAAGAAGGGAAAGGTGGTGGTTCTTATGTGGAGAGACATATTTGTTCAAAATGTGGTAGGAAGCATGATTGTAAGTGTCTTGTGGGCACTGGTAATTGCTATAGTTGTGGTAAGAGTGGCCACATTAAGAGAGATTTCCCTATGATGAAAGCTCAAGGAAGAGAAAGTTCTCAAGCACAAACAAATGCCCCAAATCCGGATGCTCCTAAGAAAAATCGTTTTTGTGCTCTCCAATCCCGAAGTGATCAAGAGAGCTCACCGGACGTGGTCACCGGTATGTTAAAATTACTTTCCTTTGATGTATATGCTTTGTTGGATACGGGAGCTACATTGTCATTTGTGACCCCTCTTGTAGCCATGATATTTGAAATACTACCCGACATATTAGACGAACCTTTTTCGGTTTCCACCCCAGTGGATGATTACGTGGTTGTTAATAGAGTCTATAAAGGTTGTCCTATTTCCTTTCCCAATAGAGTTACATTAGTTTACTTGATAGAACTTGATATGCTAGATTTTGATATTATATTAGGTATGGATTGGTTGCATGCATGCTTTGCCTCTATTGATTGTAGGACAAGGATAGTGAAATTTCAATTCCCAAATGAACCCATTTTTGAATGGAAGGGAGGAAACTCAAATTCTAGGGGTAAGATCATCTCATGTCTAAAAGCTTGCAAATAGATTGCAAAGGGTTGTCTCTACAACATAGTAAGAGTTAGGGATCTTGAATCTAAGGTCCCTCCCATAGAGTCGGTACCCGTAGTGAGGAAATTTTCGGAGGTCTTTCCCGATGACCTTCCCGGAATTCCTCTCGAACGGTAGATTGACTTCGGCATAGACTTATTGCTGGATACACAACCTATTTCAATCTCTCATTATCGGATGTCCCCGGTAGAGTTGAAGGAGCTAAAGGCTCAACTAAATGATTTGCTAGATAAGGGATTTATTCAACCGAGTATATCGTCAATAAGGATAGGTTGTTTATAATGTGCATCGACTATCGTCAATTAAACAAAGTCACCATAAAACACAAGCACATGTTCCCTAGGATTGATGACTTGTTTGATCAACTCCAAGGAGCCGACATTGGTTGTGGGCAAAGTTGGCATGCAAAAATCACATGGTCTTGTCAAATAAGGTAAATTTGAGATTAGTTAAATTGAAGCATAGTCAATTGTGAATGAAATGCAGCAAGAAAACAAGAAATAGCATGAGTTGATTAAAAGTTAGCATGGTCAAAGCAAGGCAGCGGTAGGGCGTCGGTGGTACACAAGCATGGAAAATGTGTGGATAGATTCAGGTGAACTTTAATGAAGCAATGACCATACAATGTTTATACATTATATTGGAGCAAAAAAATATGGAGGGAAAATTCTATAAAGGGCCTAAATCCAATCAGCAACGTCACATGCCAAGCACATGCGGCGGTTACCTTTTTGTAACAGCTTGTGTCCATATTCTATGTATCTCTTGTACGTTTTTTGAATTCGAATTTTGAATGCTTCTTATCAGTTGGGGTGTCAACTGAAGTTTAATATAGTGGGCTAAGAATTTGACAAGTGTTAGACATGTGTCACAACACTATGCAATGTAAACACAAGGTTGCCACATTTTCTATAAATGGACATTCTTGTGTGTTGGACATTTTGGGTCTTAGAAGGGAGGATAGAATTGTTATCCTAAGGTGAAAGAGGCAAGATTAAGTCTGGAATTTCACCAAGATAGTTAGAATAAAATGTGAGGGTATTAAGAAGTGTCTAAGGTAGCAATCGATTTGTGATTGTGCCTTAAGTTAAAGTCGAAGTCAAAGTTGGACAGAATTGTTATTCCAACAAGTGAGTCCTTTGTAATATAGATATTGGGTTTACGCGTATGTTCATGTGTTCATTTACTTATTGAAGTTCTGAAAACTAATCTAAGGTAGAAAAAATTAAAAACATCCTTGAACATTAGGGAGAATAGACTGATAAAGGGGATGAGTTGAGTGGGACTTGACTGCCATCAGGTTGGGCTAAATTCTAGCACAAAATTAAGGTGGAGTAGTCTGACCATCTGACAATTTGGTATCAAAGCGTTGCTTAGATTATTCAATGGCTGGGTGAAACGCAGAACTGCGGAAGAGGGTGACACGAATGGAAGCACTAATTGGTGGAACAAACGATGGGGAGGACTTATTTGATCTGGTCACTCAAATTCAAAGAGTGAATGCAAAACTAACCTTGACCAAAGAGGTCTTTAACAGAAAAGTGTTGATGTTGGAGGCAAAATATGCACCCAAACACGACACTGCCCAAAAAGAAATAGAACTCGTTCACAGGGAGAAGGAAGACTTGCGTGGTGAAGTTCTTCTTCTACGTCAGGCGTTGCAATGAATTATTGGACCCATAAGAATGAAGGCTCCATAACCTAAGGCTTACAATGTTGGGAGGAATGCCAAGGAATGGGAGAACTTCCTTTCGAATATCGAAAACTACTTCAAGGTAGCAAAGGTTCAAGATGCTGAAAAGGTGTCGGTCATAACAATGTATTTAAGTGATGATGCCAAGGTTTGGTGGAGAACAAGGTTGCTGAAGTAGAAGGTTCGAATCTGCCATAAATTGAAACGTGGGAAATGTTATAGAAAGAATTGAAATCTCAATTCCATCCAAGCAATTTGTCTTGGTTGCAAGGGATGGGCTACGATGTTTGAAACAAAGCAGCATAGTGACGGCTTATATTAATGAATTTTCGTCCTTGACGTTGAACATAGGAAACATGGTTGAGGAAGAAAAGTTGCACTACTTCATAAGTGGGTTGAAAGGATGGGCACAAAGAGAGTTAAGAAGACAGAATGTTCAGACTTTCAATTCTGCCATAGTGGCAGCAGACAAGTTGGCTGACTTCGATGAGGGTGATGACTTAAGAGAATCTTCGCACTTCAAACATAAAGACAAAGAGGAGGAGTGAAGAAAAGTGGGAAGGTCCAAGCTGCCAAAAAGGAAGACGAAGAGGGAATAACTTGACTATGAGAGTCTTCTTTTCTAAAACAGAAGGGAAAGTTTTGGGGATGCTTTACTTGTGGTCTTCCATTTTGGATAAGGGATTGTCCAGTGTTACTTGTTGCCGAATTGGAACGGGAAAAGAACAATGAGGCAGGAACGTCAAATGTAAACTCTTTGGCGTTGGTTGAAGTTGAAGATGATGGACATGATATGATTCTTGTCCAGAATACAAATAGGATCATATGAGGGATTTCCTCAATGAGGATGTCAAGTTTCATTAGGTGGGGAAAGAGTGTAAGGGTCCTGATCAAGTAACTCGACATAGGCATGGGTGTGGCAAAGGGTTGGAATTAATAACTTTGTTAAAATGCGGGTGGAATCAATCATGCGTTGTGTTAGAAGAGTGATAGAATGGTCCAATGGGTTCAAAATATGTTTGTAGGACAGTGTCAAGACATGACATTGCGTTGGCAAGGGAACAGCCAATGGCATGATTTGGACGTTGGCCGACATCGGTTGTGGGCAAAGTTGGCATGCAAAAATAACATGGTCTTGTAAAATGCAGGAAAATTGAGTTGAGCTAAATTGAAGCATAATCAATTGTGAATGAAACACAACAATAAAATAATAAATGGCATGAGTGGATTAAAACTTAGCATGGCCAAATCAAGGAAGCGGCAGGGCGTCGGTGGAGCGTAGGCATGGAAAATGTGTGGATGGATTCGGGTTAACTTTGATGAAGCAATGACTATAAGATATTTGGAAATTGTATTGGAGACAAAAAAATATGGAGGGTAAATTCGGTAAAGGTCCGAAATGCAATCAGCAAAGTCACATTCCAAACACATGCGACAGTTACTTCTTCGTAACCGCTTGTGTCTAGATTCTATGTATCTCTTGTATGCTTTTTGAATTTGAATTTCAAATGCTTCTTGTGAGTTTAGGATGTCAACAGAATTCTAATATAGTGGGCTAATCATTTTACAAGTGTTAGACATATGTCACAACACTATGCAATGTAAACACAAGGCTGCCACATGTTCTATAATTGGACAGCCTTGTGTGTTGGACGGTTTGGGGCTTAGAAGGGAGGATAGACTTGTTATCCTAAGGTGAAAGAGGGAAGATTAAGTCTTGAATTTCACCAAGATACTTAGAATAAAACGTGAGGGTTTTAAGAAGTATCTAAGGCAGCAATCGACTTGTGATTGTGCCTTAAGTCGATGTCGAAGTTGAAGTTGGACAAAATTGTTGTTCCAACGAGTGAGTCTTTTTAATTGTTTTGATTATAAATTTTAAGGTTGGGTTTTCCCATATGTTCATGTGTTCATTTCCTTATTGAAGTTCTAAAAAATAATCTAAGGCAGAAAAAACGAAAAACGTCCTTGAATGCTAGGCAAAATAGGCTGCGAAAGGGGCTGAGTTGAGTGGGACTTCATTGCCATTAGGTTGGGCTAAATTCTTGCACAAAATGAAGGTGGAGTAGTCTGCCCGTTTGACAATTTTGTATCAGAGTGTTGCTTAGATTATTCAACGGCTGGGGGAAACGCTGAACTGCGGGAGAGGGTGACACGATTGGAAGCACTAATTGGTGGAACAAATGATGGGGAGGACTTGGTTGATATGGCCACTCAAATTCTAAGAGTGAAGGCAGAATTAACCTTGACCAAAGAGGTCTTGAACGAAAAAGTGTTGATGTTGGAGGCAGAATATGCAGCCAAACACGATACTGCCCAACAAGAAATGGAACTCGCTCGCACTGAAAATAAAAGACTTGCATGGTGAAGTTCTTCTTCTACGTCGGGCGTTGCAAGGAACAATTGGCCCCATAAGAATGAAGGTTCCATAACCTAAGGCTTACAATGGTGTGAAAAGTGCCAAGGAATTGGAGAACTTTCTTTGGATATCGAAAACTACTTCAAGACAGCAAAGGTTCAAGATGCTGAAAAGGTGTCAGTCACAACAATATATTTAAGTGTTGATGCCAAGGTTTGGTGGAGAACAAGGGTTGCTGAAGTATAAGGTTCGAATCTGCCACAAATTGAAACGTGGGAAAAGTAAAAGAAAGAATTGAAAACACAATTCCTTCAAAGCAATTCATCTTGGTTTGCAAGGGATGGGCTGCGACGTTTGAAACAAAGTAGCATAGTGTGGTCTTATATCAAGGAATTTTCTTCATTGATGTTGAACATAGGCAACATGGTTGAGGAAGACAAGTTGAACTATTTCATAAGCGGGTTGAAAGGATAGGCACAAAGAGAGTTAAGAAGACAGAATGTTCAAACTTTCAATTCTACCATAGTGGCAGCAGACAAGTTGGCTGACTTCGATGAGGGTGACGACCCAAGAGATTCTTCTCAAATCAAATAGAAATACAAGGGGGAGGAGTGGAGAAAATTGGGAAGGTCCAAGCTGCCAAAAAGGAAGATAAATGGGGGAAAACTAGACTAGGGCAGTCTTCTTTTCCAAAACAGAAGGGAAAATTTGGGGGATGTTTTAATTGTGGTGTTACAAATTTTAAAAGGGATTTTCCAGTGCAAGTGAAAGTGAATGCTCCACTTGCTACCGAATTGGAACGGGAAAAAAGCAATGAGGCAGGAAGGACATGATATTATTCTTGTACGTAATCCAAATAGGATCATATGAGGGATGTCCTCGACGAGGACGTTGAGTTTCATTAGGTGGGGGAAGTTTGTAAGGGTCCTGACCAAGGAACTCGACATAGGTATGGGTGTGGCAAAGGATTGGCATGAATAACTTTGTCAAACGCCAAAATGCGGGTGGAATCAATCATGTGTTGTGTTAGTAGAGTGTTAAAATGGTCCAATGGGTTTAAAATATGTTGGTAGGACAGTGTCAAGACATGACATGGGCGTTGTCAAGGCAACAGACCATGGCATGATTTGGACGGTGGACGACATCGGTTATAGGCATAGTTGGCATGCAAAAATCACATGGTCTGGTCAAATACGGGAAATTTGATCTTAGCTAAATTTAAGCATAATCAATTGTCAATGAAATGCAGTAAGAAAACAAGAAATGGCACGAGTAGATTAAAAGTTAGCATGGACAAAGCAAGGAAGCGGTAGGGCGTCGGTGGAGCGTAGGCATGGAAAATGTGTGGATGGATTTGGGTGAACTTTGATGAAGCAATGACTATAAAATATTTAGACATTGTATTGGAGACAAAAAATATGGAGGGACAATTCGGTAAAGGGCCGAAAGGCAATCAGCAAAGTCACATTCCAAGCACATGCGGCGGTTACTTCTTCGTAACCGCTTGTGTCTAGATTCTATGTATCTCTTGTATGCTTTTTGAATTTGAATTTTGAATGCTTCTTGTCAGTTTGGGATTCCAACAGAAGTTTAATATAGTGGGATATGCATTTGACAAGTGTTAGACATATGTCACAACACTATGCAATGTAAACACAAGACTGCCACATGTTCTATAATTGGACAGCCTTGTGTGTTGGACGTTTTGGGGCTTAGAAGGGAGGATAGACTTGTTATCCTAAGGTGAAAGAGGGAAGATTAAGTCTTAAATTTCACCAAGATACTTAGAATAAAACGTGAGGGTTTTAAGAAGTATCTAAGGCAGCAATCGACTTGTGATTGTGCCTTAAGTCGATGTCGAAGTTGAAGTTTGACAAAATTGTTGTTCCAACGAGTGAGTCTTTTTTATTGTTTTGATTATAAATTTTAAGGTTGGGTTTTCCCATATGTTCATGTGTTCATTTCCTTATTGAAGTTCTAAAAAATAATCTAAGGCAGAAAAAACGAAAAACGTCCTTGAATTCTAGGCAAAATAGGTTGTGAAAGGGGCTGCGTTGAGTGGGAATTGATTGCCATTAGGTTGGGCTAAATTCTTGCACAAAATTAAGGTAGAGTAGTCTGCCCGTCTGACAATTTTGTATCAGAGCGTTTCTTAGATTATTCGACGGCCGGGGGAAACGCTGAACTGCGGGAGAGGGTGACACGATTGGAAGCACTAATTGGTGGAACAAATGATGGGGAGGACTTGGTTGATATGGTCACTCAAATTCTAAGAGTGAAGGCAGAATTAACCTTGACCAAAGAGGTCTTGAACGAAAATGTGTTGATGTTGGAGGCAGAATATGCAGCCAAACACGACACTGCCCAACAAGAAATGGAACTCGCTCGCAGTGAAAATGAAAGAATTGCATGGTGAAGTTCTCTTCTACGTCGGGCGTTGCAAGGAACAATTGGTCCCATAAGAATGAAGGTTCCATAAACTAAGGCTTACAATGGTGTGAGGAGTGCCAAGGAATTGGAGAACTTTCTTTGGGATATCGAAAACTACTTCAAGGCAGCAAAGGTTTAAGATGCTGAAAAGGTGTCAGTCACAACAATATATTTAAGTGATGATGCCAAGGTTTGGTGGAGAACAAGGGTTGCTGAAGTATAAGGTTCGAATCTGCAACAAATTGAAACGTGGGAAAACTAAAAGAAATAATTGAAAACACAATTCCTTCCAAGCAATTCATCTTGGTTTGCAAGGGATGGGCTGCGACGTTTGAAACAAAGTAGCATAGTGTGGTCTTATATCAAGGAATTTTCGTCCTTGATGTTAAACATAGGCAACATGGTTGAGGAAGACAAGTTGCACTATTTCATAAGCGGGTTGAAATGATGGGAACAAAGAGAGTTAAGAAGACAGAATGTTCAAACTTTCCATTCTGCCATAGTGGCAGCAGACAAGTTGGCTGACTTCGATGAGGGTGACGACCCAAGAGATTCTTCGCAAATCAAATAGAAATACAAGGGGGAGGAGTGGAGAAAAATAGGAAGGTCCAAGCTGCCGAAAAGGAAGACGAATGGGGGAAAACTAGACTAGGGCAGTCTTATTTTCCAAAACAGAAGGGAAAATTTGGGGGATGCTTTAATTGTGGTGTTACAAATTTGAAAAGGGATTTTCCAGTGCAAGTGAAAGTGAATGCTCTACTTGCTACCGAATTGGAACGGGAAAAGAACAATGAGGCTTAAAGGACATGATATGATTCTTGTACGTAATCCAAATAGGATCATATGAGGGATGTCCTCGAGTGTAAGTGTGTGTGTGTAGATACTGGTCCTCATAGTGACATAATAGCAACAACATTGATATTGAGTGCACTTCCCTTCAAGTGATCACAACACACTCATAATATCCCCCAAATCATGAACAATTCACATATAAAGCCTTTAAGAATTTTAGATCACTCACCCACAACTCATCATAGGAGACAATGACACATTCAACACTTGAATAGGTAACTCCGAACATGTAAATGATCACACATTCATATAGGGTTCATATAGGTAGGGATCATTACACAATAATACTTAACACAATCAATCATGTAGACCACACCTTATCTCTAACATTGTCATTTACCGTATACTTCTCATTATTAGTACACCTTAAACATCATGCTAGCATTGAGGATTTCATACCTAACCTCCATAGCACAACTTCATAAACATATGCATCATAATCAACATTTCACTTTACATTTATTGACTTCAAGGCCATGATCACAACATGCATAGATAGACAAGAAGTAAACACCACCACCAAAAGTGGACCAAACCACACAACATCAATTCTCATACTATAGACTAGAAGTTAGGTCAACTTACCAATCCTCCAAGACATGATCAACATTGATCAATTCTCAACAATTCTTAATCAATAGCTAAAGATAGCAATAGCATTCAACAATACATCACATTTCCATTAGCTTGCAGTCAAGATCACAAAAGTCACTTTATAGGTTAAACTGAGAGTTTAAGGAGGTCATGGGTTCGTCAAGGAATTTCATTGAAAATCATATTAAAGAAATTAATTCAACCTTAATTTATCATTAGAATGACTTAGAAAATCGTTTGACAAGGAACCCATGTTTAGACTGAAAATTGGGAATTTGGTCTTTGAATCACCATACATTATTGATTGAAGACCCATGAAAATTGAAGAAGAAATCATTTGAAAACCCATATACTAGATTGGTCTTGAGCTTGGCCTCCAATGGAGTTTTGAGAGAATCTATTTTGGGAGGCAAGGGTTCAGTTTTGAAGAATGAATTCTAATTTAGGGTTTCTATGTTTTAATCATCTTAAAATACCCTAAAATAGGTAGTAATCGTTTATAATGAATACTCAAAGTACCTAGAATACCCCTACACTAGTTGGACCTTTTAATTAAGTCTATCTTGACTTTTATTTTTGGAATTTTTGTCATGGAACAAGTCCGCGACGGGGAGGTGTACCCTGGAGTTTCTGGAAATTAAATTTGGGACAGAGAGGTCTGCGACCACGTTCACGACGCGGACCAACTTATTGATCCTTGGTGGAGTATGTTCGCCACGGGACTAGCTCCTTGAAGGTTCTGCCCACAAGTTGTCTTGGCATCTTCTTGGCCAAAGCTTGCGTCTTCCTCAAGGACCCTTAGATTGGTCCTTGGGGAGTCGTACCCAGACGTTTTGACCCTAAACAGTATTATGAAGCTACCAGGGTCACCTCCACTTATTTTAGACTCCAAACAACACATAAAAACATGAACAACATACTAGAACACACCAACACATAAAAGACTAGTTTTTGAATTTGTTGGTCGTCCCTTGACGTTTGACTTCTAAACTCTTCAAAACTGACTTCAAAAGATATTCATTATTTTAACAAGTTATTAACTCATAAAAACTCATGTGAGACTCTAGTTCATCCTATTTTATTTTGAGGGTCGTTACAAAATTAATTAAAAAATGATTAGTACTAATAAAGAAATTTGTAAATCATATGTTGTTCATATGACTATTCTATGCAAGATGTAAGTCGTATGTTGTTACATATAACTGTTATGTTGTGACAAATAAATCAAATGCAGCAAAATGTGTAAGTCATATAATGCTACATATGGATATTTTATAGCGAGATGTAAGTCATATGTTGCTACATATAACTATTATGTTGTGACAAATAAATTACATGTGGCAACATATGTAAGTTATATGTCGAAACATATGACTATTATGTTGCGAAATGTAAGTCATATCTTGTTACATATAACTATTATGTTGCAAAACTTAAATCACATGTTGCGACAAAATGTATAAGTTATATGTTGCACCATATGATTGTTATATTGCTACATGTAAGTTATATGTTGCTACATGTAACGACCCGCATCTATACCCTAAAAGTTAAGGGTATTCTTAGGTCATAACATGGCATACTTCACCTCTCGGAGGTCTTGTACAATCCCTTTTCGTATCATTCATCGCATATACATATATAAAAAGTAGTGGGGAATTAAAACTTTTCACAAACATTCGAATAGTCTTTCATAATATCTTTCATATAACCAAAGGAAATACTAAGTCTCATATCATCAAATCTTAGACACAAGAATACTTGGGACACGGCCCATACAATAGAAATATAGTACTACTAAGTCTATTACAATACTTAAATAAGAGAAATAAAAGAAATCTATGCCCTCGAGTCAAATTAGGACATACTTCAACTTGCTTGAACGATCCTACAATCCAAGCTTAGCTCCCAAAAGAACCTTCACCTATGAATCACTTTAGAGATAGATAAAAGCATGGAATTAGTACAAACACATGTACTAAGTATGGCATAATGCATAAAAATCATGAAAATAGACATTTAATGGAAACATGCTCTTTTTATTAAAAACATCATAGTATAAGCATAAGAACAACCTTTAATACCTTAGTAACACTTATAATAACACTTATGATTTTCTCGCATGCAATCTTCTCACTAAAAGCTATCCTAAGACTCACTTATGTAAGACAAAGAGAGACCGCTGATACACCCTCTCTAGGCACACCTAAATAATCCTTAAGACCATTTATAATGATACATGTACACTCACAATACACCAAACACATGAACATGAGATTCTCCTACAAAAGGTGATTCTAAGGTTCACTTGAGTGAGTCGTGAAGCAACCGCCCATACAATCGCTTCACACAAACTTAAGGGATTCTTTAGATTACCTACGATAAGATCATTCTCACTTAATACAAAAACATACACATAATATGACATTATACTTTCCAAAGGTTATCAAAAGACTTACTCAAGTAAATCAAGAAGAGAATGTCCATACTTGACCTCCTCAAGATTACCTAAATAATCCTTAAGAGTACCTAAGTTTGGATCATGTCTACATAATCAATCAAGTCACCTAACTAGAGTCATTTTGAAGACTCATCTAGGTAAGATATGAAGTGACTATACCTATGTCCCATTCACACCTTAACTAGACAACCTTTAACTACTCTTGATAAGTACTTATAACATACTTCTTGACTTAAGTCATTACATTCAGTAGTTAATTTAAAAGACACTCATCACATAAGGACGTTCAAGTAATGGTCTTGGAAAAGACCTAGGGACTCTCACTAACATCTTCAAAGCCTTTTCTGCAATGTCTAGAACTTCTATACTTTATAGAACTTCTCCAACACTAGTAGGTATACCATATGATGAGAATAGGCAATAACCGTCATAGACCATGGTAGCAAAGCATGGAATCCGGAGTGGTAACCTACTTCGATGGAGGGTGTTTTACTTGCCAATGGTAGAACATGGACACATCCCATGTAGGCACATGGTTAAGGAATATGAAGGGTTTACTTTGCACTCTAGCCTCATTCTTAACTAGAGCTACTTCCGTTACCATACTCACTTGGTTCTAGACTTTGTTCTCATAGAGTAATTCACATTAGGATCCCATGAAGAGGTTGCATATCTAGTTCATAACCCAATCACATTCACCCTACCAGAGAGGTTCCCCTAAGGTTGCCTTACTATGGCGACGAAGATAGCTTAATGAATTTCCTTAGGATGTGATGCCGTTCCAGCCAACCAACCTTAAGTCCATCATTCATTACAAAAAGGATACCATTACGGCTTTCGACTTCAAGGTTCATAACCTTACCACTAGGTTTAAGGTTTCACATAAAGGACCTTCTTAGAATCATTCAAGGTCTCATATCATTCATACACACAAGACTAAGAGGCTTTAGCATCCTAAGTCAAGACATCTCATATTCACATTCATACATGTATCAAGTAAGGGACAAAAGTCAACCACACAAGACACACCAATACTTCATTTTATCACATATAGCATATCATTCTAGAAGCACATAGGAATAATCATTATTATCTACAAGTAATCATTTACACTACTATAACGTTATCATCAATATAACCATCATAGACTCATATAGTCATGTAGGAATAATCATACATCAACTCTAAGACTACACACACAATACCATTGTCATAGTTTAACATGATCACCTAACAACTTCAATAGAAGAAACACATACTTTCACATTACTTAGCATGTAGGTAGATATGATCATACTTCACATAATGAACTACACAAATCATCACAATACTTCAATTAGTGTCGACAAGGCCATGATCTATATAATACATAAAGTAACGCCGACAAGGACACATCAATCACATAGCTCTGCCACCATAAGTGGACCATACCAATCACAACATAATTCAAGAGCTACATTACATAAAATAAAGACAATTAGGGCAGCGTACCACCAGGCCATTCTTACCACTTCAATCCATAGCTAAATCATCCAATTCAATACCATAAGGCCCTTACCCATGGCCATAATCATCAGTTTAATATAAAAACCATAATACTCAATGAATCTGTGTTAATTCAATATAGATTTATGAATTTAAGACAGACTGTACATCAATTGATTACAATTCTTACATCATGCAATAGCCCATAGAAAACTACACTAGAATTCATAAGCATTAAGACAATATTAAGTCAACCATAAAGTAGTCAAAATCTAGGGTTCAGGGATTACATGGGTTCATATGTTACTTGTGTCAAAATCATCTAATTAACAACAATTCAATCAATGATTTAAAATCTTTAATGCAAGAACGCATGGATAGATCATAAAATTGGAAAAGTTCATCTTTAGAAAACTTTAGAAATCTCTTTGAATTTTGGGCTCCTTGATGAATAGAGTTTCAAGGATCAAAAACCATACCTAAATGATGTTCATCCACCAATTTAATGAAGAATCACCACTCATCCAATCAAAGCTCTTCCTTGAGTTTTGGCTCCAACGGAGTTCTAGAGAATTTCTTAGAGATTTTGGGGTTTTGACTTGGAAGAATGAATTTATCTAGGTATTTAGGACTTATAAACCCACTTAAAATACGTAAAATATCCCTATGTAACCGCACAAACTCTTATTTGGATGTAGGGTGAATTTACCACTTCACCCCTACAATTTACAGCAAGTGGCGCAGTTGTAGCTCTCACCAACGACTGGCCATCGACGGACCGTTTGTCCACAAACGGACTGTCCTATCTGGACGTCATTTGGTTCTGAGACTGGCCATTGGGAGCTTGAGATCCATAGGCTAAGTCTTGACCAGTGACTATCTTCGACGGGGCGTCGACTGGACAACGAGCCATTGTTTGTCTCAGTTGATAGGACTGGTCTTGACAGACTTTGGCTCAAATGAAGGCTCCTTCCTCAAGGACCCTTTGTTCGTCCTTACGGATTTTTGCATGATTGTTTCCAACCCGAATAATCTTGTATACGAGTTTAGGACCTCCCAAATCAATTTCATCCAAAACGAAGAGGTAAAACACTACGAAACATGCTAAGACACACAAGATCGTTTCAAGGCAAACCTTTCAAACGTCATGGACGTTATTGGACGTTTGACCTCCAAACTTCATGAAACTTGACACATGGACTATATACACTATTATAACTCATATAAGGACCTCATAAGCGCATGAAACACACATATAGGCACATAACCACACATGAGGCACATAGGTGACTAGTCATCGAACGTCTTGGTCGTCCCTTGACGTTTGACTTCCTATTCACCTAAACTCTTAGACACTTCCTCATTACCACATTATAGACCATTTTATGAACTGAGAACCTCATGACAATCATGTTAGGCTCTAGCTTCACCTAAGTCATTTTTGAGGTATTACAATCTCCCCCACTTGGACAACATTCGTCCTCGAATGACACTTGCCACTCTCCGAACACTTCCAAGTATAGATATTCAACTAGAAGCTCATAACCATACCACATAACTACTTATACAATACAAACATCTAGGAAGACATCAATTTCACATAATCAAGAGATTCACGACACAACAACAACAACGAGCTAGAATAAATTCTACAACTCACCATACCATAAAACTCACATTCTTCACTCCAAATAGCATAAAATCATTTTATATTCATTACCATGCTCATATAAATTAGTTCTAACCACATTACAACAATTTTCAACCAAAGAATGAATTAGCTAATTTTTTCAAAAAAATGTAACTTTTAGGCAATTCATGATGGAAACATGGTAATATGTAAGGTAAAACCTTATAAACACATCTTACAACATAATCATAACTTCATGAAATGCACAATGCAAGGAATCAATGAAATTCAATTTCAACAAGACTCCTAAAAAACAATACAACGTGCAACCATACTACTATGATCATCTACCCATCTATTAACCATACTTCCCCCACTTAGAAGGAACTTATAAAACTAGAGAGAAATATAAAACTTACCATCATCATCATCACCCTCATCCGGCTTGAACCCTCTAGTCCAGAGTGCATAGAAACGACTCTTCTTTGGAGCATCATCTTTTGGAACATTAGGAGCAACTTGCTTACCATCTCTAGTAGGACAATCTCTCCCTTTGTGCCGATATTTACCACATCCAAAACAATTCCCGACCCAATAGGCATTCCCCATAGTGTCTGTTTCCACAAGTAGCACATGTAGGCTTGCTAATTTGAGAACCACCTCTTTTCTCAAATTTCACCTTAGCACTACTACGTTCTTCTTGAGTTGAAACCTTCTTCATGAACCTAGGTTGACTTTGATCACTTGAACCACTCCTTTTCAAGTTTCTAGCAATCCTAACAAGTTTAGACTCCTCAATTGATTAAGCATAAATCATGAGTCGATATAGGGTCATATCATCATGTAGCATGGTCATACGACATTCTTCTCTCACTAGGTCGGCGACCCCGGTCACAAACCTACTCATCTAATCCCTAGGGTTAGACACAAGGGATGGGGCTTATCTATACAACATAGAAAACCTCAAAGAGTACTCCTCAACACTCATATTACCTTACTTGAGATTGATAAACTCCTCTACCCTTACCTCTCTCCTCTCACGGGGAAAGTACTTTCCTAGAAAAGCTTTTTTAAATTCTTCCCACTCAATAGGACCCGACTAACCGGGCTATTATCCTTCCAAGGAGTATACCACACTTGAGCAACCTCCCTCAATTAGTACAAAGCTAACTCCGCCTTCTCCCTGGAAGTCATCCTTATGGCACTCAACTCCTCTCCCACCTTAGATCCAAGAAAGATAGGATGATTCATCCTCACAAAATCTCTCAATCTATACGTCATAGTTCCTTCCACAACATTAAATCTAGGTGAAATACCCATATTCATATGGGTAGTAAAAGCTCGGGCTAAAGTAATTAAAGCTTCTCTAATCTCCCCATTAGTCATTTCCGGGGGAACAACCAAAACATCATTACCTCCACCCACAATAGTGACTTAATCACTTTGAGCACCTTGAGGAACTTGCTCAACTTGAGGAGGAATCTCCTCATTCACATCATTCTCCTCAACTCTCCATTAGTCATTTCCGGGGGAACCACCAAAACATCATTACCTCCACCCACAATAGAGACTTGATCACTTTGAGAACCTTGAGAAACTTGCTCAACTTGAGGAGGAATCTCCTCATTCACATCATTCTCCTCAACTCTCCTAGCCAGTGTCCTCCTCGTATTCATCTCCTATAACACAAGAAAAACCATAAGAAAAGAGAACTCATAACCTCTAAATCTCTACGGCACGACATAGGAGTAGAAAAGAAGGAAAACTCTATCGTCCTATAGCCTCTTGCCCATAGATGTGTCGCGACTCACAC
Organism: Solanum lycopersicoides; assembly: GCA_022817965.1. NCBI lineage: Eukaryota > Viridiplantae > Streptophyta > Magnoliopsida > Solanales > Solanaceae > Solanum > Solanum lycopersicoides. Next base: position 74,652,928 of record CM040624.1, read on the forward strand.
CAATGGTCGAGACTCTACTAGACGTGACTTGATGAGACTTTTTTATTCACAAGACTACTTTTATAACCTACGCTCTGATACCACATTGGTCACGACCCGTATCTATACCCTAGAAGTTAAGGATAATCTTAGGTCATAACACGGTGTACTTGACCTCTCGGAGGTCTTGTATAAGCCCTTTGCGTATCATATATCACATATACATATATTAAAAGTAGTGCAGAATTAAAACTTTTCACAAACATTCGAATAGTCTTTCTAAATATCTTTCATATAACCAAAGGAAATACTAAGTCTCACATCATCAAATAATAGACTCAAGAATACTTGGGACACAGCCCATACAATAGAAATATAGTACTACTAAGTCTATTACATTACTTCAATAAGAGAAATAAAATACATCTATACCCTCGAGTCAAATGCGGGCATACTTCAACTTGCTTGAAAGATCCTAAAATCCAAGCTTAGCTCCCAAAATCACCTTTACCTATGAATCACTTTAGAGATAGATAAAAGCATGGAATTAGTACAAACAAATATACTAAGTATGTCATAATGCATAAAAATCATGAAAACAGACATTTAATAGAAACATGCTCTTTTGATTAAAAGATCATAGTATAAGCATAAGAACAACCTTTAATACCTTAGTAACACTTATAATAACACTTATGTTTTTCTAGCATGCAATCTTCTCACTAAAACTTATCCTAAGACTCACTTATGTAAGACAAAGAGAGACCGTTGATACACCCTCTCTAGGCATACCTAAATGATCCTTAAGACCACCTATAATGATACGTGTACACTCACAATACACCAAACATATTAACATGAGATTCTCCTACCAAAGGTGATTCTAAGGTTCACTTGAGTGAGTTGTGAAGCAACCGCCCATAAAATCACTTCACACACACTTAAGGGATCCTTTAGATTACCTAGGAAAAGATCATTTTCACTTAATACAACAACATACACATACTATGACATTATCCTTTCAAAAGGTTATCAAAAGACTTACTCAAGTAAATCAAGAAGAGAATGTCCATACTTGACCTCCTCAAGATTACCTAAATAATCCTTAAGACTACCTAAGTTTGGATCATGTCTACATAATCAATCAACTCTCCTAACTAGAGTCATTCTGAAGACTCATCTAGGTAAGATATGAAGTGACCATTCCTATGCCCCATTCACACCATAACTAGACAACCCATAACTACTCTAAATAAGAACTTATAACATACTTGTTGACATAAGTCATTACATTCATTAGTTCATTTAAAAGACACTCATCACATAAGGACGTTCAAGTAATGGTCTTGGAAAATACCTAGGGACTCTCACTAACATCTTCAAAGCCTTTTCTGCAATGTCTAGATAGCATCCCACACCACCACCTAAACTTTATAGAACTTCTGTCACACTAGTAGGTATCCCATATGATGAGAATAGGCAATAACCGACATAGACCATGGTAGCAAAAAATGGAATCCATGTGGTAACCTACTTCGATGGAGGATGTTCTACTTGCCAATGGTTGAACATGGGCACATCCCATGTAGGCACATGGTTAAGGAATATGAAGGGTTTACTTTGCACTCTAGCCTCATTCTTAACTAGAGCTACTTCCCTTACAATACTCACTTTGTTCTAACCTTTGTTCTCATAGAGTAATTCACATTAGGATTCCATGAAGAGGTTCCATATCTAGTTCATAACCCAATCACATTCACCCTACCAAAGAGGTCCCCCTAAGGCTGCCATACTATGGCGACGAAGATAGATTAATGAATTTCCTAAGGATGATATGATGTCGTTCCAGCCAACCAACCTATAGTCCATCATTCATTACAAGAGTGATACCATTACGGCTTTCGACTTCAAGGTTCATAACCTTACCACTACGTTTAAGGTTTCACATAAAGGACCTTCTTAGAATCATTGAAGGTCTCATATCATTCATACATAAAATACTAAGAGGCTTTAGCATCCTAAGTCAAGACATCTTATATTCACATTCATACAAGTATCAAGTAAGGGACAAAAGTCAACCACACAAGATACACCAATACTTCACTTTATCACATATATCATATCATTCTAGAAGAACATAAGAATAATCATTATTATCTACAAGTAATCCTTTACACTACTATAATGCTATCATCAATATAACCATCATAGACTCATATAATCAAGTAGGAATAATCATGCATCAATTCTAAGACTACACACACAATACCATAGTCATAGTTTAACATGATCACCTAACAACTTCAATAGAAGAACCACATACTTTCACATTACTTAACATGCAGGTAGATATGATCATACTTCACATAATCAACTACACAAATCATCATAATACTTCAAGTAGTTCCGACAAGGCCATGATCTATATAATACATAAAGTAACGCCTACAAGGAGACATCAATCACATAGCACTGCCACCATAAGTGGACCATACCAATCACAACATAATTCAAGAGCTACATTACATAAAATAAAGAGAATTAGGGCAGCGTACGACCAGGCCATTCTCACCACTTCAATCCATAGCTAAATCATCCTATTCAATACCATAAGGCCCTTACCCATGGCCATAATCATCAGTTCAATATAAAAACCATAATACTCAATGAATCTGTGCTAATTAAATATAGATTTATCAATTTAAGACAGCCTATACATCAATTGATTACAATTCTTACATCTTGCAATAGCCCATAGAAAACTACAATAGAATTCATAAGCATTAAGACAATATTAAGTCAACCATAATGTAGTCAAAATCTAGTGTTCATGGATTACATGGGTTCATATATTAATTGTGTTAAAATCATCAAATTAACAACAATTCAATCAATGATTTAAAATCTTTAATGCAAGAATGCATGGATAGATCATAAAATTGGAAAAGTTCATCTTTAGAAAACCTTAGAAAGCTCTTTGAATTTTGGGCACCTTGATGAATAGAGTTTCAAGGATCAAAAACCATACCTCAATGATGTTAATCCACCAATTTAATGAAGAATCACCACTCATACTATCAAAGCCCTTCCTTGAGTTTTGGCTCCAATGGAGTTCTAGAGAATTTCTTAGAGATTTTGGGGTTTTGATTTGGAAGAATGAATTTATCTAGGTATTTAGGACTTATAAACCCATTTAAAATACCTAAAATACCCCTATGTAACCGCCCAAACACTTATTTGGACGTGGGGTGAATATACCACTTCACCCCTACAATTTACAGCAAGCGGCGCAATTGTAGCTCTCACCAACGACTGGCCATCGACGGACCGTTTGTCCACAAACGGACCATCCTGTCTGGCCGTCATTTGGTTCTGAGACTGGCCAATGGGAGCTTGATCTCCCTAGGCTAAGTCTTGACCAGTGATTCCCATCGATGGGGCGTCGACTGGCCAACGAGCCATCGTTTGTCTTAGTCGATTGGACTGGTCTTGACAGACTTTGGCTCAAATGAAGGGTCCTTCCTCAAGGACCCTTGGTTGGTCCTTGCGGATTTTCGCCCAAACGTTTCCAACCCGAATATGCTCGTATACGAGTTTAGGACCTCCCAAATCAATTTCATCCAAAACGAAGAGGTAAAACACTACGAAACATGCTAAGACACACAAGATCGTTTCAAGGCAAACCTTTCGAACGTCATAGACGTTCTTGGACGTTTTGACCTCCAAATTTCATGAAACTTGACACACGGACTATATACACTATTATAACTCATATAAGGACCTCATAAGCGCATGAAATACACATATAGGCACATAACCAAACATGAGGCACATAGGTGACTAGTCATCGAACGTCTTGGTCGTCCCTTGACGTTTGACTTCCAATTAATCTAAACTCTTAGACACTGCCTCATTACCACATTATAGACCATTTTAGGACCTGAGAACCTCATTAAAAATATGTTAGGCTCTAGCTTCACCTAAGTTATTTTTAAGGTATTACAATCTTCCCCACTTGGACAAGATTCGTCCTCGAATGACACTTGCCACTCTCCGAACACTTCCAAGTATAGAGATTCAACTAGCAGCTCATAACCATACCACATAACTACTTATACAATACAAACATTTAGGAAAACATCAATTTCACATAATCAAGAGATTCACAACACAAAAACAACAAGGAGCTAGAATAAATTCTACAACTCACCATGCCATAAAACTCACATTCTTCACTACAAATAGCAAAAACTCATTTTATATTCATTATCATGATCATATACATCAGTTCTAACCACATTACAACAATTTTCAACCAAAGAATGAATTAGCTAATTTTTCAAAAAAATGCAACTTTTAGGCAATTCATGATGGAAACATGGTAATATGCAAGGTAAAACCATATAAAAACATCTTACAACATAATCATAACTTCATGAAATGCACAATGCAAGGAATCAACGAAATTCAATTTCAACAAGACTCCTAAAAAATAACACAATGTGCGACAATACTACTATGATCATCTAGCCCATCTATTAACCATACTCCCCCCTCTTAGAAGGAACTTATAAAACAAGAGAGAAATCTAAAAATTACCATCATCATCATCACCCTCATCCGGCTTTAACCCTCTAGTCCAGAATGCATAGAAACGACTCTTCTTTGGAGCATCATCTTTTGGAACATTAGGAGCAACTTGCTTACCATATCTAGTAGGACAATCTCTCACTTTGTGCCGATATTTACCACATCAAAAATAATTCCCGGTACCCAATAGGCATTCCCCATAGTGTCTGTTTCCACAAGTAGCACATTTAGGCTTGCTATTTTGAGAACCACTTCTTTTCTCAAATTTCACCTTAGCACTCCTAGGTTCTTTTTGAGTTGAAACCTTCTTCTTGAACCTAGGTTGACTTTGATCACTTGACCCACTCCTTTACAAGTTTCTAGCAATCCTACCAAGTTTAGACTCCTCAATTGATTAAGCATAATTCATGAGTCGAGATAGGGTCATATCATCATGTATCATGGTCGTACGACATTCTTATCTCACTAGGTCGGCGACCCCGGTCACTGATGTACCGTGGTTTCACGATACTTTTAATGTTTTTTCCTTAAGTTTATTGTGTGTCGGAAGCCTTTTTGTGTTGATTTTTATATAAGTTTCTCTTTGTTTGCAGGAAATCTGTCCAAGGATGAACGCGGAAGTTTTTGAGCAAGAAATGCAGAAGAGACCACCTACGGAGCTCATGACGGTCCGTCGAGGCTGTGACGGTCCGTAGGTGGCATCATAGTGACGAGAAAAGCTGCTGATGGAAGATGGGGAAGTCTGACCAAGTGTGGGATTACGGAAGTCCATGACGGACCGTCATAGCCACGACGGTCCGTTCTGCTTGTTCGTTGTGATGATCAGAGAAGTAGTCCAGTACCCAAATTTCAAGAAGTTCAAGTGTTTCGGAACGGAGACCCTCGATGGACCATCGTGCTTGAAACAGTCCGTCATACTTGTCCGTCGGGGGGATGAAGAAAGCAGAAGAAGAATATGTGAAGTATGGGACGACGAAGGCCATGACGGTCCGTCATGTCCATCACGGTCTGTCACGAGGTCCGTCGACCCAGAAGGTTTTGGACAGATTTTCAGTAAATAGAATCCTTCTTTGATTAGGTTTTGTTTTTATTATAAATAGTTCAAAAAACCTCGTTTTTGGGGTTAGACTTTTTGGATAATTTTAGTTCTCTTGTTCAAGTATTGAAGAATTAATTTCAGTAATTGATACACTTTTTCTAGAATTGATTGTTGGTGTTTTGTGTTGATTAATCAAGTTAAATTCTGGATTTTATTCTTTCTCATTAAAGTAAGTACATGAATTCTTCCATTAAAAATATGAATTGTGTAATTATGACCATGGGTAACTAAACTCCATAGCTAGGGTTGTGGGAACCATGGGTGAATAACAAGGTAAACTCTAACTAAAATAACAATTCTAGAATGGTGTCTTGTAAGTATTGATAATTCTTTCGTGTAGAAGTCTTTTTAACGGATGGCCAACGTTAGAACTCGCCTTAATGCTACTTGCCGGACCAAGGAGGTAGATAATAGGAAAAGAATTATCAACATAGATTTAGTGTAGACTATCTAATAGGCTAGTATTGATTGGTATGAGGTAATAACTTAGTCAAATACCGAATACAATGCTTAATATGAGGTAAAGATAAGGGTTAGTATAGCAACACACGTAGCCGGACCAAGGTGCGGAGTAAAATTTTCTAGATGCCGGACCAAGGATTTAGAGATACATAACTTATCACTTTACATGCAAGATACTAGGAAAGAATTGTTATAGTTAGAGTTATCAAGTTAGGAACCTGTGGGGAACACTTAAGCCCTAGTTACTTTTATTAATTGATTAAACTCCGAGATTTGAATCTGTTAGTTGTTTACTTTAATTTAGCTAGTCATTTTCTTTAATTCAGAAATAAAAAAAACCCTTTTTGTCTTTTGTTTTCTTGGAAAATAGTTGGCTAAATAGTAGTAATAATAGAATAAAGTTAAGTCTGAACTATTTTCCTCGTGGGATCGATTCCAACCTCATTAGTTGGGTTCTTTACTTGATACGACCGCTTTACTTCTTATTTGAGAAGTAAGTTTGAGCGTATCAAATTTTCGTGCCGCTGCCGGGGAAAGTAGCTTTTAGATTAACTTAAACTTATTACTAAAGTTTAGTCAATATTTTCCTGATTTTACTTTTTCTGTTGTTTTTTATTCTTGCAGAACTAACTTCCTTGTATGCCAAATACACGAAGAGGAAGAGAACCCTTGTTTCCCTACGATCACGAGTTAGAGCGTACACTACGCAATATGAATCGAAACTTGGGTATAAATGATGATGATCCAAACCAGAACATCCCAGCTCCAGTTGATGCTCATGGTCGATTATTACCTGATAATCCTGATCAAGATGCACAAAGGGGACAAAATCCCGCTCCACGTCCTCAAAAATACTACAGAGGTTATGATCATATTGCATACTCTGATGGGCCACTTGTCTTGCCCCCTTTACCAGAAGGTCACACCTTTGTGGTAACTAGTAGTCTAATGCAAATGCTCACTGCTAGAGGTTTGTTTTCAGGGCTACCTTCTGAGGACCCACATGCCCATATAGCTAAGGTGAGGGCAGTGTGTAAAAGCTGTGTAGGGAGGCCTGATTTGAATTTGGATGTAATAGGGTTAAGAGTATTTCCTCTCTCACTGACGGGAGAGGCTGCTATTTGGTTCACTAAGCTCCCTTATAATTCAATTTTCACTTGGAACCAACTAAGGGACGTTTTCTTAGCACGTTACTACCCGGTCTCTAAGAAACTAAATCACAAAGACAGAGTGAACAACTTTGTGGCACTACCAGGAGAGTCAGTTAGCAGTTCTTGGGATAGGTTCACTTCGTTTTTGAAAAGTGTCCCCAATCACCGCATAGATGATGAGTCACTGAAAGAATACTTCTATCGATGACAGGATGATAATAATAAAGTGGTATTGGATACTATAGCAGGTGGTTCTTATGGGGAGTGTCCTTATGCTGAGATTGCCGAAAAGTTAGAGAAAATCTCCCGGAATAATAAAGCATGGAGTACTAGGAAGTCAGATACGGGGAGAAATACCTTTGCAATGCAATCCACACACAACCCAGCCACAGATGAGATTCGTGAAGAGATGGCACAGATGAGAACTGAGATTGGGTTGGTGTTAAAACTTGTCACTAGGGTGCAGAAAAGATAAATGCAGTGAACTACTTGTCTAAAACACCACCACCAACTGATGAATATTATTATGAGGAGGATTCCTATGCAGTAAATAATCAGACGGGGGTTTCCGACTGAATGCCCAAGGCTCCAATCAGGAGAATTGGCGTCAAGGTCAAGGGAACCAAGGTCGGAATTATGGTAACTATAACCGTGAGGGTAATTATGTCCGTGATGGAAATTACAACCGCGACAACAACTTCAACAGGGGTAACTATGGTAACAGAAATGATAGGAGTGGGCCTTATGTTCCTCCTCAAAATCGTGAAGTTGCTCCTAGGGATGGTGGAGATAGTATGACGCGAGTTGAGGATATGTTGCACAAAATTATGAGGAAGTTCGATGCTAGTAATGAGAACACGAAAGAGTTAAGGAGTGATGTAGCGGGTATTGGGCAGAAAGTTGATACACATGCAATATCGATTAAGCAGCTTGAGTTGCAAATGGCCCAATTATCTGCGTCTGTGAACACACGGCAACCGGGCACTCTCCCTAGCAACACTGTCCAAAATCCGAAAAATGATGGACACTGTATGGCAATTACTACTCGGGGTGGTAAGCAAACCATTGACCCACATATGCCGCCTATTGTGGAAAAGGTGATGAGAGATAATGATAAGGTGGTAGAGGTTAGTGATGAAGTAGAGGATAACACTGAAAAAGATGCTGAAGTGCCTAAAAAGGTAACTCCCATGCCTAGACCACCACCACCCTTTCCTCAAAGGTTAGTGAAAAAGACCGAGGATGGTAAATATCGGCGTTTTATAACAACGTTGAAGCAGCTTTCTATCAATGTCCCTTTGGTAGAAGCTCTAGAACAAATGCCCGGTTATGCCAAGTTTATGAAAGATCTGGTTACAAAGAAAAGATCGGTCACTTTTGAAGATGATGATAGAATGCAGCATTGTAGTGCTATTGCTACAAGATCTTTAGTGCAGAAGATCCGGGTGCGTTCACTATTCCTTGTACAATCGGGTTATTACATTTTGCGAAAGCACTATGTGATCTGGGGGCAAGCATAAATCTCATGCCCCTCTCGATTTACAAGAAGTTGGGTTTGGGTGATCCAAATCCCACTGCGATGTGGCTACTGATGGCCGATCGAACAGTAAAAAGGCCTATAGGGATACTCCACGATGTGCTAGTAAAAGTGGAGTCGTTCATATTTCTGGCAGATTTTGTTATTCTTGATTGTGAAGTCGATTTTGAGGTGCCTATTATTCTTGGGAGACCATTCTTTGCTACGGGTAGAGCCTTAGTTGATATGGAAAAGGGGCAAATGAAATTTCGGTTGAACAATGAAGAAGTGACCTTCAACATTTGTAGGTCCATGAGACAGAGTGGTGAGCTCCAATCGGTATCTACTATATCCTACAAAGTTGGTAAGTCATCCGAGACACAAATAGAAGAACGTCTAGGTGTAGAAGCACTGGCGGCAGTGATAATTAATTTTGATAATGATTGCATTGAAGAATATGGGTCATTAGTCGCTGCTCTTGATCGTGGTAATGTTCGGTTTAAACCGAAGAAATATGAGCTAGACATGAAGAATCGCGAGTCTCCACCCGCGAAACCATCTATAGAGGAGGCTCCAAAGTTAGAACTAAAAGCTCTCCCACCATCTCAGGTATGAATTCTTAGGAAACGGTGACACATTGCCGGTAATCATTGCATAAGACCTGAATGAACAACAAGTTGAGAGTTTGGTGAAAGTGCTAAAAAGGTT